>CM070039.1:39320080-39341487 GCA_036250615.1 Ptychadena robeensis | reverse complement strand
GCTGCAGTAGATTTCAGAGCTTCACCATTGAAGTCAATGGGGTTGTTACCAAACGACCCTCTGAACGTTACAGAAGGCGTCCAAAAAAACAACAGAAAACATACTGCTTGATTAACGATAGACAGACTTCCATTTTGAACTTAAAGCAAGGTCTTTTTCTGGTCGTTTAAAAGATCAGAAAACGGCCTTGGAAACGAGCCTAAGTCTACCGTTCCCTAATTAACTAAATTATCCATTTGTGTCTAACACACTGCATCTCTCAGACATTGCCGCTCACAGTGGGAAAGCTTAGGTGAGCAATGCTGTCAATCCAGAAAAAGGCAAGAAGAACCTGGCACCTTCAGGTGATGGCTGACAAGCTACGGGCTTGTGAATGAATGCTAATAACCATGTCACCTAAATTAAGGAGCAGTGCAGCATCATTGCCATACCATTACAAGAAACTGCCTGAGGTGGACTTCCCTGGCAGGTTCTGTATTAAAAATGATAACATTTACATGTATACTAAAACAGAACTTTTTTAATATATCAGTGATTTCTGCAGCACAGGTCTGGATATAATACAGAAGCTGCCATCTCCACATGCTTCAGTCACAGGTGCAGGTGACTGTATTCCTTTTATAATTGTCACTTTTTCTGTTAACCATTTGTTCATCTATTTCTGGGCATAACATATATTATATCAACATCAAGCACTGCACCAACCCCCAAAAAAGCAACAGACCAGCACTGGCATTGCTAGCTATGGGCTCCTCTTAATTAGGTAACCACACATTAGGCTAAATTTACACAGTCGTTCCCTCTACTTCTTTAAGTTCGTTAGTTTTAGTCCGCAGCAGCCCCGGAAACGACTCACGCAGCCACGTGGAAACAACCTGTCACTAGCGCATGCAAAATTAAAACGACCCCCTTACAGGTAAATCTCGCTAAAGCCCGAAAACCTGCGATTTAAGCTTGTTTACCTTGTGTAAATGTAGCCATAAAGTGCACATCAATTGTGGTTTGATGGGGATATCGTACACCAGTGTTGTGAGAAAATTTCTCACAATACGGACTGACAGCTGCATAGAGGAGAGAGGCAGAGCAGCATGACCCCCCCTTGCACAACAAACAGAGCAGTGACAGGCCCTGCAGCCTCTCCACTGTCGGGAAGAGATCACAGTCTGTATGCTGTGCAGCTGCAGCTTTCTGCCTCTGCTACTTCGGAGGGGGAATCAGGGTATCCCTCCGAAGTAATGGACATCAGACATGTTGGAACCTTGCTCAATCGAGTTTCTTTAAGTGGAATCTTTTGATCGCATTTGAAGGAAGGCATACACAGGTAGATTTCCCAATAGATTAGAGCCCAATCAAGCTCCATGAGCGCGCACGGCGCTCGCTTGTACTCAAATCTATTAAGAAGCTTTAGAAAGGTCCTCATATTACATGGTTTTGGTAGAACAAAAGTTGATTGTACAGAAATTGTATGTGAGATTGTAAGGTATACGGGGGCCTTAATCCCATGTCTCCACTGTGCATTTAGGATGGCTAGTGTGACAAAAGGCAGCACTTAATAGGGATGCGTTATTGATGCTTCAGTACATGTTCTTTTGATGCGGCATCAGGAAGATGAAAAAAAGTCGATTTTACCTACAGTATATACTCAAAAATAAGCCGGCCTGAATATAAGCCGAGGTACCTCGTTTTAGAATTTTTTTCCGGAAAATCTAAATGACTTGAGCATAAGCCTGGGGGTGCTTGCAGCTGCTAATGCTCAGAAACATACAGCAAATGTTCTTTAGTTTTGAGAATTTTATGAGTAGACTTGTAAGTTTATTACAAAGCTGGATTTCTTGTTTTGAGCACATTTCAGGTGCTGAAAAATTTGGCTTATATTCGAGTATATACGATAAATGGTTTTCAGGCTGCTTCAACGCATTGAAGCATTTTTTAATGCTCAATGCATTCTCAATGGGAAGGTAAACGCACTATACTTGCATTGCTTCACGTCAATGTCAGCATGGGACTCTACACTGATGCAACGATACAATGTGTGTCCAACGTGCAAGTGTGTATATCAATGGACTCGTAGCCAATGTGCCAAAATTCCTGTGTTTGACGCATCCAATGTTATTAAGAGCATCAAATCTTTTGAAGGTTGTTCAAGCAGTACTGGAGCATTTGGCATTTTCTGAATTATTTTTCTTTCTTATACAAGGCAAAGAGAATCAGCTTGCAGCGTTTCAAAAGCAAATCAAAGCAGATCAGAAATTGCTCAAAGCAACTCCGCAACAGCTTGAAGCAAAATTGAAACCAATGCTGGGTACCTCAAAAGAGAGTCATAAGCAGGCCTAGACTCAAACACCACTTAAAGCAACAAAAGGATAATGTATTTGACTTTTTTTTACACACAGGGAGCCGCTGGTTAACTGTTGTGGGTTCTTGACATCCTTAGAGAAACTAACCACAGTCACAGCCATTTTATACTTTTCAAATATTTTATTGCAGCAAGCAACCCTACACGCTCTAGCTGGAGTTCTAAATTAATTTCAGATTAAGCAAGTGACGGTAGCAATCATTTTTCTCCTTCCTTCTAGTTAACCAAGGCAACCCATTTCCAACATACAAAAAGGCCTGGGCCATATGTGGGTCAAATCAAGGGGGTAGACCCACTTGTCTAGGCAAGCACAGGACTCAAACGAACACTTGGTCATTCCCCATCAGCTTGCAGGGTCAAACCACTACAATAAAAAATTCAAATCAAGTGAAAAAACACATGAACTTAAATATCCATTATTCATGTTTCTGTCCACTCTAACTTCTGGAACATCCTTACCAACAAAGAAGCATTCCATAATTGGAACTTGTCTTGTAGTTACCCTTCGGGGGCAGCTAGAGGCCAGGGAGACTAGACAACTCTTAATGACTCAAGTTGACATTCTCTGTTCTATTAGTGAAACAAACTACACCATGACTAAAGATAGATACATGTCACACTAATAATATTACTCTGTACTCAGACAAGGCCTGAGCTGTCAATCACTTTGGTATATTTTGGTAAATGAGTAAGCAGAATGTGTTTCAAAGGGCTCGCTTTGCTGAACTGAATTTATAATGGATACTCCTGGTGTCCACCTCTGCAGTCTTCTCTTATTATATATATATATATCACAGCAAGTCTGTTTTATGCATAATTATATTCAAATTTGCTGTATCTTCAGAACGCAAAAGGAAAAACACGAGATGACCCTGCTGCTGAAATAAATCTATTTTCTTGGCGTTCTCTTGTGTTTTGAAAACAGGAATTGATAAATAAGAATTTTTCTCCTAATGGCGCACTTTTTCACTGTCTTTTTAAACAAATGCTTCAGAAAGTTTACAGCTCGGTTTAAAATGAGCCATCAGGAGAAAACACAATATGTAACTGAAAAGGCTTGATGCCCCAATAAACCCTCTGACAGCCAATCAATAGCAGTAGCGGCACAGAAGTAGGATATATAGCAGCATGATGTTCTCCTTGTAAACTCTTCTGAACAACTGAGGTCCTGTAATACATGCACATCACGCCCGTACGACTCCATAATAGGCGGTATTAATGCGAGCCATGATAATTCTCTAATTACACACCTATAAACATTATAGATTTTAGTTTTGAAATCCAAAATCTGGATGTCCCATTTCTTGTTATTACTGTATGTGTTCAGTCTAGCTCATAATTGAGATGGAAAGAGATTATACTGTCATTTGCATTTTCAAGCTGAATCTAGCTTTTTAGAAAATAGCATAAGCTCATCTAGTTAATGTTAAAATGGAATCTGCAGTGCAAGGTTAACCTTGTATTAAAAGCATTTAAGTATATGTGTGAAAGGAGTATATACAGTACTTTAAGTACATCTAAACCCAATAAGTAAAGTTTCAATAAGCTTTAATATGGTAATTTTAAAAGTTGTCTTCAGTCTTTAAAGAAAATATTAAAAACAAAATAGTTAGTTTGCCATTACCATTAGAGCATTTCCTGTTATGAGGTGGACTACTGGTTTCCTAATGTGTTTGTATGTGGTGATGCTGTGACACATTACCTTGGTGGAGACTACTAGGGGGGTGCGGGGGGGTGCGGGGGGTGGGGGTGCGTGCCACAGGGGGCAGCATTATTTCAGTCCCATTTTCATTGTTGTATGCAAGGGCTAAATGACTGCAATGTTCCTTAGCTGACAGCAGTCTCTAGCTTGCCCCTACCTTTCCTCTTGTGAAGGGTATAGTCCAAAGTCCAGAGGCTTCTGCTAGTTCCTTCAGCATCTCATACCTTTGCATTTCTCTGAACCCTTTAGTCATGATGTATAGTAAAAATAAAGATATATATATATTTTTTTTTTCAGTATACATCATGACTGAAGAGTTCAGAGGAATGAAACATTTACTTACCTTCGAGCTGGCATGATAGTGGTGTAGTTGCAAAATTACAAATACTTACCTGCTGTTCCCTGGATCTAAACCAAATATTCCATATTTAGCATCCAGTCTTCCAGGAGTTAAATAATTGAAGTATCATGAGTGACCACTAGGTGATGCAAGTTCAATGGGGAAAAGCTATCTCCATAGGTTTGTATACAGAGCATGATTAGGTATTTACCCAAACTTTTTGGATTGCGGCTTCTGTTTTTTTTTTTACCTGCACATTTTTTAAAGGAAAGAGCAATGGGGCACAATTGGAATTGACTAAATACAGGTACATTTTTTACAGGTTTTTTGACAGATCATACCTATAATGACCGGTTTGCCTGCAAGGGACATAAAGTACAAAAGGTCAGTATGGGTCCGCTTCAATGATTTATTTACACAGAATCAGTAGCATGCAAACCATTACTGTTGGGTCTGTTGGTTTTCTTTTAGGCTATGTGCCATGAGCGGGCAGCCATCTCAATACATTGTTTACGGCAACAGTCATCCAGTGGCTTTATATACCTTAAGGCTGAACCAGTTGGGTTGGCTTTCTATTACATTTCAATCAATATTTCTTATTTTAATCTAGACCACCTACAACAGTGGTATCAAACCTGTGGGGTCTAATGAGCAGTCGCCGATTTGACTGAAAGCATTAACGATGATGTCCACAGGCCGGGTGGGAGTTATGGAGGGAGTGAAATAAATGGCTTATCCTCTTGCACACACAATACTTTTGAAATTTTTATTTGACTTAAGTAATAACTTCTGCCATTTGTTTCTACCCATTATATACAAATATATATACAGTGGCTTGCAAAAGTTCTTTTCCACTTTTTGTCACATTACAGACACAAAGATGAATCAATTTTATTGGAATTTCATGTGAAAGACCAATACAAAGTGGTATACACGTGAGAAGTGGAACGAAAATCATACATGATTCCAAACATTGTATGTTGGCGCATCCCATACATATGCGTGACTTCCCGCCCCGCCTGTTTCCACGTCATTCATCGGGTCCGCATTCACAGTTGAACGCCGTGGATACAGGTGAGGTGAAAAGTCATCCATATGTATAGTCATCCAGGCATGCAATTACCACAGGGGATATCTGTGCATCCTATAACGCCGTGGAAACATAGCCTTACTTTACTAAACTTACTAGTACATTATTTGCCCTGTAGAAATATACTTTTTACAAAAAAGATTCATAAGTGATAAGACATCTCTAACTACTTTTATTCTGAACACATATAGGAACCATAAGAGAGACATACTTTGGCTTCTTGAAACAACTTTATGGACAGTCATAATTTCATGTGATAGAAACTGTTGATTCCAGAGCCGCCATCAGAAATTTGGGGCCCTATACTAGGTAATTTTAACAGGGCCCCCCACCACTAGCACTCCCCATCCCCCAGCCTGAGGCCTCCAGAGAATGCCTTCCTAGGGGTACACATAACCTTTTTAGTGAGCTCCTCAGATGAGTATCAGGAGATGGTGTTTGGTACTCACCCCAGGGTGATCTTTCTCACTGTCCTCTGCGTCAGCCTCCTGCATGGTAGATTCTGCTGCAGATAGACCTCCCTGTTCCTGATTGAGCCTCCAATTAGCTGCCTCCATCCACAGGTCAACAGCTAGCTTTGGGTCAAATGTAACCCCCTGTAATGTTTGAACCCCCAGATCTCATACCTCAGTAGTCAAACAGTGCTTTTCTCTCGTCAGATTTTACTTTTAGTAGGGGTTTCCACTGCATTCTGTGATCCGTCAGGACCCCACATTAAGCGCAGTGCTTTGCAGGGATCCTGACGGATCACATACATTTTAGCTAGCCGGCAGATGCTTTGTTCAGACATCCGCCACTACACTACACTACAACCCCTGCATCAGTGGAACAGCCCAGCGATATGCCAAGCAGGTAAAGTGTATGTGCTCCGTCTGGACCTCCCGCCAAGCAATGCGCTTAGCGTAGGGGGTCCTGACGAATGTGGAAACATACCCTTAGGATCGTTAAACTTCACATCCGCTATTGGACCCGCTGGCTTTTGTCAAGCCTCCCCCAGCCCCTGGACCAGCGGATCTGGGGCTCTGACGGGCTGTGGAGACAGTCCTATCATAGCCCCATCGCTGTAAATAGATGGGTGAGCATTGTGACAAAATCTCTGTGTTCAACGCAGGGATTTTAGTGGACATGGAGCTAGGGCCTTCCATATGCCTACTCCCTGACTTTCAACCCCCAGATGTCCAACACCCTTAGAAGTTATTAATGTTTCCCTGTGGTTATTCAAATTATATAAATTGTATACATTTAACAATAAAAACAAAAAAAATCTAAAAAATTTAACTTTTACAGTTCCAGCTTTGATCTTAATCTCCCTGCAATACCAATTTCAGCCACAATGTCACTAGTGAGCACTTGCCGTCAGAGAAGCAGCCTCTCCTTTCTGGCTGTGCATGGAGCACGGGTCAGCCCACCTAGATGGCCCAGAATAGGAGTGCCCCTGTCCCCCCTGATGGGGGCTTTGGTTGATTCTAGTTAAAGATAAATATCACAGTGCAATTCTACCTACATTGTCATTAATATTTTGGGTTATAAAAAAATAAATGTGTTTGGGGAGGAGGATCATTTTAATCTTGCCAACTAAATAATTTTCACACATTTCAGAAATATAGGAAACCAAGAATAGGCTTTGTTGACTCCAATGCCAAATATTCAAGATCTGTTTGTATTACATTTGTATTTCCCTGGCAGAAAGACTTCTTGTATTATTTAGGAATAGTGTGATCATAAATCAAAAGGGAATAATGAATGGAGATCACAAAATCTCGACTTTACAAATTTATTGTGATTAGGCAACAAATTTGCGATATTTTGTGAATACAAATGTTGCCTCTGCTGTTCATCGCTTTATGGCTTTAAAAATCTTTTCATTTATCTGCATAACAAAGAAACTCCATATCCAAAAGGAGATTTAAACTAGATCAGTCTATTGTGAAAAGCCTAGGATTTATAAATCTGTGGATTAATTTTAAAGCAGCTCAAATTTCCCCATTTTAAAAATGACACGTTCAGCAGATCACAGTTCCTGAGCTGCAATTACAACGTTAGCAGTTCAAGCTACAGCTTTAATGCACATGCTTAGGAAATGATATAGATATCAACCTAACAGTTTTATCAATGGTCTTCTGCCTCCCTCTATAAAAAGAGTATTTGGTTTGAATAGGTAAAGGCACCTAAAGGCATAACAATGTTTTGCAATTGCTCTAGCAAGAGAAGAAACATTAAACACTGTATACAAAGTGCAGTTGTGTTCTTGTTAAAGGGGTTTATGAGCGGGCAGCAATCCCAATACATTGTGTACGGCAACAGTCATCCAGTGGCTTCATATACCTTAAGGTTAAACCAGTTGGGTTGGCTTTCCATTGTAGACAACTTTAATCTAGACCACTAACAACAGTGGTTTTAAACCTGTGGGGTCTAATGACCATTTCACAGTCGCCAATTTCACTGAAAGCATTAACGATGATGTCCACAGGCCGCGTGGAAGTTATGGAGGGAGTGAAATAAATGGCTTAGGAATTAAAAACTAAAAAATTGATTCCCTTACACACACAATACTTTTTAAAATTGTATTTGACTTACCGTAAGTAATAACTTCTGCAATTTGTTTCTACCCATTGTATATATGTCTATATATATATACTGTATATATTTATATATAAGTACCTTTTTAGTTTTGAAAATGAGGAAGTAATACTCACTGCCATCGTTAAACCATAAGACTTAGTTTATATTAGTACTTATCAGCTAAGCCAGGAAATGTTTTTACATGCATGTTACCGATTAAAAGGTCTTTTGTGGCCTGCCACGGTTCGCTGCCTGCCCCATCAATTTCTGCATGTACAGTGAGAGATGAGACTTGCAATTTAGCTGTTTTCACATGAATACGCGATCAGAGAATATAGCGCAATGAATATTAATGAGAGTGCTGCTTATTTTAATTTTTGTGCAGTTTATACTATCATTAAAGAAAAGAAAAACAGGGAATAAATTATACAGTAAATATTTCGCTCTTTGACGCCATTTGCATTTTTTACAACATATTAGCAGAGTTGTCCACATTCTAATATGTTCAAAATCTAAATATTAGAAAGGAATAATGTTATATAAATACCTGTAAATCATGAATTCATTATACAAATGGTTGTAGCTGATAAGACATTTAATTGATGCAGCTGTCACTCCCCCGTCACAGTGGACCACATAATGATAGAGAAAGTGGCTTCCTAACATCTTAGCTCTCGTGACATTGGGGACCGCTGTGCCCTCTCAGCTTCTGCTTGACCAGGCCCAGCGTATGCCATCTATACCTCTGTCAATCTTCGATATGTACTGATTAAATAAATCTGTTTTATTGCCCCAAGAAAAGTTTAGTGCAGTTTTCTTTTATAAATAATATTGTATAAATAAAGTTAAAATAATAATAGTAAGGTCCCAGTCACACAGTCATTTATAATGTACCGTATTTTTCGGACCATAAGACGCAATTTTTCCCACCCATTGGGGGCAAAAAGTGCCTGCGTCTTATGGTCCGAATGTGCGGCCCCCACAGCTACTCGGCCACCGGTGGTCGCACCTTGGCCTCCTGCCAGCTCTCCCGACACGGAGATTAGCCACGGAGCTGGAGGAGCTGTCAGTTGAGAGATGCCGGCTGGTGTCCGGCTCTCCCAGCTGTACTGTATAATTGCCTGAGTAATTGCTGGCATAGGCAATGGAGAGAGAGAGAGATGAACTGCCATCTTTCCCTCTCTCAGTAACTCTGCAGTTCCCACGGACACAGTAACAGCTGATCAGAGCAGAGGAGAGGGAAAAGACTGCAGATTTCTGCCCCCCCCCTCCTCCTCCTGCCGATCAGTGTGAAGTAGTACGCTGTACTGCTGCTAGTGAACCCTACTGGCTAAGTTGAATATTGCATTCATTGAATTTCAATGCATTAACCCCGTTGATGTGAAAACGTATTAAATCTTTTTTTCTGGTTTTCCTGTCCTAAAACTGTGTGTGTCTTATGGTCCTGTGCATCTTATAGTATAGTAAATATGGTCATTTTTTATGCATGTAAGCGCCTGAAAAACTCCAATCAGCCTCTGTTGGCTCCTTTACTAAAACTGCCACCCAGAATTTCTCCTTTCGAAGAGTTATAGTCCACAAAACATTTCTTGATAGTATTTCACTTCTGACTACTCCAAACAGTTAATGAAAGAACAATGTTCTACCTCAGCATTATGACCTTTAAGGTCAGGGTTACCTTTCAAAGCTAATACAAAGTCATTGCTTTTAGTACTACATGACTCCATTTCCTGGAGATTGGTGGTCAAGGGACAGACTATTCCTGCCCTCCACTCCAGTGCTGACATTTATGTCTCCCTTACATATGTAAGATCTGTGCTTTTCCAGGCAATCTCTTCTGAAAAGACTAGCTCTGCAGACTTATAACAGTTATGGGATCGCTGAACTCCCTGAACCCTGATATTTTCATTACTCTAAACATATAAAAGGTCCAATAACAGGGTCTATTTGTTGTCAGCACACATTTTTAAGAAGCATCTGCTTATGGCAATACATATTTGTTTTGAACCTGAACTCTGAGCTGAACAAATACAGCTCCTCAGGGCCGTAAGCATGAAGAAAAGAGTGACATGAAGATAACCCCTTCTCTTTAGTTGCCTAGTTAAGGGCACATCAAATTGATGTACTGTGTACATGTGTAAACTCACACCACTGCATACTGTATATAACTGGAAACTAACCAACCACATGTACAATAAGGTTCATTGGTGTGAATAAAGATAAAAAATTTTAAGAACTACAAAGGCAGGCTATGCTTTTCGTATGGAAATCAATAATATTCTTTCAAGGTGACCCTAAGTATACCATATATATGCAAATTTTAAGGCACTTAAGTTGATGATGTAATACACAAAGAAAAGAAACGGTGGACTGACCCAAATATGTCAAAGATTTCCCATCTCTGATGGGGTGTGAGACCCGGGGACTATCATCGCAATGATCACAATTAACATAATATATGTACTTTGTATATTTACAGAATTTAGGAACATGTATAGTTATATACATATTATTAATGACAAAGTGTGCCAATCATCCTACTCCATAATAGTTCAACAGACTTCTTGCTGACAATTTCTCGGCGCGTTTCTCCCAACTGGGCTTCCTCAGGAGATTGTTTCAGCAGAAATTGGAATTTACAAAGTATAAATAACTATATAGTTGGTTATACATAAGTAGTTAGTTGATATCAATCACATTTGATGTGACAAAAATGCAAGCAATTATGTTTTATTTCATACATAAGATAATTAATCCAACCCTCTGTAGCCATGGACAAACCCAGGTTCTTTTTTTTCTAAATATATGCAATAAACAAGGCAGCAGTAGTGTTCTGTAAGTATAGGAACATTTATTTACTTGTGTATTTGAACTCTATTGATACTGTGACATCATTCCTCCTCTAAAGCAAATCAGTGAATGATACATACTGTAATCCAATCTGTGTATTTTGGGTATGCTACTTTGTTCTTGATAAAGGTTTATGAACCTCATTATGAGTAAAAATGAGTCTGGTATTGTAGGACTTACTGCCTTCAAACATGAGAAGGAGAGAGGAACAAATAATCCAGTCAGGAAGATAAATCTTGCACAAATTTGTACTTTGAATATAAAGAATAATAACCAAATAGAAAAAAAAATGCTCAAATGTAATTGTTTGATCCAGACAGAATCTAAATGTATGTAGAACAATTTATTCAATCTCAATACCTCAATGAGATAGATCAGTGGTGGGCAACTAAGATGATATGGAGGGCCACAAGTGCGGCCCTCAGCATCCCTAAAGGGCCGCACATAACATTTTCAATCTGTACTGACTGTATAAGCCTTTTTTTGTAGTATGGTAAGTTATATGCTTCAAAGCCATTGATTATATCAATGGAGCACTTAACCTTCGATTTGGCAGACAGGTGGGTTCCTATGCCCTATGCATAAATGAGTGGGGCCGCCAAAGAACACCCAAAGGGCCGCATGCTAAGATAAGATAAATAGAGCCTAAATATCAAGCATGTTATAATGATTCTATAGCTGTTACATTTGATTGGCTCAGGTTCAAGTCATTGCAATCTGTATAGTATTTGCATCATTATGTTGAATTTCATGCATCTTATTGACTATCTCTATTAAACTCCTGGGTGCTTACCCCAATGTAGTGTTTGGTTTTGTTTACAAACTATACTCACCCCGAGTATAGACAAATGTAGACAATGGCGCTCTTGATCCTCACATCCACCATCACCGATGACGCCAGGATGAGAAGGGGAGAAGAGAGGGCAGGTAATCTAAGCAGAGGGTTCATCAAGATTTGCTGTCGAGCTAAAGTGGCCCACCAATCAATATCATCATACTATTAGTTTTTCCCAACTTAAGAGTGTCTTAAGTGCAACCCCTAAAAGAATTATCACCCGAGCTAATTACCACATAATAGTCATATGGCATGTGCTGTTCTGGTGATGGAGTTGCTTTCATATACACTTTATAATAAATAAAACAAAAACAAAAAAATATAGCTGTTTATGAGTGACAATATGGAAAGAAAAATAGTGTAAAATTACTGGAGGCAAATCTTCCTCTGAGTGTCACATATATGTCAGAAGCTAATATTTTATGCAACCCACTGGCCCTCAGTGGCAACTGGTAATTGTCTATTTACAAACCACTTCAACTTAAAGAGTTTGTCAGCAAATCAAGCTGAAGGGTCGTTGTGGTTAATAGTTAATAACCATTAGTTACTGATCCTAAAGGCCCCCATACACACCCCGATTTTCCATCCGATCGATTAAAAACAATTAGATTTTTGCATCTGTCTTCCGAAAATCGGTCAATGCCCACATGGTTCGACCGAGTAACTTCGATCGAACTTTTGGGAATAATCGGTCGGAATGTGATCGGACATGTTGGAAAATTTTTCTCGATCGAATCTAAATTGTATTCAATTGGCTACTATTTCTTATGACCCGACCAATTTAGGTCCGATCTAACTAATTATCATACTTTTACTTCCTGTTTCAAACATTGTGGTGTGTGTAAAATCGTCAGCAAGGTTGTGCTAGGATGTATATATGTTTTTTATTCATGTGAACTAAACTGAAGTTGAGACCCTGTTTCCCCTATGATTAGCCATCCCCATCAAAGGCATCGAAGCCCCCCCCCCCCACCCCCAGAACAGACACCCACAGATACCTGGCCCTGTCCAAAACTCCCATTCGGGTGGTACAATTGTGTGCCTCAAGCTGCCGATCCCAGCCATAACCCTTCCACTTCCGATCAAACATAAAATCGGCCAATGGAAAATGTTCGATCGAAGTATGTAAAATCGGACAATAATTGGTTGCTTTATTTGTGGGAAAATCAGGGCATGTATGGGGGCCTTAACTCACTGACCAACCAACCTATTGGTTTGATCCTAGTTGGCAGTAAACGTGTTAACATAAGACAATGCTAATGCTTCCTGCAGTGGCCAGGAATATGTTACCTGTCATTCTATAACCATGAACACTTGTCTAGGTGCTTTCATGTTTTTACTCATGCAGAGAAGATGGAGAGGATAAAAAGGTCCACATAGGTTTTACAGGTGCCTGCTAAAAATTAGAGCATGTTGGTGGATGAAGTCCCCCATACGCCTTTAGTTCACTCCATACAATTTCCTTTAGATCTACGAACAACTATGTAGTGCCGGGTCCTTCCTGATAGAATACAAAGTGATGTAAGGTTTAGAAGGTTACAAGGTTTTGGTAGAGCAAAAGTGGATTGCACATAAATTGTATGGTAAGATTGTAAGGTGTATGGGGGCCTTTAAGCTAGCCATACACGTGTCGGATTCCATGGCCAATTGATCACTCACCCGATCGATTCCGGCGATTCTGCCGGGAATCGCAGGTGTGATCAATCGGGCAATTAAGAGTATCCATCGCTGCATACCACCTTGTCCAACGGATTCCGGGACGATTCCGTGTCCGATTGTCCACCTCACAAATGGCAATTCCCCCTGATCTGGGCAGAATCAATCTGATGGAACCAACATGTAGGTTCTCTGTCGGATCCGATTCTGGGCCCCTGAACGATCGGACCTGATCGATTGGACAAGGTGGGCTGCATGCGATTCCGGCACGATCGTTTGGCGTGCACGCGCCCGGTGGGAATCCGACACGTGTATGGGGGCCTTAAGGCTTTCTTTGGTAGCAATCAACCAAGTAAGCATTTGCCTGCCCTATAGGTCTGAGATTGTCATCCTTACGTCTCTGGTACCTTTGTTGCATAAACATGTACCAACTTCATTATTTATTTTTCTCCCTATGTAGACCAACATCTGTAGACTAATCTCATGAAAACTGATGTTTCCTTCTGCATAATCCTGTAGAGCTTTCCCATGTAATTATATTTCCATTATATTGCTACTTTTCATAGCTACATATGTGGATTTTCAGAATGTTTTCATTTAAGAGAAAGTGTGTCAGAGTGATAGATAGCACTTTATCAGGCATACACATACAATACAGTCCCAAACCATTTCAAGTAGCACACCCCATGCACAAATGACGCACTTGTTAAAAAGGCTGACAGTGGACAAATTGTGAAAATGTTTTACTTACCATTATAGTCTGAAAGGGGCGAAATGCGCTTCCCAGCCAAATGTAGATGTGGGACTGGACGTTGGTTGAGGTTCCATTAAATGTGTTTGCTACAACCAGAAAAGAATATGGTCCAATGCTAAAGAATTCCCAGTCATAGGCACCTGAGGTAGGAATTGTTTGGTTGATCTCAAATAACCCATTACTTGAGTTCCACTTGTAGATAACACTGTTGATATTGTGATTATTACCTATAGTTAAAATAAAACCAACAGTTATGCAGTGATTTGACATGATAAAATTATATTACAGTAAATAGATAACTAAGAACAAAGATAAAAGATGTCAAATGGAATAGGCAAAAATATATTAAAAACAGATGCAAGAATTCTTATTTGTTATATGTTTTACCATAATATAAGCAAGCATATTGTGAACATATTGACTTAAGCTAAGTGAGGGGATTCTTCCATACACGGGTCGATTATTTTGCAAATCCAATTTAAAATCGTTTTATTTATTTAAAGGAATTGATTCCTTCATAGAAATAAATTCCACTTGTATGATCGACCAAAATTTATCAACATATCCGATCACTTTTTGATCGATTTTATGTTATACTTAAAAATCAATTGTTTCAAGTTTGTCGAAGGCAAAATTAAATGGTTCTCAAGGCCTAAGTTTACAGTGCACAATGAAGTTGACCCATTACCCCCTTTACCCAGGAGGAGCACATTTTAAACTCCATTCTAGCTTAACAAGTTGTATTTATATCTCTCCCCTATTTACTAAATGAATATTCCTTTATTAAATTGCAGCTATAAAAGAAAAATAAATATAGGCAGTAACCAATGAGCTATAACTCAATCTCACAAGATCCTCCAAGAAGTGATAACTGTAAAGCTTGGAACACACGCATAGATATGGGCCGGGTCAATGGCTGCTTCGATCGCTATACGCCCTCACTGGCATCTATCTGGCCCATGTCTAATGCGGCCTTCCCTGTTTTCGAGCAGGACCATGATCAATGTCCATTGCTTTGCATGGGGGCCACGGGGTGTCTATTCAATGCATCGTCTGAGCTGGGGACACAGCAGTGCTGCACCCCCAGCTCCTTTAATGTCGGGCAGCAGCGCAATTACGTCATCACGTAAGCCGTGTGTTCCCTGCATAAGGCAGGCAGGAACAGAATTACTAGTGTTTACAGAATGAGCACGATTCTGCTATAAATATTTGGGTATTTAACTTTCAAAGGCAGAAACTGTAGTTATGTTGGGTTTAGGTTGGTGTTAACTAAAAAACTGATCTGTTAATAGCTTTGTTTGTAAACACATGACCGAGTCAGGTTCCTTTATATTCTGTATCAAAGCCAGACATCCTTAGAATTCTGCAGAACAAACCAGAAATCTAAGATTCCACCTTGAGCATCACAGCTGTCCAGTCACTATGTTATATATGAGGCACTATTTCTGCTATGCAAAGCCCTGAGGAAAACGAAAAACATTGGATATTCCTTGGCTACTGTAGAGAATCATTAATACTCTTATCAGTATCTTATACTAGTAGTTTAGGAACATTTCCTTGGCCCAACTCTCCCATCTTTCACTGCTTAATACACAACAAAATAAAATGGTCTTTGGATTTTAATTCAGTTTCACTAAAAAGAACTTATTGTCAATTAGAAAAGTTGGATACAATACCTTCTCTGTGGTTGGCGACAGCCAGAAATGTCTCTCCATCTATGTGGAAGGCTTCCCAATCACGGGCACTGTACGTTTGTATACTCTGATAAGGAAAGAACTTCAATTTCTTTGGATTCCATTTATATATGATTGACAGTTCCACTCCATAGTCATTCTTCTCAAAGTTAGCCAAGGCTAAGAATATCTTATAGGGAAATAAACACAAAAACAGCATTTCTGAATTAGATGCAGATAATACGCTATTATGCAGAATAAACCCCCACCCTCCCTACTGTCGCTTGTCCTGTATGCGGCTAACCGACTGTAAATTAATGCGTTTTCTTTCCATCGTTGTTAGCTTGATATTGCTCAGAACAAATGAACAGATTATTTAAATCCTTCTAATCAAAGAAATAATATACTTCAATGACTTGTTAAGGACTGGACTGTGGGTCATGACTCCACTTTCCTAATCATGTCTGGTACAGATACCAATATTTTTTAAGATTAAGAGATAATTGTTATTGTCATTTTTTGTAATTTTTTTTTCAAATGACTTAATAGGCATTTTTAGACATTTATAGACATTTATAGATGAAATTGCTGATCAGGTGCCTATCCGGTACAAATGCAACTGCCTATTAGCAAAAGAGCTTTACACCAGTGGTTGTGATTTATTGTTCTGGAAGACTGTCACCACTAGATGAAGCTGGATATGAGAGAGACATTTATTATCTTTCATTAAGAAGATACTAGTTCAGACACTTTGATGAATAAGATTATAGCCCTGGAAGTGCTCATGCAATGCTTGACTTTGCTTTGAACAACAAATGAAAAAAAGATAATAATCCATTATATGTAAGAGAAACAATAACTTCTGTAGTGGGTTTCTGAAAATTAGAAGGCAGCAGAAAATATAAGTAATTGCAAGTTATCGTTTCCTTTTTAAAGTGCTGTTTCCACACATCGCTGATAAAACACAACAACCTGCCAGGAAAAGATGGGAGCAAAGCAACCACATAAAGCTTTGCTGTAGATAAGCATTAATCATAAACAGTCGGTAAAGTGGCTACATAATAGAAATGTGTGATCCCATACCAAAACAAATCCCAACATTCTCAGGCCATCACAGCTATTCACAGGCATTCTTACATGTGTTCTAAAAGGATTACTCACAAAAGCAATTAGGTTTTTGCAAAAGCTTTCTACGAGGGAGAACCACTTGACTAGCATTTAATGTTGATCACACTATGCAACAGCATGCTGTAGACTTTGCAAATTGATATCACCTAAAGCCCCTCATACACCTTAAGATTGATCCATACAATCTCCATTAGATCTACCAACAACTGTGTAGTATAGTGGCCTCCCTGATAGAATACATAGTGATTGGAAGGATTAAAAAAGGTCCTCCTGGCGCATGGCGGCGAGGGGATGCTAACCTGAGGAGCTCCTCCACACAGCCTGACATCCTGCTGCATCCAACTGCAGCCAGATGCCCATCCTCACCCCTCCATAGCACCCTAAGTTCCCCCCTACCTCACCCTGCCAGCTATAACGATCCGGCCCCGGAATTTTCGGTGCGCCCACTCGGCGCCGGCCGTGCCATAAATTTTGCCCCCGGCTTGGGCCTAGTCTGTGGTCTCAGACCCCCTGGAGCCTCCCCAACCGTCTCTACACCTGCCTCTCTGCCACCTGTGTCGGCCTTCTGGACTGCTCAGTGCACCAGCTTGGACCAGAGGAGTGCGATTATACCACGGGTCCTCCAGATTTAGCCCGCGGCTTGGGCCCAGTCCGCGGCTGCGGGCTCACTGGAGCCTCCCTAACTGGTTTGGACCCGGCCTGGGGACCCCCACCACCATCCGGTCGGCCACCTGTGCAGATTCGCCCAGTGGATTGGGGAAGGCAGGCGCGCTAAGCCCACTGGACTTTAAAATCTACCCCGCGCCTTGGGCCTAGTCCGCGGAAGTAGGCCTCCAGGTACCCTCCCAGCCTTCCATTGCTCTCCCTGGGGACCTCCTCTCCTGCCTAGTGGACCAGCTGTCCAGACTTCCCCAACTGTGTGTTCCACCCGCTGAGAGTGGCGTCTATACAGTACCAACGCGCTTATCGCTGTGTCCACACGTGCATCTTTGGTGAGTCCTCTGCCTCTGAACTGTGTACCATTGATTCCCCTTTGTACGCCGGCTTGCTTTATGATATCTCTGCCTGACCCACTTTGGCCTGGCCTTGCCATAGTGGCCAGGAGTGCCTCCACTGACCGCCCAACTATGGGCCGCAACTCCAAGCAACGGCCGTGCTCAACCCGCAGCCTGAGTGCCAGCTCTGCCCGCAAGGGCCATGATGATTACTTCCACCGAGACGCCTCTGGGACGTCTCAGCCGCACTCTACCAAGAAATCCTGCCGGGTGATTCACCCGCTAAGTGGGGGTCCTCTGTCTCTGGCGATGAGTCTGGCCAGACTGAGTCACCTGCGTTCCTGAAGCGGCTACTAGTCCACCTCCCAGCTAAGGGCGAGATAGAATCTATGCTTCACAAAATGGACTGTGCTCACCGTAAAGACATGGCTGATATCAAAGACAGTCTGAGAGATCTCCATCGGCGCCTTGACTCGACTGAGGAGACAACCGCAACACTCTATAAAGCTAATGAGGAGTTGCAGCAGGCGGTGCGCCACCATGATCAGAGCTTACAAGCGCTGTGGCTGCGGATGGATGATAAGGAAGATCGTGATAGGCGGAACAACATACGCATTCGTGGTCTTCCGGAAGCAACCGCTGCCAAAGATCTACTCCCCACAGTTCAGGCGGTCCTCAACATGGCCCTTGACAAACCGGTGGACTCCCCGCTGGGAATTGATAGGGTTCACAGAGTCCCTGGATGCCGAAATCCTACTGCTACGACCCCCCCGCGATGTCCTCTGCAAGGTCCATCTCTTCCGCCTCAAGGCAGAAATTCTGCGCAAGGTTCGTGACAAACCGCAAATTGACTTTGATGGTGCCTCCCTTACCCTGTGCCCGGACCTGTCACCCCAGACCTTGGCTCGTCACAGAGCGCTCTACCCCCTCACATTACACATGCGAGAAGCCAGCATCCTGTACTGCTTTCATCTCTGGGCCAAGCGCAACGGCAAGTCGGCTATTCTCCGAACACCTGCCGACCTACAATCATTCTCCTCAACTCTGGGCCTGCCGCTGATCCAGCTTGATCCATGGCCTGACCCCCTGCCCCCCAGCTTCGCGAGCTTCCTCCGCTGCAGCCCTGGACGACGGTAACGTCTTCTTCACACAAACGTAGATCCGGTGCCTCTGCTCTGGTTACGCCTAGATGAACGCCAGCTGCGGATTCTGCCCGTTGAGCCAAGTACTTTGGACCATAGACTGTTCCCGATGGTGAGCTGCCTATCGCATTTTTTACCTACCTGACCGACTGCCGGCGAGCCACATCCTGTGGTCCTTGGACTGCTGCTGACGGTGAGCTGATTGTCACATTTGTCACTTCTTGACCAACCACCGATGGGCCACACTTCCTGGTTCAAAGACTGTTCCTGATGGTGGGCTGCTTACCTCATTTGTTATTTACCTGGCTCACCCACGGATGCTAACAGACTCACACCCCTGATTCCCTCCGTCATCCATCCTAAGCAAGCCAGCTTTGTCTCCGGCCGTGAGGCACGCGACAACACTATTAAGACCATGTCTCTCATTTCCCACACCCGTTCCCGCGGCCTCCCCCTTTGTCTGCTTTCTCTAGACGCCGAGAAGGCGTTCGACTGCCTCACCTGGGACTTTCTGTTTGCTGCCCTCTCCCAAATTGGTCTCCCGACCGCGTTCATAGACAAAATCAAAATACTGTATGATGCCCCCTCAGCCCAGATTCGGGTCAATGGTACCCTCTCACCCCTGTTCTTATTAACAATGGCACTCGCCAGGGTTGCCCACTCTCCCGATCCCTCCATTCAGGGACTCACCCTGGGCACGCAACACCATAAGATGGCCCTCTACGCCGATGACCTTCTTCTATTTGTCTCCAACCCCCAAATTGCTTTCCCCTCTCTAGCTACTGAATTTGAACCTTTTAGCTCCCTAAGCAACTTTAAAATAAATTACACAAAATCAGAGGCCTTGGATATTACGCTCCCCCCTTCACTTCAATCCTCCCTCAAGCACTTTTTTCCTTACCGTTGGCAACCTCAAGCCATTAAGTACCTAGGTGTGTTCATACCAGCTGACCTCTCCTCTGTGTACGCACTTAGCTATTTACCCCTGCTAGACTCAACGAAGGCGGCGCTCCTATCCCATGGTTCCCGTTTTCACTCATGGTTTGGGAGGCTGGCAGTTTGCAAAATGGACATCCTTCTTAGGTTTCTGTAACTTTTTCAGACCGCCCCTGTTTCCGTTCCCCGCACATACTTCAAATCCCTTCAGTCAATGATCTCTGCTTACATCTGGGCACGGAAACCCCCTAGGCTGCGATACTCGATTTTGGTACAACCTAGAGAAGTTGGCGGCCTTGGCCTTCCTGACCTGGAGCTCTATTATCAAGCCTCATTGTTGGTACACATCTTGGACAGATGGTTCTCAGCAGCTGATAAGCTCTGGGTACAAGTTGAGACCCACTTGTGCGATGTCTTACCTTTCTCGGTGCCCTGGATTCAGCCCTCCTCCAGACCCCCTCAGAAATCACTCCCCTTCTGCTTACCTCCTTTATTGGTCGCCTGGGATCGCCTCTTAAACAGGTCTCGGTTCTCCAGCTTCCAGGGCCACTTGACACCAATCATGGGGAACCCAGCTTTCCCCCTAGGCCGCAATGTTCCTGTGTTCCTGAACTGGTCATCTGAGAACCCCTCGCCTATCACACTGGCGGTGGAGGCCTCTGGGCTCCAGTCCTTATCCGACTTATCTCTGGCTGATACTGCCTCCCAGGGTCGGTGGCTCGCCTACTTTTAGCTCCGGGACTTTTACTCCACCCTGCTTAAGCGGGGCGCGCTTTCACAACCTCCGACTGAGTTTGAACAGCTGTGTCTCCTACCGTATAAGCCGCTTAAAGCTATCTCCACAATTTATAAACTCCTGGTGGGAAACAACCTCTTGCGCCGTCCCTACTTCCTGACCGCATGGGAGGCTGACTTGGGTAGGCAGTTTTTAGATAAAGAAGTCTCATTGATTTTCCGCAACACAAACAGTTAACACTGCTTCGGCAGCCCAGGAGAAAAGCTATAAAATCCTAACCAGATGTTACCGGTGTCCTGCTCACCTTCATTGGATGTTTCCAGCAACCTCTCCTGTCTGTTGGCGATGCCAGCCGGATCATGGGTCGCTGTTCCACATCTGGTGGACCTGCCCCGCTCTCTTTTTGCGGTTCTGGGAAGTGGTGTTTGCCTTTTATAACGCGGCCACGAGATCCCAAGTCCCCTGCACTCCAGAAATAGCACTGCTCTCCCTCTACCCAGACACGCGTTTCCAGAAGGACCTCCTGAGATTCTTCCTAGTGGCCGCTAGGGCGGTACTTCCGAGACACTGGAAGTTGACCCAACCCCCCCTGGTAGAGGAATGGCTTGCCGAACTGTCCTATGTCTGTCGGATGGAGGACCTGGTTTCACAA
>CM070039.1:39270324-39319618 GCA_036250615.1 Ptychadena robeensis | reverse complement strand
CCCCCCCCTCCCCCCTTTTTGCTCTTATGTTATGCCTTTGTGTTTGCGTCATTAGATGCTTTATACCCTTTTATTACTGTGGTTTTTGTGCTTTTTATTGCGTGAGCTATCAGTGACGGATTGCCCTTATATTTTGCAGTGGCGTCCTCGAGCGCCGATGGCATTGTCCTACTTTGTTTCTGTCCCAGTTCGCTGTTACCTGATGTTATTATGTAATGTTACATATGTCTATGCAAATGGGAGGAACTGCAATTTTTAATGTTTAATGTCAGTGCTTTTTTGACAAAAGTATCTGTTCTAGTGTGCATCATAAGTGACAGCTAATCATAAAGATAAAACCTGGAGATACATACAAAAAGTAAATCTACCTGCACAAGGATTTAGTTTATGTTCATTTTTTAATATCCAGCCATTGCTATAGTCCATCAATTAGCTAAGTTTCCTATTGTCAGGGACTAGACCAGACATGGGCAAAGTACGGGCCTGGAGCCTGATCCGGACCGTTTATCTTTTAAATCCAGCACCTTGTGACCTTAGTGAAAAGACTCTGGGTTTCATATACTCATTCCTTGCAATGAAAGTGCATAATGCTGACAGAAGTCTGAACATCATTGCAATGAATGTGCAGAGGAGAGCCAGAGCATCTTTTCATCAAGGTCTCCACATTTTGACTGAATTATTGCAGATACATTTATAAAAAATTTTCATACCTGTTTTCATCTCCCTGGCAGTATGAATATTTTTTTTAAAGATTACAATGTTCTTGACAGCTATGCCTGGTCATTATAGGCTTTTGGTCCGGCCCTTTTGTCAAATTTAAGTGCAAGCGAAAAGTGAAGGGGTAATTTAGTTGAAATTTTAAGCTATTTACAATTATTGCTGCTTGTTGCCACCTTTTGTGGCGGAATACAAAATAGTTGCTCTGAGATGCATTCATCTCATCGAATGTACATTTGATTTGCCATTTCAGAAACTGGGGTTGGAGTCTTTGCAAAGCTGCAAAGACAAGGGGACTTTAGCAGTCGCCAAATTAAAGTAAACAGTTCATAAGTCATAAAATGTCCATAAAGAATTCCAATAGTCCAATAGTCCATCCAAGGTAAGTTAAAAGTCCAATCTTTAATATGATTATTCCTTGATGTCAAAGTAAATCGAACTGGGTTTGGCAAGCGGGTGCATCTGATGGTTTATCCTATGTTCCAATACAGGGGTAGGATAAACCTACATTAGATCAGATGCACCCGCTTGCCATACCCAGTTCGATATACTTTGACGCAAAAGTCTCCTTGTCTTTGCAGCTTTGCAAAGGAAAATCGGTGTGGGGCACAGGTGGCCCTGTTAGCTCAAACCCTAGTTTCTTATATGTAGTTTGGGATGTTGGTCGCTGAATGGAAAGGTGGCAACATTGTATAACTAAGACTTGCCATTTTCTGATTTAATATTTTTTGTTAAACAACAGCCTATATGTTATTTGCAGATAATTAAAAAGGGTCTGCAAGCAATCTAAAAAAAAATTCAAAATTGGAGATCCAATGAAGTCTGGTTTTGTTTTACCACTTACTTACAAGAGATGCATCTAAATACACTGAGACACATTGAGTCTCAAAATACAGATCTAAAACAAAAATGCCAACAGTAATCAGAACCCACAGATATTAAATAGCTATAACTTTAGGAAGTATGCCTGGAGAGTAAGTCTACTCTCCACTAGTACTACGGAAATTGAAAACTGCAGAGAGAGAATAAAATGATTGGAGCAATGTTTATAGGCCAACACAAAACAAAAAGATATGATGCATAAATAAATTTTTATTATCGTTTCTGAGAGCTGAGAAAACAAATTACCGTATTTTTCGGACCATAAGACGCACTTTTTCACCCCCAAAATTGGGGGCAAAAAGTGCCTGCGTCTTATGGTCCGAATGTGCAACCCCCGCTGCCACTCGGCTGCTGGTGGTCGCATCTTGGCTGCCTGCCAGCTCCCCCGGCACGGAGATTAGCCGGGGGAGCTGGAGGAAGTGTCAGTTGAGAGATGCCGGCTAGTGTCGGCTCTCTCAGCTGTACTGTAAAATTGCCTGTCAGCAAAGCTTTGCTGGCATAGGCAATGGAGAGAGAGAGAGATGGACTGCCATCTTTCCCTCTCTCATTGTCAGTGGGAACTGCAATAACTCGGCAGTTCCCACGGACACAATCACAGCTGATCTTCCCAGCTGTTTAGAGCAGAGAGGGAGAAGACTGCAAATTTCTGCCCCCTCCCTCCTCCTCCCAATCAGTGATCAGTGTGAAGACGCTGAGCTTGAGAGTGTACTGCTGCTAGTGACCCCTGCTGGCTGAATTTAATATTGCCTTCATTGAATTCATTGCATTAACCCAATTGATGTGAAAACTTAATAAATCTATTTTTTTCTGGATTTGCTGCCCTAAAAACTGTGTGCGTCTTATGGTCCGGTGTGTCTTATAGTCCGAAAAATACGGTATAAAATTATTGAAATTCCACACATATATAGTTAAAAATATTCAGAGTCACACCTTTTTTTTAATACTCTCACTTATTTCTATTTATATTCCTCCTAACATTTAATTCCACAGATATTCGTATTTTTCAAAATAAGGCTGTCTTTATTTTGGAATATCTAAAAATAATCTCTTCCATACATCCTTAAAACATTTAAATTAAGTAAAAAACATATTTTAAAACCAGTTCTATGTTTTGTGAATTGCATTGGTTGCGTCTTTAGTATATACATATATTGTACTTTTATGAAGATGAACACAATGCAGGTTAAACAACAAAAAGAAAGAAAAGGTTCTGAAACCTTAACCCAAGTTAAGTATGAAACTGGCTATTCTGTGTTCCAGAGTGATTTTCTTCCAGGAAAAATCCATAATATGCTGATTGATCCCTAAGAAAGACTAATTATATTAGAGATGTATTCAAATTGTTTGACAATATAGACTTTTGCCTCTGGCCATTAGTACGCTCAATAATATCACTCCTAAGATAGACAAAGCACTTGTAGAACCTTGTGGAACAGATACAATTGAATTTATTCTGTTTACTTGCTGCTTATATCGTTAATATAAAAAACAAAAACATGAGTCATATCTGACCCTTTGTTGTGTGAACTAATACCTTATAAACAAACCCCTTTTGAAGGGCTTTAAATATTGCTTTTTTTATTTCCTTAGTTCTGCTTGTGAAGTAAAAGGCCAAAGCAAGGCATTGCAGGCATATTATTGTTTTAAATAACAAGTTTAGAACATATGCATAATGGACAACCTATTTCTATGGTATCTGATCTCTGCTCTGAACTTTTACCATGCATTGTCTACTGCCTGCCCTCACCCTGCCTGACCCCGACCATGTGTTTGCCTGACCCCTCTGGATACCCTGTTTAGATTCTTCAGGGTATGACCGCTGGTGCTGTCCTGACATTGCTTCTGCCTCTTTGGATACACCTGGCCTTGTTTGTTTGTGGGCTTCTGGTCCTCTGCCAATCTCTGTTCCCATATGTCATCCTTTGTGCAAGTAAGTCCATGCTCTTGGCCCTTGGAAAAAACGAGCGCTGGGACAGCAACTAGCCTTCCAAAGCTGAGCAGGAGCTTGACTACAGTGATGGGTGAACATAGGCCACGTCCGTTCGCGAACCGGCGGATCAAACATTAAGAAAAGTCAGACGTCCGCCTGTTCGTGGGGAAATTCAAAATCCCCACCTGTTTAGGAAAAACAAGAAGTGATGTCACTTACAGTAGCTGGAACGCACAGTTCCTTATTATGATTACCGGACGTGACATTACTGACAAATTTCTGAGCCTATTTTTCCTGAAAATATTCTTCATCTGGTTGGATCTTTCTGCTCCTGATCTGGCCAGCAGAATAATAATAATCTTCTTCTCACCGGCAAATGTGGGGAGTCGAACCTGTATTGTTCACCAAAAGAAGAAAAGCAAACATCCCATGGTAGATATTGGAAGACGGGAACCTGGCCTCCATTGACATAAGGCCAGAGCCTTACACAAAGCCTGATCCCTGAAAAACATTTTTAGGTAGATAAAACTTATAAAATAAAGGTTCTTACCATATGATTTTTTTATGCTTATTAAACTGCTTTATTCTTTACTCATTGTAATGCAATGTAATGTATTATGGGCTTGACATGGCATTTCACAATGCTAAGTCTGCCAGATCCTTGGAAATGTCGGCTATGTAACTATTGGGAAAACAACCGAGTATTATTTTATTCAGAAATAGAAAAAGTTTGAAAGGTGGCTTTATTGAAAATGTATATTTGGAAGTCACATAAGGGAATATTTTATTATACACTTTATCAGAATTCGCCCAGTGCAAGGGAAAGATCAGGGCTTTTATATTTTTTAAAAGGTATTTCTACAAGCCGCAAAGATGATCTCTGGATTTAAGAGAAGCCTATGACTGGGGACACTGGCAGACAAATTGCCATTACACATTCTTTCTTTTAGCAGATAAATGTTTCCATGTTCATCTCAGATTCTTTTGAATGTGAAGAAAACTATTTTTATTTCCCGTCCATTAGTGTCAGACAAACAGGAAGTGTGCAAAGTGTACTTTCATCCATTGTTTACATCCTAGGTGCCCAACCTGCGGCCCAGGGGCCACATGTGGCCCTTTGAGTGTACTTTAGCGCCCCCCTCAGTCCTCCACCTGCGGCCCCTGAAACCTTACTGTTACTTCATTGGGCAAAGGAACTCACCTCTATGCCAAATTGAATCAAAGGTTATGTGCCCCATAAATATAATTAAAGGCTTTGATGATATATATGTAGCACATAACCTTTGATAATATATATCACACTAAATGTGCATTACCATACTAGTCAGTCTAGATTGAAAATGTTATGTGCGGCCCTTTTGTGACGCTGAGGGCCACACTTGTGGCCCTCCATATCAACTCAGTTGCCCACCACTGGTTTACATCAATGTCTATTGTTTGATGTTGATGCCTATTTTATGTAAATAGTTGCATGACAACCAAATTGCAATATCATTCTCTGGAATAAATCCCTTTTCCCAAGTTTAGAGTCTGTAGTTCTGTATATAATAAATTTTTATATTACTTACATTTTTTTACCCTCCACCAACATCACTTCAGTCTACAACTTTCCAGCTAGTGGAACAGAAGTCCATGACACAGCTGTTTATATAGAAAGTCTTAATTTATTCACAGCATGTCCTGGCCTGTACTTCATACCTCCTGGGGTGTTTCATAATCGCACCAAAATCTTTTCATCATTTCCCTTGCTTTGTGTTCAAACAACATAAAACAAACTGTACGGTGGCAGTTCTGCTCTGCACTCCGCTTTATCAAAACATGTTTCCTGGAAAAGATAAGGCCGGACATGAAACAGCCACATCTGCGAAGAGCTAGAAAAGGAAAATCAGACGTTAATGAACGCCAACATCCCCATTACATGCCACTACTTTGTGAAATCAAATTGTATCTGGGACAAGATCTTGTCTCAAGCCAACTGGGACCAAATTCTTTTGTAATTTAAAAGCAAAGATATTTGCCTAGGATAATTCAATGCACGAAGCAGGTACTCAGGGGCTACAAAGGTTTTAAATCCCATATGGGGCTCTGTAGATTTGGAATGCCTTTGAAATCACCTTCAGACTTACTGAAGTTTGTTCATTAGCAGATTTCAAAGTTTGAATTAACTTTAGGAAAGATATATTTATTTTTCCTCATCGGTTCTAGAAATCTGTACTTGCAAAAGAAAATAAGATAAAAAAGAATTTCAGCTGTTATGTTACTTTTTTTATTTATATCAGAGCTCATGCATAATGAAGTATATTCATATTTCTTGATATTCATTACACCTTATAGTGTTGATTCTCCTTTCAAGACATAGACAGTATAATGGCATGTGTCAGTGCCTTTAGGTTTTGACATTTATTGCTTGCTATATATTATGTTATGTTGTGTCAAAAAAGTAATTACTAAAGGGCCCACACCAGGCATGTGAACAAAATGCTAACTAACAATTCCTTTAACTAGTTTCTCAAAACCCTATGCACACAGGTTGCTTTGCTTATTAATATCAGCATCTTCTCCCATTCCCATATGTGTTTGTCTACAAGAAGTATCAAGGAAATTTGTTTAGATTGTAGTGGTCAACTAATTCAATTAATGGGGGCTAAATTGTGAAACAGCAATCACAGGAGGGGTGGAGATTAGGGGGTTGCTTTGGGGAACAGTGGTGGCCTGTGTTTTTTACAAAGATCTATTAAGGAAAATTTAATGACAGCGCAACAAAAAGTAGAAATGGTGTGAAAGGAAACCCCAAACCCATTACAATCTACTTTAAACAATGTTCTTTTTACTGACCAGAGCTGTTGCCAAAAGGCCCCTTCAGTCCCATAGTAAATGCCAAATGGCCACATTTAGTAAGTAAATATTCATTGCCACTGAATTGCCAAAGTTCCTTCAGAACACAAACTTTTATGAGTGTTGATCTCCTGGTCACTGGCCAGAAAAGGTAGAAGGGTCAACCACTAATTAAAGCAGAGGGCCAGGGAATCAAGGCTTGTTGGAATCTTCCAAAGACTTTAGTCAGTAAATATTTATCAGCAATGCATTTTTGTTACAGAAATGTATGTATAGGTGTCTCCCTGACACCTCGGGGCCAAATCTGGCCTGCCAAGCTAATGTTCCTGTCCTATTACAGATCTGTTAGATCGTCCCCCTACCAGCTGCAATGACTGTCACTGCATCCTCCCACTCTGGAAGTAGAAAACTAGTCCTGGCTGCTTAGTGGTGCATTCCAGTGACATCTCGGAGTGCCGCTGACCTGGAGTATGCGTTGTTCTCTACACAGAGGCGTGGTGAGTGCAGCTGGTAAAGGAAAGCAGAGCTGGAAAAAAAAAGATTGGCCAGGGGGAATACAAAGTACACAAACTATTTACACAGGGATGCGAGGACACCCCTGACTTAAAGGAATTGTGCCGTGCATGTAGAAAGTCTGCTTTAAGTAATAATGCCTCTCCTTAAAAAACAATTTAATACAATTCTATATGCATGATAATTATCTAACCCAAATATATCTTTGATAATAAAAAAATAATTACTATGTACTTTTCCACATTTCTACGGTGCATAAAGTAAAGATAGCTTTGTGGCTTCCACACACAACCTTCATGGGCTGCACACATACCAGGCTACCTAAAGCCATAGTAGTGCTATGGTGTTCTTTTGTATCTGTGAATATGTCGGGGCTGGCCAAATAAGCCCCAACACTTTAAGTAAATAAAAAAACAATGGGTGTAGCTGTAAAAGGGCAGCTAGGAGAAAGCAAAGCTACACTACCTGCGTTCCTGCACCAGTTGCATAGATATGTAGATGTGAGTTGCATTATTATCTCATTATTTGACAAATAGTCCATAGATATTTTACAGCTGGCTTACACAAAGAAGAAGTACATTGGGTTGAAATCATTATTTAAGTACATTTTAAACTTTCCTTAATCCTTCGGCTGTAATCTAAAGCAGAAGGTCAAGGGTATAGTGATGACAGAGCTAGTTAATAGCAAAATAGGATGAGCAGCAAACAATGAACATATATCCCCCAGAATATACATATACATATACATATCAAACATGTCTTCTAAAGAATAATACCAAAAAGTTTTCACCGGGAAAGTGAGCCTCGGCCCACCTGCCCAGACCAAAAGTTCCCCCTGAAATAATAAGGGCCAGGGGACTTTAAGGGCTCCAAATAAATATCAAGGTAACAGGGTACATATGTAAAATTTCATTCAGTTTATTACAGTAATAAAACCATCCATGGGCCGCAGACCCTGGAAATAATGACAGCTCAACCAATGGTTACAAACATATCACATTAAAAGGAAAAAAACGGTGGTGGTCCTACGGATTGGTAGATGATTTAACTCCCAACCTGACGGTTTATACAGGAGGAAAATTCATTTCATAGAACCATTTGGCCCTAAGACCCTTTTTCTAAAAAACAGGTGATCTGTATGGTGATCACCAGGGTCAGGTCCACTCCCCACCAGGGAACGGGGAACAACAAGACACCCCACATCTAGCAGGAATCTAGTGTTATTCAGTTATTTTATGGACAGGTGATTCCATTTAGAATAGGTAATTGTAGGTAACAGTGACTGGTGTCTTCCTCTCAGGATTGTGGGACTCCTACCACTTCACTACAGTCACTAAAGTCAAAAAAATGTAGGGTTGCATAATCTACTCCTATTGCCATTGCATCCACCTGTTTGGCACCCATAAGCTTAATAAAGTCACCAGCAATTCCACTAATTCAGTAATCCTTTATAAATCATCCCTAGACTGGACGGTTCAATTAAAGTTATAAGCAATTCTTTTTTTTTTATTTAGAGTCCACACATATACCAAAAGAATAAAGTGTGTTTTGTTCTTACCCTTTTTTCTATGGTGAAATGCTTCCAGGCTTGTGCTTGATATGAAGGGAAGTATTGATGAATGATAAACCTTCCATCATTCCACCTATAGAGAGCTGAGCCAGGTTGGTTGTTCCTGTTGGCCATCACGGCAAAATACCCCACATCCTGAATGAAGAAAATTTCCAGTCCCATGGTTTCAGAAGATGTGGATAGGTTTTGATACTCCTCTACATAATCCAGCTTCTCTTTCCCTAACCGGAAAAAGAAAAGTTTTATTGTTTCAATTACAAACACTTGTTAATGTTTTCTTGTTTACTACAATGTGTTAGCTGCACAGTTTTCTTCTACTGATCATTATATAAACTTTAGAAATCTGAAAATGTCTCTAGCTAGCTCTAACATTTCTTTAAAGGTTCATCCTAACAACATATGTCTATTCCAGCATCTGTACAAGCTAGCAATCTTTGAATGTTATTATTAGTCTGCTATTACACTTTTTTCAATGCTTACATAACTGGCATTTTGTAACATTTGAAAGGCTAGCTCTAAACAGATAACTACTTTAACATTTAGTCCTTGGTTTTATTTTAAAACTGTTGGGTACTTAAACTTAACAGGAGCCACATGCCAGCAGGAACTACCATACTGTTGGTCCTCTAAACGGAAATGTTCATGCCAAGATTACTGCAGGAAAGTTTTCACTTGAAAATCATCAGTTGAGATGGAAACAGAAACTTGAAATATACCTAAAGTTATATGCTTTAAAAAATAACACAATATACAATGATACACTTGTACAAAATGCTAAAACAAGGTGCACAGTCATTGTTCTTCTTTTGGTATTGCTGAGGAGTCAGCACCATACTTATTAACCAGGCTTCTGTAGAACAGGATATTATGTAAGGGCGGCTAGGGGTTCTTTGATCAGTGACCAATTTCTAAGTTTCAGGTAAGTAGCTATTCACTTGTATCCTCATTTCGCTGACTATAAGGGGGGCATTTTCTCAGTGCCTAGTAAAGTAAGAAGCAGTGAGTGCCAGTGCCAATAATGTAAAACATTGCACCAAATGACCATCAAGTAAGATACTTTTTATGCTACTGACCACAATTGCGTGGTCCTGACCACAGAGAGAATTTTTTCTTGGATACCAAACAACTTTTTCACTGACCATCAATGTAAGTATTCCTTTCCAGTGATCAAAAATCTAAGATTCTCTTTCTGCCCATTACCATTAAAGGAGGTCCTTCTGTCTGGACTACTAACACGGAGATTGTTAGCCATACTTACCTGTAATTTTCCTTTCCTGGTCAGTACCTCATGTCAGCCTACCATGGGAGTTCAGCTCTTGACCCCTCAGGACAACCCTAACAAGCCCCTTTAAAACACCACCTACTGTGTTGCTCTTATGTTCAGTAACAAGACTCAAGTCAGACCAGGAACTGATGTATTAGCTAGGAAAGGAAAATTACAGGTAAGTATGGATAACAAATTTCATCTCAGCCTACCACGGGACATAACACACAGTGCCCATAAGGGAGGAAAATAAAATAGTCAAGCACCACGGAGTACTGCAATAATATGAAAAATAATTTATTTAGATAAGCCGAGACAGAATAGTAGGCCTAACGTACCCCAGAGTATTTCTGGATACATCCAACTGATAGCGACGAATAACTTGTTCGTGGACAACCAGCTTGTTGCCTGACACACCACTTCTGTCAATACCTTGGCCATGGTGAATTTCAATCGACCATTTAAGTATCTGATGGGTTTTCTGCACAATTGATAAATGGTCATGGTGGAGGGAGCCCATGTTGCCCATGCCTAAAGCCACCTGTGCTGGAAGGGGTGCAGGAAAAGAAACATGTCCGTCCTAGAACCTAATGCATGAAAAGATTCTTCTGCTAGGGGTTACAGAGGTGGGTGAAGCTACAGGCTTTTAGAATTACTAGCATTTTCTGTCTCAAGATACAAGTTTGCTTTCAAAAAAGCTCTATTTCCTATACAAAGCCAACAGAAAAAAAACTGATTTATTTCCAGTTACAGAATTATTATAATAATGACAGATAGTCCTATTGCCTTTTATTTTTATCTTACTCAGTGCTATTTTCTGGAATGACAATCAGCTCTATCAGTGTTCCTCTGCTTTCAGAACAAAAATGCTTTCTTTCTAAAATTCAGTACAGCGAGCTGTTTAGACAAAAGCTCTAATCTCCTTTTCTCCTGTTCCTTGTTACAAAAACATTAACCTCATGACGTTCTATAGTATGATTAAGTTAAGCAGTTCTGTAAGTAATAAAGAAATCTTTAATTCCTTTTCTCTGCAATAGCAAATACGCTTGTGAACATAATATGATTTTCATTAAGATTGATAGCAACAAATTTAATGCATCTTATGCTGTACAGACACGTCTTACCAATTTAGCAATGAGGAGCTTACAAATAACAATGATGGCGCCCAGATTTTTTTAAATGGGCATGCTGTGTATATGTTTTACATTAGGGTTTGAGCAGGCATCAGTAGCCTCTGAGATTATTCAGATTCATTTTCAAGTGCATTTCACCATTAGCAGTCCTTGCAACTTCATGGTTATGCATGGTAATGCAAAATCAGTTTGAAGCAAACTAATGAACACAATCCCTTACCTTGCTGTAAATAGAATGTGAAAAAATGGAAGATGTAAGGCCCTGGTCCTATGTAAATGCAGACCAAGATGTCAATCCCCCAATCTAAACTGCATAGCCCCTCCTCTAAGAAGGCTAGTCACACCTTCCATACACTCGGTTGCCCATGGATTATGTGTGCAAGATCAAAGTAAGACAGATCCATACTCAAAAACAGAGCCAAAAGACATAGACAGCAAATAATCTTAATGAGGAAACCAATAGAGTCAGAAATATGGTCAGGGCAGGCAGTAGACAAAGGGTTGTCAGATTTCCAAGGTCAGTACAAATAGTCAGAATTTTTACACCTTAGCAGCAAAAGCACAATATATCAGAGACATTGCCCCTTTGCAGAACTCATCATTCAATGGGGACAAAAAGTCCCTGGGGTGTGCTAATGGGTTTATCCATGTGTGACTACAGGAAGAGCGAATAAAAACCTGGAATAGATCACAGCTACAGTTACATCAGAATATGTTGGCGTGATCCATCTGGCCTAGCGTACTGCACGGCAGTGATAGAAGATTCACAGTATGCATGTGAAAGCCAGGCCAGGATCCCGCAGATCTCACAGAAGTTCCTTGTGTTAGATAAACGATCATCATTTTCAACTTTTTGAAGCAGTAATGGAAGTTTTGGCTAGAAATATATCATCATGACAAATCATAACTATGGGATTAAAGGAGAAGGGTGAGAGTTCTTCATTACCTTTTTTTATCAAAACATTTAAAAAATTTGTTGTATTTGTTAGAAATTCTCTCTGTAAATATTTAGGCCTAGGCTCCACTAACGCGGACAGAAAAACACTTGCAGTAAGCAAGTTTTCTGTCCGGGTCAGCTTTGGTCCATGGCAAAACCGCACCGATCCACATTTGGGATGCGGATTGCAGCTCAGAAATGCAGTAAACTGGACAATCTGCAACTGAGGACAATGGGAGAGGTGTGGCCGTCTCTAAAAAACATGTGGCAGACGCTCCCAAATCGCCCAAGTGGACCTCAATCTAAGAGCTTGTGTCTACTGCTGTGCATCCACAGTGGGAAAAAGATGCAGAGAGGACACTTCCCATTCTTAGGAATGGGAGAATGTCCACTCTGCGTATTGTGAGTGTCACACCTGAGGTACTGTTTTGAAGCTGCGGGCTGCTGCGTCCTCAAAGCAGCACTGCAGTAGACACATGGCCTTAATGTGCGGAGCTTATAGAAGCCTCATTGTGCAGGATTACAGTTATCTGTATGTTTGTGTGGATGATGTTTTTTTGTGGAAAATTGCCTCTTGAGAAAAGGAACCATATACATTTACCCATTAGCATTCTTACTTTCAAGTACAGGGATCCACTTAACACCATTGCAGAGGAAGAGACCTTTCAGAGACGTATCCATCCAGAATTGGGACGTTTCACTGCTAGAACATGGAGGCTGGGGACCTAATGTTACTTTCATGTCAGCTTCTTGAAAAAAAAAAAGTAAGCCACATAAGTGAAATTTTTAAGCTACATGACAAATATATATGTACCTGTATGGGTAAACATTTAGATGCTGCATTATTTTAAAGGATTTATATTTAAGTGATGTTTTCATGTGTATGCTGTACTTTGCTACAATATCATATATTTAAATATAAATACATTTAATATCCTAGTATAATAATAAAAAATAAATCTATCTTTTAGAATATTACCCATCTTGTTATGTATCAAAATTATGGATATATTCTACAACCTTTACATTTATGCTCTGGTCTTCATTTAATAATGGCATCACCTGAAGCTTTTTTTTTATAAATTAAGTCATGTAGATAATATAAATGATGGAATTGCTGCCAATACACTTTTTACTATATTTTTGTTTCTATGCCTATGACAAGTCCACTAACCATAAGGGTAAATAAGTTGAAGTCCACTGTCATCATCCGTCTTCAGTGGCAGCTCTTTCAGCACTCCAGGGATGGACAGCTCTGCTAGCCTTGCTTTGGCGTTAGGGCATATTAAGGATGTTGCATCAGATCCAGGCAAAAGGACAAGCTGTCTTATTAAGCCCTGGAAATAAAATAATACAGTCCCTTCAACACCATGCTCTTTAAAAGCAAACTTCTGTTCACAGGCTCAGAATACATTCCAACTTAACAAAAAGCCTTTTGTAAATGAGTTAAAAAATAGAAATATAATATGAAAAAAGGGCACAGTCTTCCTGGCTTGCCACGTAATTTGGATCTGAAGTTATAGATCTGACTTCATCTTTGACCCCGTTTTATGTTCAATAAACCCTCATGGTAAGCCAAAGGTATTTTCAAATTACATCTTCACAGAGCTTTAAAACTGAGTCTGCAGGTAGCGTTTAACTAGATTAGATAAAACTATAAGAATTCTTTCCACAATGTATCTGTAAAACAGAAGAAAGTCGTATTGAAATTTTAATACCCTATTGCAAAATGATTGCTGGAAGACTTTGCCAAGACAGGAAGTGCGGAAAATCTCTACAAATGGGGATACAGATATTAATAAAACCATGTTTTTTAATGCAAAAAACTATTTGGTTGTAACACTGCTTGTTACTTGATCCAATTTTAAGAAATGTTTTCAGTGGAGTTGCATGCCAGGGTTACATGATGTTTTATACTGAATAAGGGCTTGTCCCCACCTGTGTGGCTGGCCGTGGCGCGTTCATGTGTAGTAGCGTACGCATTTTTTATGGTGCAACTGTATGGTGAGCTGCAACTGCCCCCGGTCACCCCAGATCGTGCCCAAGAATGAATGGAAGTAATAACAAATCGCGTCCACGCACGTTTTCTGACTGCGTCCATAAATGTCTACGGGCGTGATCCGGGGCGATCAGCCAAGGCCAATTGCTCAAGTGGGGACAAGGTCATTAAAATTAATTGAAGTGGTCTGCCAGGCCCGACAGCACAAGTGGGGACAAGCCCTTGGAAAAAATAACAAGCATTTAATAACATGTTACAAATAGTAAAATGGTTAAAAATACGTCTTTGTTTGCCTTCTGATAGGAAATATAGTTTTTTTTTTCAAAATACTTACACAACAATTCACAATAAAAACCTTGATAGGGTGTTATCAGTTTATAAATAAAACACAATATGCTCATAACCTGAGATTGTAACAAGATTCAATATATGGTCCCAAAGTTTGTGCAAATGTGATCATTTTTGACTACACTTTTGAAAGAAGCACAATATTATGAAGATTGTCTCTTTTCGGTAACAGCCCCCATGGGAAAGTTTATCCACATCACACCTGTCAAACCATGTCTTTATGGATCTGGTTTGGTCCTCAAGGTCCCTTCCTAAACTGTTGCTATTATGTTGAAGTCTACAATTGTCTACAATGTCAAATATACATTTTAGGAACAATCCACAACCCACACTCCTCTTGGGATTATCTGGAACCCCAACAGACTTCCTCTCTGGCTTTTTATGTGGGATTGATTTTACTGCTTTATGTGCTGGAGCTCCTGAACAACCCATCTCCAAAGCCTTTTCCTAACACTACATACAACACAAATGTAGGAAACTCCACAAGTGAATAGGTAAAAAAATTTTTTATTGAAACACATTTTCCAAACACAGAACACCTCCTACTCCCCTCTAACATCAGAGATGAGAAGAACTCCAGGCAAGTCGTTCTGTGTTTGGAAATTTGTTTTTAGACCTTTTCACTTGGAGCATGGAGTTTCCTACATGTTGTATACAGCGTCTTAAACTTAATAAAACAGAGTTCTACTTCTATACCTGAAGCAAAAATACAGACTAATGTTTATATGAAACATATGTAGTCCAGCAGCATCCGGAATTCCTTTAAATCATTAAACCTTTTCTCGCCCATGCAGCCATTTGAAGTTTAGGCATAGCTTTTTTCTCTGCTTCTTTTCTCACAACATCAGAGAGTTACACATTGCAAAGAGTTCTTTACCCTGAAAACTAACAGCAAGTTATCATTTATCAGGTACAGGAACTCTTACTACGCAACTCAACACTCTGAATGATGACAAGCCACAGAATTATGCACTTGAACACTCTTGAATGAATTCATTGCTTCCAATTCTCTTGACAATTTTGGTGGCCTGACACTAAGATTAGATGAGAACTGTGCATATTTAATTTTAGTTTCTATAAGATGGGGGCTTATATCTACAGAGTTCAGCTTTGAATTCTGAGGCTACATGTTGAGTTGGGGATCATCTTAAATATCATTAGGGATTGCTGTTCTAGCTGATTAAGTTTAGTTTTAGTTCAGTGGACAAATCTAAATTGGAAACCTTTTAACCCAAAGTTCTACCAATGGGTTTGATTTAAATTAATAAACCATGCTAAATTGTGGTCAATACCTACAGAGAAAAGTCCTTTTCGTCGTCTTCTATTTCCAATATAAATCCACGATTTGCTGGTGTTTAGTGATGCTGGAAATGGTTTGTTGAGAACACTAAAAAAGAAAATAGCTGAACTTAATGTTTATATTGATGAATACCTGTTGACTTATGTACACAACATTGCTTGTTTAGAGATCCATCAGGGTGAATCACTATACAACTTGGTCAACACATGCAGCTTTTTAAGCTGGGTGCCAGCCACTCATTCTCACTTCTACCCTTGGGAAATATCACAAAATATTGTAACAGGTGACATTTGTACATGTTCTTTTTAACAGAACATGTAAAGATTAACCCTTTAATTATTTTTAGGACTTCCAAAAACCCTGAGCTGTGGTTAGGTTTGGTAATATAAGAGAAGAATAAGATCATAACTAACATTTCTTGACCCAAAGGCACACTACCATTTGGGAGCCATGTGATGGCATTTCCCAAACACCTTGGATCCCTGGCCTCTGGTGAGATACATATTGACTGTACAATAGAAGTGGTTGGCAGTGCTCAGGACACACAAACTGCAACCACACAGTAGAACAATGCAGTTGAGTTTCCAATGTGGCTGCTTAAGCAAAAGGATTTTATTTTTCAAAACAAACAAAGGGTAAATAAAAGAAGAAGAAAAAGGCGTAAACATTTTAACTGACTGACAAGAGTTTCCACTTGAAAGATCTCTGTTAAATATAACAAGCGCTTTTATTATTCAAGTGTACTTGAATATGTTTGTCATTTGATAATTAATTGCACTTGTCCAATTGTCATTAGCATTCCTGGAACTACTTGTCAGTATAAAACAGGATATTAAGCCCCCCATACACCACATACAATTACCATGCAACTTCTGTACAACCAACTTTTCTTCTACCAAAACCATGTAATAGGAGGACCTTTCTACACCTTTCAATCACTATGTATTCTATCAGGGAGGCCACTATACGACATAGTTGTTGGTAGGTCTCATGAAAGTTGTATGGAGGAATCTGAAGGTGTATGGCTTTAGATTACAAACTGACAGTTACATTCACAGCGCTACAGATAAGTTTAAACACCACCAATATGTTGGCCAAAAGTTGGCAAACCTTAACCCTTAATCTTTTTGAAAATTAAACATTTCAGTTTCAAAATGTGTTAATCTTAATCCCATTAGGCTCTTAAAATTCACCATAATGTTTTTTGAACCCTTCATTAATTCATTAACATAGCTATTCTGAAGTTTAACTTATCCCTATCATAACAATTGTTAATTTTAAGAACATCGGGTGTAACTTACCCCTAAAAGACAATTGTAACATGGCTTTGGATGTAATGCTGTACAATTAAGGACTGCCTACGTGCAACCATGCTACGTGTTCCTACTTTATATACGCTCCCTTAACTACACATTCAGATAGTTTATACAAAGCTGTGTGCCTATTACATGTTGTTGTACATGTGTTAATCACAGGCCTCTTTTTTAAATGTAAAGAGTTGAAGCAGGTTAGTTTTTCTTTTTCATTCTAGCTGACTTGAAAGTGTATATGGTCCTTAAGTGGCAGCTGCCATTGTTTCTACGTTTTTTTTGGTCTAGACACACTGGAAGTCTTTCGCTTCCTTGTATAACAGATTTCTGTACTTAGAGTTTCTTTTTCTGGTTATATATACTTTGGACCCAATTGCACTGATCATTAAGAACATTAGACAGCGACATTTTATATTGTTGGTATCTTATTTCTAAACATTTATTTCTCTCTGCAAACAAAAAATGAAGTTTTCCCCCTCCCTTTATTTCTTCCAAATAAATAATTACTTCAGTAGAATAAATACAATTCACAAACTGTCAAGTGCTTAGTTTACTGTCCCAAATAAACAGTCAATTACCTACTTCCCGTGCTAACTAATTATCTCCTTTTCAGCTTAACACATACAAATAGATCTTCACACATACACATAATTTACTAATAATGAATGCACCTATGACAATCCCTGTAACTGCATAGAGGGCTCTTGTCAAACCAGAAGTCATTAGACTTAAGTTAAAATAGTAAAGATACATTTAGCAAAACTTTCTATACAAAATGCACTTGTATTACGATGCTTAGATCACCCAGTTCCATTTCATTTACCTTCTCAGCCTCTTTCCCCAAATACATTTGACTATTTAACTATATGGTATAAAACAACAAATATGACAATATGAAAGCCATTTGGTCAAACTATGCTATAACTAATAAGTGCCAATTTTCTTTCCATTTATTACAAAAAGCAGCACCTGGACTGCAAAAATTAGCTTGTGTGAGCAAGTCAGAGCATCTACATGATCACTTTAGGTCTCCTATCCTGCTGGAGGACGTCAATGTCCTATTTCTTTGCCTCAATAAATGGTGATTTTAGGCAAGTTGAAGTCCCCAATTTTTCTAATGGGGATCATGGTTTTTGATGAGTAAAGCTTCAAGAATTTCTAATGTTGTTTTTCTAAGTAATTTATATAGAGCTTGAGTACTTTTTGCTATATTATCCAATGAGCCCAACCTAAATTTCCACATACAGTTCCTCTTGTCTGATCTATTTGTGACTGACTTTTCATCTTTTCCTATGCATCCTTCTGTTGACCAAGAGACATTTATTTTCTTGGTCCCATTGTCTTGAAAACATCAGTTCTAATCTAAATCTTACCCTGACATTATTAGACCTACATCTATATCAAGAATGGATATTTCACCCCCCTAATGTGCATGAAAACCCCATCCAGCCCCTGTACTTTTTGCATGGGATTTAATAATTATCAATAAATACATAAATCTTTGTATAAGTTTACTTATACTTACAGTAGAAACTGTAAATGGACTGTGGAACCATTAGTAGTCCCCATTCCCAACACACTGTTCCTCCCCTAAAGGTTTCCACTCCTCCTTACCTCTCCCCTTCCCAATTTTTCCATAATCCTGTTTCTCTCCTTGTACTCTGGTACTCAAAAGGGGCCAAAAACTAGCTATGCTTACCTGCATTATTGTTACAAAGCTCATATATGTACTAACAAGTTGGAGGCAATCCGTGTCTCGGCGGCCACAGCTAAATGTTAAATTTACACAATTTATGTCACTTGGATAACCACAGGGAAACATTAATAACTATGGAAGGTTGCAGTTAGGGGTGTGAAATTGGGAATGAAAATGAATATCCCCCCCCCCCCAAAAAAAAACAAAGATTGGACTTCTAAGGGTGTTGGAGATCTGGGGGATGAAAGTCAGAGTAGGCATATGTAGGGGTAAAATCTGACGAAAGAAAAGCACTGTGTGACAGCTGGAATGTGACTATGAAAGGTTGACATGAGGACTGCTGGTAGTCTCAGAGGTTAGTTGACTCAAAGCCAGCTGTTGACCTGTGGATGGAGACAGCTAATCGGAGGATCAATCAAGAACAGGGAAGTCCATCTGCAGCAGAATCTACCATGCAGGAAGCTGATGCAGAGGACAGTAAGGAAGACCACATGAATATGGAGTGAGTACCAAACACCATCTCCTGGTACTCATCTGAGGAGCTCACTAAAAAAGTTATGTGCACCCCTGGCTATAATTAAACTGTAAGCCATTTTTTTTACATGTTAGTTTTACTATATTTGCTATAAAACTATTTCCTAAATTATTCCTCCATTTTAAGAAAAGTCACGTTAATACAATTAACACAAATTTGAATGCTTAACCTTCCTAGCGCTTCTGACGGCACTATCTTGTCCTGCACTTGCTTATGCAGTATTGCAGCTGACGAGATAGTGCCGTCCAGCTAAGCTCAGAATACCCGGCTGCACACTCTGCTCTGTGCTGTCCCGGGATCTAAAGCAATTTGCACATGAATGTCCCGCATGCATGTGCAAATTTGGATATTCATATGCAAACTGGGATATCTTCAAAGAGCACAACTGGAATATCACCCCCATTGTCATTCCGGATGTGATCTTTGAAGTTAACCCTTTCAGAGAATGCCATTGTATTGGATACAGTGATAACTGTATCCAATACAATTAAAAACAAAAACAAAATAAAAATTTTATTATGAACAAAAATAAATACTGTTTTGAAATCAATAAATACTGTTTTGAAATCTTTCATACCAAATAAGTATTCAAGAGATTTAAGCATTCAAATGATGCATTTCATAATATTTTTTGATGTCCTTTTTTTATAATAATTGTGTGTTTCAAACATTATTATAGTCCGGATGTCTATTAGACCCTTGTACGGACAGATTTTTGGAAGTTACAATCCTACAACACAAAAAAATTAAATTAGCGTCTATGGTGTGCTTCTGGTACAGAAATCTGGACCTCAGCAGTGCACTAGGGAGGTAAAGAACCAAAATATTAGTTATCCCTAATCTGACCCCTGGATGCCCTGACCATGCTTTAATGAACAATTCAGTACAAATTGAAACTGTGTATTGTTAATAAATGTGAAGTTTGCTACCTCTTGCAAACCCTCTGCTAAAAAATTGATTTAAATTATGTTGTAAAAATAGTTTCTCCCCAGGTTTTTGATGGGATTAAATGTATGCTGGACATAAAAAGCATTCAGATATACTAAATATACATCAAGAAAATGTGGAATGGAATTAAAGTACAAAAAAAAATGTTTTCTAATTAATGGATGTGTTTGTTACGATTATAGATATGCTATTTATAGCAATAAATGTCTTTGTGCTTTGGAGAACACTGTATTCACATTAATGCCTAGGATTCTGCTTCATATTGGTAATATTCCTATTGATATAATTGTCTTTATAAAATTTTATAAAACATACAAATTATCATCATAAACCACATTCATCACATCATATTTTATCCAGCTGTTTTGTTGCTGAAAAATTATCCTGTATACAGGCCGTTAGGTACTCTTTATTAGTAATATTCTTAAAGAAAGTTGCTTTAACCATTTGTCAATAGTAATAGGCATTATAGACATTATGTTTTTTCCAAGTGTTTCTCCATCCCCAACTTTAGGCACAAAAACTTTAAATGTATTAACTAATAAATAAAAAGCATATAAATTGACTGTCTATCAAATGCCTTTGCAAAGCCAGATATTAACTAGAGAGAATATAGCAGATATTACTATGCAATTACTGTGCATATAGGTTGTACAGAAAGCCAAGACGTAGGAAGGACCTAGACGGCAAACCAATACATACAGTGTGACTTATTTCTTATATCAACCTACTTCCACAAATTATGATCTGTCTGCAATGCATAGAGAAAAAGACACAAAGAGATGATGTAACTGGGTCTGGGTCATGTCAGCCATGTATTGAAAATTGATTGATTGAAATGTTAAGTTTATGAGGACAAAAGTCATATAATGATGAAACTCTATTGACTTACATTTCTGTTGGTATACTGCAGTCAACAGTAAGAGTGACAGATGTTCCAGACACAGCTAAGACCAATGTGTGCCATCGGTCATCAGCCAATGAGATGCTTCGGAAAGTAGCCTTGGTCTGCCATGCATCAGGATTTTCTGTATTCCAGAACAGGAAATGTAGCTTATTTTCAGAGTACCTTAGTCCAAGAAGAACATGTCTGCTGTCTTCGGTTATCATTGTGAACAAGTATTCATTTTTCTGTAAAAAAATACATATAAACATAATAAATGTATCTATATTGTTAACTTGAGGGGTCTAGGGGGTCACCATCACCCCACTGCAGTCCATGGTTCAGTTTTATTTGAAGCAAAGTAACACAAACAGGGCTAAGCAGCAGCCAATAAAGTCTCTCTTGAAAATGATAATAAACAAATGGGTGTCTTACACTTTCAGATATCCCTTTGGGGTATATTCCCCTGCATCACATTGTCAAGAGGTTTTTAAGTATAAGTTCAGCTTTCCTCAGCCAAATGTAATGTCTTTCCACACCAGACCATTACTTCCTCAATGATCTCTTTTTATTTACCTGCTGACCGCCCCCCCCCCCCACAAGTGCTGAGTGAATGGAATAGGAGGCCCTCCCATCCTCCCTATCTATTCCACAGTCCAGGCCCCTTGGCAACCTATCAATGTGCAGTCTGCCTCTTACACCCTGGACTGTTCCTCCCAGCCTGAAAGGGGTGTCCTTAAAGGGGACACAGCCCATAAATGGGGCTGACACGTATCGTTTTTTTGTAACAAAACGAAAGGGTTACAGATAACACAAACTCTCTCTTCTGACACTTAACAATTAGGGTTAGCTAAATTCCTTACCTTGTAAAAGTGCTTAAGATTCTATGGTTTCTAAAAGCTGCTGGCTCTTTAAAATAGTTTACAAAGATTCTGGTAAGCCACCTTGGCAGAGGGCATACAGGAGCTTTAGAAAGACTTAGGGGTAGTCTTAAGCTAGCCATACACGGCACGGATTCCCTGGCTGATCGATTCACCATCCGATCGATTCCGGCGATTCCGCCGGGATCCTCAGGTGTGATCGATTGGCCAATTAAGGAATCCGATCGCTGCATACCACCTTGTCCTGCCGGATCCGTGTCCGATTGATCACCTCCCGGAATGCAACTCCCGCTGATCTGGGCAGAATCGGACCCGAAAGACCAACAGGTTGGTTCTCTGGCGGATCCGATTCTGAGCCCCCGATCAGTCGGACCCGATCGGACGGACAAGGTGGGCTGCACGGGATTCCGGCCCGATCGTTTCGCGTGCACGCGCCCGGAATCGATCGGGCCGGAATCCGGTGCGAATCCGACCCGTGTATGGCAGCCTTTAGAAGACAAGGTGCAAGCTGCAAGATGGTTTGATACTTAGATTAGAGTCAGTTTCCAATTAAAGCTGAATATCAGCTAATACAATAAAAAAAACAATACCGTGAAAATAGTTCTCCTAAACCTTTTTGTATTTAACTCCTGCCACATCAAAAGACAGAGAAATTACCTCACTACAGTACAGCTAGTCATGCTTGCATCGAATTTTGTTAAATCGTTTTCAGCTTGATTGACTTGTTCATTGTAAATATCAAATGCAAAACCAATTTTTAATTTCCATTCTATCTAGTGGTGAAAATAAGGGTTTCTGCATGCTCAAAAATTTAATCAGATACAAATTACCTAAAAAAAAAGATGCTTGTACAATCTACAAAAAATTGCCGAACTGGCTATTATGACTTTAAATTTGGTGCTTGATTTTGGTAATTTTGGGCCAATGGAATTTATAAGAATTTAAAGCATTGATTTTCAAATGATCCAATGAAATAAGTGATATCACTTTTCTGTGGAATAAAAAAATTGATCTATGTATGGCCTAACTCTGCAACTTCCTCTATCCAAAAAGTTATCACTAGTAGTCCATCCTGTATTCTGCACTGTTAATAAGCTGCCTAATACAATTCCCTGTGGAGTTCACGGTTCATGAGACATTTTAGTTTGACAAGCAGCACAAATGTTTGTTTGTGAACTACTAGTTGTCTGATTTATGTTATTCAGGAGGATGCCAAAATATAAAATATATATTTCTTACAACTATAAAAATTTAAATGTTTTTCTAAAGTAATCCAATTAAAATGATGCAATTTTCAAGGTACAAAAATAACACAATAATGAAGTTTGCATTATTACTTATTACTAGTTATTCAGACTAATATGGGTATTTGGCATAACATCAACTAGAGTGGTATTGAAAGTCAATGCCCCTATATACATTTACCCCCCTAAATATAAATTATTATCAGATATTGTATGGAAGCATACATTTGTGGTCAAATGGCATCTCAAGCTCCAGTCAAAACAAATGTATAATTCTACTTCGTTCCATTCTACTTCCATTAAAAGAACATTCTTGAAAGGTAAGTTTAAGTTTAGAAATAGAAAGTGTAAGCATTATTGTTAGATTTTGAAAGTTTGATAGGTGAGCACCACTCTCTAGTTCAACTCTGGAAGTAGGAACAATTACAATAAATATGATGGTCACCTTGGGTGGAAGACTGGGGATCTTCATTGTAATAACAATAGAAAACTCCTCTGGAAAGAGATTACAGTTGTGAAATAGATGGGATGAAGGAAAGCCCAGTACATGGGGTGATCCTGAGAGATGAAACCCACGAACTCCTTGAGATTGAACCATCTTCAACCCGGACAAGGATTTGTTTGGAGAGATAATTTCAGTCAGCAGGTCCAGTGGTTGGAGGTCTATAAAAAGACAGGCACATCCGTTAAATGGAAATGTCATAACACTTATGCTCACACATAATAAAGTAAATAAATGTATCTTGCTGCTCTGTCACAGTATAAAAAGTATGTATAAGTATAAAAGTATATTTACAATATATATATATATATATATATATATATATATTAATAGTTAAGGTCTTGATGTTCTTTATCTCCTTCCAAGACAGGAGTTTGCGCTGTGCATGCCCAAAGATAGGTGAACTCCATCAAACACCCACCAGTCTCTTCTGTGCCACTTTCTTCACTTTCATCTATTTTAACCTTCCCAGCATCACCACACTACCATAATGTTTCTGATTACAACATTCTTTTGATATTCAGTATATTTAAATGCGTACCTAAGTAGGATTCATGTTTAAACAATACATTTTTTTAAAAGGCATACAATGTTACCTTCATTTTAAACTAGAACATTTTCATTTATTAATAAAACATGGTTTTATTTATCATTCTCTAAAACCTTCAAATGCCCATCATGGACACAAAAAAGTTTGTGCAACTTTTTTACAACTGTAGAAATTAAAATGACACCTGCCAATGCTACATGAACATTATGTCAAATTCAAACACAGCCATAAAGGTTGATAAGAAGTCATAGGATGACCTTACTGTCCAGTACACATTAAATATTTACTTTTTAACAAAATATTCAAGGGGAAATTTGCTGCTTTTCTTCTGAAAGATGTATTAACAAATAATAGTATTTTTTTAAACTCCTTTTGGAACATTCAATTCAAATTCAAGTTTTTTTTCCTCCCTACTTTGGGAATTCACCATTAGGTACTGATGACCATAGACAAGATATAAAGTGAGGGAAAAAACTTAAAAAATCTTAAAGTTGAAATATTCCAATGGCGATACTGCCAGGGACAAGAGTTAAATCAGCTACACTTTGGGAGATGTCCTGATGAACCTCTTGGACAAAAAATTTATTTCCCCAATGGTAGAACAAAAATTCAACTGAGAGAGTTTTTAATCCTTTCCTATTCTATTTAAAGCTAGAAAAATACAGCTTGTACATACACTTTAAATAATAGACGTTTGCTTTGTGCATACATTCTACAGTACAGAAGCAAAGATAAAAGCTGCAAAGACTACGTGATAAACACCGGGAGTCCTTAGACAGCCTTGATGTACACTCATTTGCACTGACACATATTTGAACACATCAGTAGACATAAAGTCATTGTAGTTGAACACTATCATGCTCCAGGTAAAAGATAGACATAGAAACAATTATGTAACCTGTCTATCATCAGCACAATATGAAAGGTGTCTTCAGCTGATCAAATAAGCCATATTCAGACAAAGGTATAACAGCTGTACACTATTTTTTCAAAAGATAAGTGCATAAGCTAGAGGCCAAGATCCCCATCCCATATGTTTGCTGACTATTGCCAGGCCCCCTTACTTGCAGTAGCTCAGTGGCTCAGAAAGGACATAATAGGGTATCTCTTCCATTTTGGACACTAGTGGGATGTGTTTCTGCCGGTCACATCTTATAACCCTACCTTGTCACTAAGATTTAAAGTGAATGAAAGTGTTGACATTGTAGACACTATGGGTTATAAAGCATCTACAGAAATTCTAAACCTTCACTCCTTTTTTAAAAATAAAAATAGACAAAGGAAAACTATGAAGCTGGATCAAAAACTTAAGAATATTGCTCATAATTGTTTTTCCAGCCTTCTGAGAAGTGGAACAAGAAAAACTTAAAGTTTAAAATATTTAAACTTGGAAGACATCCTGGAGACACTTTAATGACTACTGTACGTTTCCATTATACTGGCAGATGGGGTTAATTAGAGGTTAGATATATAGATATATAGGTCAGTTTATAATGAGGTTCATTGGACCAAAGAGATAGACAACAGAGATAGAAAAATGGATACCGATTGGGATCCAAATGAGGCTAGGTTTCCACGGCGTTGACAACCCCTGCAACCCCTGCATTCCTCGCATCGCATTGACAGTATGGATGTAGCCCATCCATATTACATGCCTACTGCACCGTCTGTTTCCACGGCGTTGAGCCAGTCCGTCGGCCAGAGGTTGATGTAGTGCACAACTTTAACCTCTCTGCCGGCGGACCGTCTCAATGCCGTGGAAACAGATGGTGCAGTAGGCATTAAATATGGATGGGCTAGGTCGACATCCCTGTCAGGGAATGCAATTAATGCAGGGGGTGTCGATGGAGCCCTCAACGCCGTGGAAACCTAGACTGAGGGGCTGTTGGTAGATTTGAGCATATTGATTATTATATTGGCAATGTACAAAAACCATTTCAGATTAATTGAATGTTCAAAATTATATTTGTATTCTGTTAATTATGTATATAATTATCTATCTATCTATCTAAATATATGTATATATATATATAAACAAACACACACACAGTATATGTGCTAAATATTTTAAAGTATCTAAAGTTCAATTAAGTTCAATTTATTTGGAAATATGATTGAAGTTCATTGTGTGCATTAAAGGAAGAAATATAATTGTGTTGTAGAATGGACTTAAAGGACAGGTATATTACTACTTTCTCTAATTCCATCACAACCCTATATACACTTGCTGTAAACCAATTGTACTTACATTGGTTGTTGAGTGCAAATTAGTGCACAGGGGTAAAAAATTTTATTTTTGGGTGGAGGTGGGTTGTCTGTAAACCTAGGTAGAGTGATAGGCTGCTGTGCTTTCTGCTGAATACCATATGTTTCTGGCATGCTATTGAGCTTGTCAGTGAATAAGGCACCTTGAAGGAAGTGACAACCCCTTGTCAGTGTTGCAAAGTCAGCATGTGACTGCATCAACATCTTTGTGTCCCTGTTAAACAATAAACAACCACTAACCAAAAGGCATGGACTGGTGGCTACAGGTGCAGGAGCTAACAGCAAGATTTTGGGTTATGTCTGCTTGCACTTGCAGTTACATGGTGTGCATGGAATCAGACACAAGCTGGTTAAAAGTTATTTGAAGTGTGTTGTTATGACAAAGAAAGCTAGCTTAAGTCCCCTCTTGCAACTATTTGTGAATACCTATGCAGGTGGGACAAAATAGGAACCATAATTTTGCATAGCTAAAGCTAGGCATACATGGAACAATTTGGTAATAGATTCAAACACAATCGAGCGCCGTGCACATTCACTCTATCCCACTTGAAGAAGCTCTGCCGAACAGGTTTCCGACATTTTAGAAAACCTTGTTCGATTTCCATTACTTTGAATAGGAACTGCGGGTAGTAGTGACCGATATCGATGACACAGAAGTGCTGCACCTTGATCTAGATGAAGCTCGAGTTCAGAGCAATAACAACATCATACTGCTCTCGATACTCCTCAAATTGCCCCTGTATCGACCCGTGTATGCCAGCCTTAAGATGATGCCATATTTCATGTAGGTCTAGTTGTGGTTAATAGTTTAAACAACAAAGACAGAGTAGAAAAGGAATTCAACAGGAAGAATGGAAATTCAATGATTATCTACAAAAAATCACAGCAGTCAAAACTGCACCTTTTTCCTTTGACTCTTCCTCTTTAACAATGTAAAGGTTTTCTAAGAATGACCATCGTATATGTCTAGCAAGGATGCTGTGTAATTTCATAAACAGAGGTCGATAACCTCGCTCGGTCATTCCACACGTCAACTCAATAACATTGAAATATTGTGCTTTGAGGGCTTAGTACGTTGCCGTGTTCAATTGTTTATTCCGTGATTCCTTATTACAGCTAATTCCTTTACAGTCTCTACTTTTTAAGCTTTTCCTGCTCATTTTATCAGGTTCCCCAGGGGTCCTTCTCAGTTCTATTTCTGGAGGCGACTGGTATATCTAGACATCAAGAGAACGTACCTCTTAAAAAGCAGGATCCTTTGAAAAGAATCCGCTCCAGCAAGGCTAGCATGGATATATCTCTTTTTCTCAGAGGGTTCATGAGGGTTGGATGGAACTTCTGAGAAATATCTTTAGCTGCTGCCTCCAGAGCCCTTATTCAGCCAGAAGAATAAGGTAGAGGACGATAATAAGTTTTGTCTTCTTAAAGCTTCCTTTTTCTTCTTCAAGACAATGTAAAGTTCAGTCTATGAATACAAACTTGAACCAATTATTCCATATCACTATTTCTAGGTCGAATGATGACATCCATAGGTCCTTTTATGTTATTTTGATGTCAAAAGATTGTTTACCCTGTAGGACAAATTCCTGTAGTTTCATTTGTAAATTATAATAATGTATTGTTCAGTACTATTTCTTTAATTCAAATTTTGTTTAGGTTTAATTGCTTTTACATGGAAACACATCAGAAGTCCATTTCTGAAGCACAGGACTCAGAAAGGTTGTAAAAATGTATTCCACAGATGGGCTAACCCTATTGCGTTGACATTTTTTTCCCCTCTTATCAGGATTATTATTATAACTTGAGGTGCTACAATTGTTTAGCTGTCACCATGGAATAAATATTCCTATGTAAGTCTGTTAAATATATATTCTATATACTCTATAACATTTGCAATTCTATATGTATTGCAAAGATATCTATATATGCCAAAAGAGAACAGCACACTCCGGCACAAGCGTCAACAAACTTTATTGTTTTAATTTAGCAAACAACTAAGAACAGAGAATTTCACCAAAAAAGCAATGTACAGACGATGCTTGTCCATATTTATTTTCCCCTGTAAAATTTTGTTTTATTCAAGTAACAATTATTGACAATATGCTTGCTTGTGTCTATAAAGCATGTAACTCATGTGCTGAGCCCTTAATGTCAGCACAAAATACAGAAGGAATAGATGCTGTCTTCATGCTTGATATATAAAAGCCTAATTTATGACTTTGAACACTGCAATATTGCTTTGTCTAGGTCATTTTTATAGTCTCAGGACCTTGTCTATTACAGATGGGTCACATTCGCCCCATTAAAGGAGAAGTATCAGGGTTATTGCCTTGCAATGATTTTTTGGACACTATTGGTCCTCAAGAGACCTTACTCATCTCATCTCACTTAAAGCTATGTCATAAAATAGTCTCAACTAATCCCATAATCCTCAGGTGATCAGAGGAAGTTAAAACAGCTGGAATGCTTTAAACCCCTTATATCCAATGTTCTGTGTATTAAACTGACCTGAGAAGATCAAACTGTGTATTTTATGTTTGTTTTGTTTATCTAGAGCAGATGTGATACCAAGTACACAAAACAAATGGACACAGAATATCATACTACTAGAGCCATTTTTATTATTCTCAGTCTCTTAAAGTATCAGTAAAGCCATAAGAATCCCACTTGCCGTACAGACTGAGCCTGACACTAAATGACCCATAAGGCCTTCTCTCCACTGGAAGTTAGGATGTGTTTAAGGTAATGTTAAGGACGGGTTAGTGATGCGTTAAGGACACATAGTATAGTAAAATACAGGGATTTTGATGCAATGGAGACCAGGCCTAAATCACAACATTCTGGTATTCTAATACAGTATCATAAATGTCAGTAGTTATTTTTCCCATTTTCTACTTTATAGACTATAGACCATGTTTTACAATCTCTAAAGTACATATATACAGTGATAAGGAAATATTAAAGACAATTAAATAGTAGAACATCTATTTTTCAGCTAATCTGCAGAATATTACTATTGGTTAAGTCACTTTATGATCCACCAGGCGTATTATGAAGTGGTCAAAGTAACCAAAATGCCTTGTTACCAGTTTATCAGTCAATAACATGCTTGTGGCATAAAAAGATAGGATCATGAACATTCACCAGTACTGTATCTGTGAACAAAGTTAAAACATAGTTACAACACTAGAGGGAAACAATATTTAAACATGATCCATAAACACCTCTGCCTTCTCTGATTAAAGTATATTTAGTATGGACTATGGCTAAGTAAACTTTCCTGTGGTTTAAAAGATCTTTGTAGAAATCATAGGTATCCTATCCTTCTGGCCAAAAAAAAAGAGGCGCCATCTGGTTTAAACATTAGCATCCATGATGGTATGGGGTTAAACCATTGTACAACTCTACGAAGAAGCCCCAGTATAGTGGGGTGTCATGTGTCAGAGTTGAGGTGGCCCCCAGGGGTACCTGAATTCATTTAGCCATGTAAGTTTTTGTGGATTTCGTTGTCTAATAAAGACATTTTCTACCTTTTGGATATGTATGCATTGAGCCTTGGAGATGGGGCATTGACGGCTCACGTACCTGGAGATCCTTTCATTAATGATTTGTGTACCCTGGCCAGAGAGGGAGTCTGTGTGGGGATCAGCATCTACATGGTGAGTGTGGGTCTAACCTTTTCTATGTGTTTGAACAATTGTACATAGCATGAATAATTTTAACACCAGGGAAGACACCATGAACGCTGAAGATCGCTACAGGATTTGGAGCAACATATGATGCTATCCAGATGATGCTTGCTTATTTCAGCAACATTCTACACATGACAACAACATGCTTATATCATATAAGAGACCAGGTACCAAGCTGGCTGCAGTACCAACCCATCCCCCATGCAAATCTGTTGCTGTGTAAATCCTACAGTATATCAGGTTAGAATGGAACAATATTTTACCTTCAAAGCTATAGCAATTGATTAAAAGATGTGATGGAACATTTAAACATGCATTACATGTATTAATTTGTTTGAGAAAACACTACATATATTGTCTTTGTACTACCATGTTTCCCTGGAAACAAGACACTGTCTTATATTAATTTTTGCTCCCAAAGATGCCCTACGTCTTATTTTCTCCCTGAAGAAGAATATGGCACTTGGGTATCAGTGTGGGGTGATCACTTAAAAAAACACAGGGAATCAAAATGGCACAGGAGACAAAGAGGGGGGGGGGGTACCATTTTAGTAACCCCTTCTGATCCTCCTGTGTCATTTTGATTGCCCCCTTTGATCCTCCCTGTCCAGAGATACAGCACCATATCTTCGGAGGGGATGCCTTATATTTCAACATGAGGCAAAAATGTAAGGGTGCCTTATTTTCGAGGGATGCTTTATTTTCGGGGAAACAGGGTATTTTCAATAAATATAGGGTTTCAATTATTTGAAACGCCATTGCCCTTAGGTCATGTTCACAATAGTGACTGGGATTGCCACAGTAAGGCGCTTCATCTTGCCTTTTACAACCAATTGCTGGTTATCTAAGTAGTCATTCATAGGGGTGGTCAATGTAACAGCTCAGGAGTGTGCTGAAACTGACAGCGTAAATTGGGCTATGCTTTACACATTTGGAAATGTTCCTGTACATATTTATAGCTGCTATGATACACCACCAAAATGTGTTGCAGCATTTGTCCATTACTGCCCCTCCCCCATAGATCTTTACTGACTTAGATCTATGTACCGAACATCAATGTTGGGCTTGTTAATGTTGCAGCACTGCATCTAATCTCCATTTCCTGCACAGTAAAATCTCTATAGACATCTGTTACTGTCTCTATCCTTACTCTTGTAATATTGTTAATTTTGATAGTAACAGAGGATAAACATCCCTTGTATAGTCGCAGAAAGAAAAACTGGCAGAGCTTCTAATTCTTCGGCAATCCAAAATTAAAAACTAAGAAGAGGGGATTAAAGCTTTAACTCCTTCCTGACTGATATCAATATATATTTATGTATTTAAAAATGATGGCTGGGTATGCAGAAATATCCTCTCTTGTGCATTTTGCTGCCTCTAAATTCCAGCTTTGACTTACAGTTCTAGTCTCCTCTGTCATGAACCTCCTGGCTTCTGGCCTGAAAAAAGTGTCATTGTACATTTGGTTAATTCAGTAATTGCCAAACACAATTACAGTATTGAAAATGAAAATAAAAATATCAAGATAATGTATTTTTTGCACATTTGTTTTATATATAAAGGATTTATGTATGGGGGAGGTTGTGGCAAGTCACCTGACCCATGCTGATGCTGCTCCATTTGGCCTAGGTAACAGTGTGGAAAGATCAATACTTTCTTAGATCTTTAATTTTCAACGACATCAATAGAAACGTTTAGGGCTTAAATAGGTAATCCTTGTATACCACAGAGGAAATAACCAGGAACCATTAGCTTAAAAAGATTCTAAAAAGCAGCCAGCAATTTGTACACATAAACATGAAGAAGATAAAAAGTTTGACTGCCCCCACTGATAAATTCCTCAGATTTTGTATACAAATCCTGAGGTTTACTCCAAAACCTCAAGCCCGAAGACAGGATTTTATATAGGAAAACAGTTTTATATAATCTCTTTATTTTGTGGCCTTTTTTATTTTTATGTTATAGTTATGTAGTTTGTGCAGGAATAATGTACAAAGTTAGTGGAATACCTGATCGGTAGAGTAATTTACCATAACTTACCATATTTATGGACTTTTTTTTACATTGTACAATGTATGTGTGTCTTACATTGTGCAATGTATGTGTGTCTTATAGGCTGGATATGTAATAAATGAACAAATAAACAAATTTTTAAGACACAAACATCCTTGGAACTGTAGTTCAACATCCCAGGAGGCTGGGATTTGTTCCATTTTAGCCTTGGACACTAGGGAGGGGGGACCGACAGATGAGCGACAGAGTGCAGCATGAAAACGTCATCACACTGCACCGCGTCGCTCAAAGTATCGGCAGGCACCCTTTGTGTGCCGGCCGTTAGTTCGAACGGGGACGCCAGACCCCATTCAAGCTAATGGCATCAGCCAGAGATTTTCGGACATGTCGGTTCTCTGGCCAAATGAGCTTTGGGGCACCCGCGACCAATTGGGGACCTTAAGACCTGCCTTTTGGCACTGCTCTTTTGGCTTGGTTGTGTGAATATATATATATATATATATATATATATATATATATATATATTTATATACATACATACATATATATAGTGAGTATGGGTGTTCGACTCGCCCTGTTCATCAGTGAGAAGAAGCTCTCTATTCTTCCTCCATCAGGATCAGGAACAGCAAGATCCCACCAAAGGAAGACTAGAAGACCGGGCATGCCTAGAAGCGGGAAATTTGAATCTGCCCGCGATTCATTGACTGGGGAGTGGGCTCAATAATGTTACTATATAGAAAAGGGGGCCCTGCGAGGAAAGTTTGGGAACCACTGCATATCAGTGGTTCACCAACTGGGGGGCACAAAGGTATTCCAGGGGGGCGCTGGCCCTCATTGTTAACCTGTATTTGAATGGGGAGGGGGGGCTTGGTAATATTCCTAAAAAGAAAAGGGGGTCCTGCAAGGAATGTTTGGGAACCACTGGCATAGATCATCCCATACCATAGGGGAATGGTGTTCAGTAGTATAGAAATGAACCAGGCAAATGTGGTAACAATTCTTAAGATGACAATACAGAATGTACGGGACAGAGCAGTATTTCTGACAGAATACCAAGGTTTTGCTTTCTCAATAATGTTCTATAGAACTTCCAGAGTTTTGTAACATGATCCTGTCTTCATGCTAATATTAATTTAACCTATAGTTAATTGTGGGTTAACTTAAGTCAGTGGTTCACAAATTTTCCCTGCAGGGCCCCCTTTTATAAATAGGAACATTTGCCATTTCACACTACCCATGTCTGCATTCCAGTATTGTGTACTAGTGTAAATGTGAAAGGGCCCTCAAACTTTATTTGAAATACAACTCATACAACTTTATTTGGTTTTCACACCAATCATGCAAATACATGCATCATATATTTACACATCAATTATACAGAATCATTCATCATCCACATAGAGACAAACATACACAGACTCACAGAGAGACACAGAAAAACACTGAGAGAGACACATTACATGCACTACTTATTGTCTGCAGTTCCTCCATGGCTCCTCCTTGTCCTTCCCAGCCCCTAGCTGACCCCCAGTTTGGGGACCACTTAAGGACATATTTGTAGTGCAGTAAGGTACTCAACACCTCAGTAACCCAAAATAGGAAGGCAAATTCTATAGGTTAAGACTTCCTATATATTTGGACCATTAAAAAGAGATGACTACAGGTGTGCCATAGGTGAGACCATGCATTCTAAACTGTAACAGCCATTCCAGTAGGAGGCCATCAACTCTGGATGTTTTACACATACAGTGATGATTGCACAACAATTCACACCATCAAACATGTAATTAGAAGTATTTAATGCCCCCACACACGTACCGAGTGGGGGCCGACAGATTAGCAATGGAGTGTATCATCGCAGTACGTCATCACGCAGCACTCCGTCGCTCACAGCATCAGGGGGATGCCCTTTGTGTGCCGGACATTAGTTTCAATGGGGACAATGGTCTCCATTGAAACTAATGGCATCTGCCAGAGTTCATCAGACATGTCCGTTCTTTGGTGACACTGTCGCCCCCATGCGTGTGTGGTGGCCTTAACACAGATACAGATTTCATGAAACTAAACGTGGCATTATGGGAGTAAAAGAGTTTCTTTCACAACACCTTCCATCCTCTTCTTGGACAATCAACATCTATGTTATCATTCAGGGTGTCTTTGCTACCTGTGTGGATGGAAGTGGAAAGGACTTGGGTAGGCTGCAAAATGACTTTGCCATTGTATACTGTAACAAGTGAAATTAATTGTGTCTTATTACTGCTAGCAGTACCATGACTGGGATAAAACAGAACCTTCACAGACATACTTTTAGCCAGTTGTTTTTCTGTTGGCCCTGAGATCAATCACTTCCCGGAATAGATAAAACAATTTTCGGTTCTGGCATCAACTGATTAATTTTAGAATAAACAATAAAAAAGAGAGGGTCTGTGGTCCGATCGTATGATGGACTGTATATAGAGAGGTTGAATCATGCCAATGGTAAGACAAATAGATTGAAAGTCAGTAACCAGTCTGCACTCAATTCAATCCAACAAAAAGTTTGGACTATGAGATAAAGTTCTTGTATACATCAGGCTCCATGTCCAAAAGATAATTCCTCAACACATAGATGGTTGGCTTAGCAGGTGACAAGAGCAGGTTTAACAAACTGTGCAACCTGTGAAGGAAACAGATTTGTAGGCATATGCAGAAGGTAAACAAACTTCAACTGGTGTTTTTTTTTATATCCCGAAGCACAGCTAAAGAAATATAGCGCTAGCATTCAGCCTTATTTGATGTATTGCTGGCAATTTGCTGTAATTTACTAGCCCTGGCAGTCTGCAGGGAACATTGAATGTTGGAGTGTGTCTGATGAGCCTGCTGGGATTCACTGGAATAGCACAACATGAGAACAAAATAAGAAAAGGCTGTTTTTGGTGTGTGGTACAGTACATTTAAAGAATAAGGCAGAAAGAGTTCTTATTCTGTTTTATAAAATGCAGTACGGAATGGCTAAACAAAATGATTCTTTGCAATAAATAATTTGTAGGCAGTGAAAAACCATTTACTTTTACCATGGCTCAGGAAGGAATAGATGTTATGTGTTATGAAACCCATCACATTACACTTTTCTACAATTCTTTTCACATTGTGAAAGTTCTGAGGATGCTATGGGCAATGGTGGATTATTTTTCTTGATAAAACAAACAGTAGTTTACGTTAAAGGATCCCAAAAGTACATGAATATTATAAATGTTAACCAAGATGGAATACCTGTGGTGCGTTCTATGCTGCTACATGTAAATTTACATATGACAAACTTTGGCCTGGGGCCAAATTTGGCAAGATGAGAAAATATTCTTGGCCCATGGCAGATCTGCTAGATCTGCCTTCCAGGCAGTACCCCTAGCAGCTGCACTCACTGCTCCTCTTTCCTCCCACTCTGGGAATAGAGAACTTGTCCGTGTTGATCAGCAGTGAATTCCAGTGATGTCACTGCCCACTGACCGGACTATGCTGGGATCCGCTCAGAGTTGGAGGACAGAGTCGTTGTGAGAACGGCTGGTAGGGGTGCTGCAAGAAAAGAGCTGTGGTGAGGAGTACAAGAATTGTTTAGGGGGAAGGAAAAATACATTGACTGTACACACAGGGATGGGAGCACACATGAACTGCATACACACTGTACTCTGGCCCATGGGCCAAAAATGGCCTGCAGTGTAATTATATCTTTCAAGAAATATCAAGGTTGGCCCGCGACTTAGTCCAAGTTTTTAAATTTAACTGGCTATGTATTTGAGTTTGACACCCCTGCTCTAGAATATATAGTTAGAATAGTAAAAACTATGTATTTGAGTCACATAAATGAGACGTAGATCCAAAACCTTCTACATGAAGATGGATCTAAATGTAAATCACATCACAGTATATACAATGCTAGTACAAATGACCTGTGTCTTGACTAGGGATGGGAAGCTCGGAAAATAGTCACTATATTTCTATTATACAAGTTGTGATCATTTTATGCCCAGTAACATTGTCCATAGTTATACTTTATGTTTCTAAAGTAACAGAATGACTTTCAGTCTGGAAAAGAAAAAGAAGTGTTGAATGGAGCATTTTTTTTAATTTTTCCGAAAATTTCCGTTTTTTTCCTGAAAAAAAAACGTTTTTTTTTTCGAGCTTCAAAATTTCCGGAAATTTTACATCTCTAGTCTTGACCTATGACCTCGACACGTTTCGCGGTATGGAGCTGCTTCTTCAGGAGGTATTTGGTCAATTCTAAAGGAGAGAAGAGTAAATAAACTGGTTGTCATTTATGCCAGTTTGTGATTTAAATCATCACGTTTATTGGATGATTATCTTTGGATTGAGTTATTCTTTACGCCACTTAATAATCCCCGGGTGTTTGTCAGTATATATCTAACAAACAGGTGCCACCCCTTTGAGTTCAACTTTGTGTGAAACTCTCTTTTCCTTAAATTTATTATTGGGACTTGGTCAAATCTAGAATCGGTTCTCGATTTATAGTCCATATAATAATGACTGAAGATCACGAGTTCTTGAATTTGCTGAAAATGCATGATATTTAGCTAATATGAATTTTGCCTATGCCGCTTATCACTACCCTTAATATCCATATGTTAAGAATATCTCAACGAATAAGCCCCATATAGTGGGAGGAAACGCATCAGAGATGGTGTGACCCCCCAGAGAATTTGAAGTTGTTTGCTGTGAATGACTTTAATGGTTCTTGATTGTTAAATGTTAAAAAAGGTAAATATGAGATCAGAAGGCAATACATCTGAGTGAGGTGGAAAGAAGCATTCATGGGAGTATTGTATATATATATATATATATATATAACCATATTCATGGTAAATATCCAGGACTAATTCCTCTACTGTCAGTTAAGAAAGGCACTCACCATCATTACTCTTTTGTTACAAAAGATTATGTATCTTCAGACCTCATTAATATTGTGTTTTACAAAGTATGTATGTTGCAATCTTTTATGCTACTTTGCTTTTGAAGTGTTCATGCTTCCTAGCACAAAATATGTTTACCATATGCATCTGCATATTTAGTTTTAAAAGGATGAATACTTAATGTAACTTGAAATGTAAATTGATAAATACCAAGCAGTACCCTCCAGGTAAACTCTCTGCATTGCAAGGATTTAAACAATTGTATCTTTTTCTCAATCTGAAACAGATTTTTGCTACCATGGACCTTCTTAAAGTGGTGTGTGAAAAATAACACACATCACTCTGACAGTACATATGGTGTGATGCATTGTGTATTCTGCAACCTTTTTTTATCATAGCCACTGTGCATTTTACCATCAACTAGTAGAACAGCAGCTTTTCTGTAGTACTGGAGGAGGCTGGCTAGCCTCCCTTCCATTCTCATAGTCATCAGTTCATATACTGTACTGTCCTTGATTGGGCCATTTATGGCAAATGCTAACCACTGCGTGACTAAAACACCCCACAAAACCTGCCATTTGGTGAACTTACCAACCATTATAGCTAACACAGTCATTTCCTTTTTGAACACATCCTTACACTAGGCAACGTTTCAAACACATCAACAACAAGTGACTACTCACTCTCTAATATTTCTCATACTTTTCACAGATTACATTATAGTCTATAAACCAAGGGCACAGGAGTGCCTAGGTATACTCACGCACACCAAACAACAACATTACAAGAGGAATTGAAACAAATGGTCAAATAACATTATGTTTTTAGGGTACTACTTACGTACAATTAGAATTTTCATACATTCTATATGTTTTAAATTTTGGTTAGCTTGGAACCTTTTACAATTCATCTATTTGCATTTTTATGTAAAAACTGTACATTTTGTGAACATTTATTTGATGGACAATACTTATGACTTTCTTACATGGGTGTGGATACAGTTAACACTTTATTGTACGTAATTTCTAGATTTACCTTGAAAAGTGTTATAGATAAGCAGAACCATCAAAGAATGAACTGATTAAATCTGGCAACAGACTGTAGCAGGTGTACATGTCACTGTGCAGTAATACAATAGTCTCGTTAAATAATGACAGCTCTGTGCTAATTATGTCTGAAATATATTGCTCTGACTCAGTATTCCCCCTAAACTGTCCCCAAGCTTTTTCCAGTTGTCACAATCACAAGTAAAATAATTAGCAATATTTGTTTTAAAATGTTAAATTGTAGAAAAGACAAGTTATATTGCAATATAAACATTTAGTTGTGTAGTTTGTAACCAATTGTGGGAGAAGTAAAATAACTCATGTCGTTTTAAGGGGAACTTTTTTGGCTTTTCTGACACACACTAGACTCATCCTTTCTGCATTAACTACTGTCTGTATTCAGCAACTGTTTCTTGTTCCATTTGAGTGTAGTAATGTAGAGAGCAGAACAACTCTAGAACATGCTTATTCCGACATATACCTTAAAAACCAGGGTTATCTAAACTTCTTGTAAAGAGTGCCAGATTAGGTGATGTAAAAATGTGCGGTTTGGAAAAAAAAATGTGCAGGGGCTGACTATTCAGCAATGGATTACGTATGCATTACGGCATGGTAGACGCATAGGAAACCGATCTATCATTCGGGAATCAAGGGTAGTCCACCTTGGGCAATTGACCCCACTTCAAAAATCGATCGAACAGGGATCTGACATGTCAGTATTTCCCTGTTTGATCGCCAAAATATAGGCCAGGGATCAATTCCCCAAACTGCTTTATTGCCTCCCATACTAGTATATGTTGCCAATATACAATGTGTGTTGAATGACAGTATGCATTATGGGAGTGCAATGAAGCCAGAAAACTTTTTTTTTTGTTTGCTTTTGTTTGCCTGGATACCAGGCTTCAGCTGGTCCCCAAAAAGGCTTTACAGATTTCAGCTGTTTGGTAAACAACTTCTATAATTGACCCAAGGGCCAGACGTTGGACTTGCCTGCCATAAACAGTTCAAGCACCTTCCCAATGTTATATGTTCAGTGCACCTATAAAAGACAATATAATTATGGATAGTCAGTATGTATAAAAGAAAAGAGAAGCAGCTGAAGCCAGAAGTAGAAGGCCAATGTTAAACTGAATGATGGATCCTAAACCATGGGTTTCTAACGTCTATGAATGACCATGTCCAGGGGTACTCTGATACTCAAAAGGGGCCAAAAACTAGCTATGTGTACCTGCATTATTGTTGCATTATTGTTGTTATTGTATACAATTTATGTCACTTGGATAACTGCAGGGAAATATGAATCACTATGAAAGGCTGCAGTTAGGGGTTAGAAATTGGGAATGTAAATTAATAATCCCCCAAAAAATATTTGAACTTCTAAGGATGTTGGAGATCTGGGGAATGAAAGTCAGAGTAGGCATATGTAAGGGTACAATAGAAAAGCACTATGTGACAGCTGGAATATGACTATGAAAGGTTGACATTTGGACTGCTGGTAGTCTCAGGGGTTAGTTACTAAGCTAGGAAATTTCAGGGTTGCACCACTGAGGTATGAGATCTGGGGGTTCAAACATGTTGTACTGTAAGAGTCACAGGTGACCCAAAGCTAGCTGGTGACCTGTGGATGGAGACAGCTAATCGGAGGCTCAATCAGGAACAGGGAGGTCCATCTGCAGCAGAATCTACCATGCAGGAGGCAGACGCAGAGGACAGTGAGGGAGAGAGTGAGGAAGAACACCCTACATATGGGGTGCGTACCAAACCATCTCCTGGTACTCATCTGAGGAGCTCACTAAAAAAGTTATGTGCACCCCTGACCATGTCTCTTCTACAATCATCATCATCACCATCTCCCAAACTAGCTAACTCAAAAACAGATGGAATAACAGCTCTTATTATTATAGTGAAGATGCCAACCTGCTTCTTTTGTAACTATATAAGGTAGACAACCCCAATGGTTTTGTGCTGATAACAGTTTGGTTGTTTCAAAATAGTGAGCTTCATTGTGTTTTTTTATAATCTTAATCTCAATGCAAAAGAAACAATAAAAATGTAAATAAGTCCTAGCCTTTCCAAAGCTGGTTTCTAAGTATTATAATTTTTTTAAATTAACCTTCATCACACATTATCATGAAGCCACAGCGTTTGTGATCAATAGAACCCCAACACACTAAGGCAATAGACAGGGGTGCACATAAGTGGTACTCTGGTACTCAAAGGGGGCCAAAACCTAGCTATGCGTACCTGCATTATTGTTACACAGCTCATATGCGTACTAACAACTTCGAGGCACTCCATGTCTGGGCAGCCGCAGCTAAATGTTACATGTATACAATTTATGTCACTTGGACGACTGCAGCGAAATATGAATAACTATGAAAGGTTGAAGTTAGGGGTGTCAAATTGGTAATGTAGATTACTAATAAAAAAAGAATTGTACTGCTGAGTAGAGATGGTCGAATTTTTTTTTTAAATTCGACCATTTCGACGGTTTCGACTTAATTGCAAAGCCCCTGAAAATAGTATCATCACCAAACTTGCTGAAGATGTAGAGAAGGGTTAGGGGGTATACTCCAAAAAAGAAAGTATGTCTCTAACACAAATAGTATTTTCACAAATTAAGTTCAAAGTCAAGTAAAAATGTCAAAAATGAATTTCGACTTTTGCTAGAGCAAAACTTTATTTTTTCAAATGTTCCTCCAACCCTTCTCTACATCTTCAGCAATTTTGGTGATGATACCATTTTCAGGGGCTTTGCAATCAGCTTACAAAGTTAGCAAGTCAAAAAATTCGACCATCTCTACTGCTGAGGTATGGGATCTGGGGGATGAAACATGTTGTACTATGAGAGTTACATTTGACCCAAAGCCAGCTGGTGACCTGTGGATGGAGGCAGCTAATCAGAGAATCAATCAGGTACAGGGAGATCCATCTGCAGCAAAATCTACCATGAAGGACGCTGATGCAGAGGACAGTGAGGGAAACAGTTAGAAAGACCACCCTACATATGGGGGTGAGTACCAAACACCATCTCCTGGTACTCATCTAAGGAACTCACTAAAAAAGTTATGTGCACCCCTGGCAATAGGGTTCCTTTTCACATGGCTTACAGGCCACAGCAATGCACATTACCACACTACTGTGTATTGTGGTAGTTTAACTAGCATATTTCTACAAACACCTGATTAACCTTGTGGTCTCCTATTGTTTATAGCCTTCATTACAAATCTGTTTTATGTTTAATACTTTATGGTATTATTTGTAATTAAATATGAAAGTACACCCTCTTCTGTTTTCTTTATTCATTTCTTTCTGCTAATTCCAGTGCTCTCATAGGGACATGTTTTGTCTTGATAATAAAAGGCACATAATAATAACTAAAGAAGTCGACTTTACAATGTTGAAATATGCACGTTTTAGCTAAAGGATCAAATGCCAACACCACAATATATTGTCTTCTATAATGGTGATTCCCAAATGATATGATACTGTTCTCCCAATAAGTTACATCTTTTAGGTTTTTCTTAATGTGTAAATACCAATCCAGGGACGCAAATAAAATTCTTGGTGAGGATGAAGGTAGGTCAAAAAAGATGACCTATTGGCTTTGTTTACTTGAGCCCCAGTCATGTGTACATTGAGCCTTGGCAAAGTCCTTAATGCAAACTTAAAAAAAAAAAATAACTTTGAAAAGAATTCTTACAAATTTTAAGCAAGCAGCATTCTTGAGGTCTTTAAAATTCAGATGCAGTCTGTGGAGGTTAGGCACAGATCTCAATACGTGTACTGACTGTCACTTTATACAAGCAGCTAGCAGGCTTTTAACAAGCTTCAAGAGTTGCTGAAGCTTACTGAAGTCTGCTAACAGATTTAAAAAGCATCTATCCCAAAGACAACCCTGGGTGGCTACACATACTAGTCTTCTGTATCTACAGCTAAAGCCACGATTGTTGCACAGGCTGGACGTTATACATTTCTGCTTTAGCTTATCTTCATTACAAGGCGCATTGATGGGATTCATAGTTTAAATAATAATGGGATTCTTTGTGATTTGTTTTCCAATAAACAGACATCAGCAGCAAAATGTGTCCTTATCGCTCATGTGCCAGAGAGATGCGTTTTCTTTGAGCTTTTTGCAGAAATCGGCATTTATTGTTGATTCAGCAGATGGCTCAGTGATCACTGAAGTGAGTTGCTGCTATATGCTATCTTACTCGCAGAATAACAAATATTAAAAATGGAATGATAGATTTGCGCGACCATAAAAAGCGTCATTTTTTTTATTGAAGGAAAAAAAAACAACCACTTCTATATTGTTTTAATCAACCCATGATACTCATATTAACTGTGAGATCTGGGCAAGTTGCAGTAAAGTTTTCTTGTAAGGAAGAGATCAACCAATAACATGGATAGAGATGGTCGAATTTTTCGACTTGCTAACTTTGTGAGCTGATTGCAAAGCCCCTGAACATGGTATCATCACCAAACTTGCTGGAGATGTAGAGAAGGGTTGTGGAAACATTTGAAAAAAAGAAGTGTTGCTTTAGCACATGTACTTTTTGCATAAATTAAGTTCAAAGTTAAAGTCGAAATTCCGATTTTCGAAATTTTTACTTGACTTTGAACTTAATTTGTGCAAAAACTATTTGTGTTAGAGACATACTTCTCTACATCTCTAGCAAGTTTGGTGATGATACCATGTTCAGGGGCTTTGCAATTAACTCGAAATCGGCGAAATGGTCGAATTTTTGAAAAAAAATTCGACCATCTCTAAACATGGAGAGCAGTAGAGAATAGGTTCCATTCATCAATGTGTAGGATGGAACCAAATTCAAATGTATTGAGGGAGCAAAAATGAACATTAGGAAATGATAAACCAGAGATCCAAAAAGCATGGTCATTTCAATTATCTATCTTTATTGGTGATTGACAGGGTTAAGCTAGGCACACACGGGTGACGTCACCACGCTGTGATTGATCGGGGATTGAATGGAAATCAATGTGCACCACATGGGCACATCGATTCTAGTTCAATGGGGACCTGTTCTCCCGAGCTTGCAGCCTTGATTGAGTAAATCTCTCACACATGGGCTGCCAGCTGGGGAGAAAGGCAGCCAGTCTCACACAGCCTCAGAGAGAGAGATGTGCTGGCCCCGCCCCCTTCACACTGACAGCGGAGTCCAGGCTGTGCAGGAGGCAGGAGCCGCAGCACATCCAATACTTTGAATGTAGACTCATGTCTCTATTCAAAGTAATAGAGATTGAACAGGGTTTTCCAACATGTTGAAACCCCATTCAATCGAGTTTATTTGAAGGAAGGCACACACAGGTAGATTTGTAAACAGATTAGAGCACAATCAAGCACCGTGACCGCGCACGTTACTTAAATCTTTTTACTGATCTACCCGTGTGTGCCTAGCTTTAGTATAACTAGGTAGTCAACAGCCAAACCTCTTTTATAGATCTATCATTTGGAGACTGCCAACTTACTAAATTTAATACAAGCTTTCATTATTGGTCCAATCTATAACAACTTGTACAAATAACTGAATTTATAGCTGTCACAGATTTATCTTCCAGAATGTGAAAAAAAAACGTTATCCTTTTGGCTGTTCTTATTTTTTTCAGCATTTCCGGTGCAGTTTGAACATCACTTTCAATGACTGGACATTAGTTGTCATTCATAGGTGCTGCTTTTTTAATGATAATTATTCATTACCATTTTTAAACAATGTTTATAACAGCAATGGTCCGTAACAAAGGAGGCCACTCTATATTAGAAAAGATAATGAAATTAGCTCATTTGATAGTACAAAATTCCAGTGGTTCATTGGAGGATGTTTTCTGAAAATAAGTGTTTTTGGGGCTTTTCCCCACCGTACGCACAGCACACTGTACCAGCAAGTGTATTGGAGAAGTGCATATATAATGTACATAACACAACGAAATACACTCTCATACAAGTGCTAGGACATCCACACTATACTATATATTAATGCATATTATAGTGTGAAAGAGCCCATGTAGATGATCAGCCTAAATCTAGCCACACAGATATTTTTGGATGGCAAGCAACTGTTTATACAGCTCATCAATTCAGTGGTGGGGAAAAATGTCTTGTTTTAACTTACTGTTTTGCAGGTTAAATATATTTACTTTGCTGAGTAAATAGTTATTTTGTTTTTAACTTTTGCATAAGATTTTAAATGTTTTATTTTTTTTTGCATATGATGTTTTTTTAGCTAATGAGTGGCATCAGCAGCCCCAGTGGCTATCATTTTGATCTTACATTTGGACAATTGTTTAGAGCTTTGATACCTGACAATTACCAAATAGTTGCTGAGATTAAGTAACCAACCGCTAACTGTGATAGGAATCAAAGTAATCTTTTTTGTCAATAATGATCACTTTATGTGCCAAATCCAAATATATCAGCCCTGGAGGCTGGGAATCAACTGAAACCATCAGTGACTGATACCATGTTTTATGGACAGAGTATTTCCAACAAAATTGACAAGTTTTTCTCTACAACCCTTATCAGTGAGTCATAGGTGACATAATTGGTACTGTTCTTTCACTGAAGTTAATAATTAATTTTAGGAGCCCAGACTGGAGGCAGCATGCACTGTCATTGGGCCTGAAGCACTAGGGTAGACCAAATCACAGAAGTTCCCTGACATGTACAAGTATGATTATGTTAATAGATATAGCCTGGAGTAAAAAGGGGGGTGGGACAGCACGGCTGAAACATTTAAGGTTGTAAAAGCTTTAATAGGCATCCAAGGTAGTGTTGCTCATTTGACAGCCTGAGGGTCACATGTGATAATTTGGCAGCTCTCAGCATTATCAAATCTAGTCTTATTATATGTATTTCTTCCCTCTACCCTGAGATTTTCCTTTTCAGCTCAGTTATGTTTAGGTTAATCAGATCCTGCACTGTACTGTGGTACTGGGTGTCCCTACTGGCACAGTGGGCATAGTCTGTGCTCTGATAAATCTAAAGGATATATGTATTCAAATATTACGGCACAACAAATAAGCATTGTGTTTTGTACATCTATCATTATTATCAAAATCTGATATCTTCAATATGAAGTTAGGTTTAGAACACGTGTACATGACTAGTTGGAGCTATTTTTTTTTTAATAATAAGTCATTGATGTTTGGGCAGAACTTCTACCATAGCTGATGGGGTGAACGGTGAATGCACATAACCATGCGCGGGACAAGAGAAGAGATATATCTTTAAAAAAAAGTTAAAATGAGAAAATGACAGATTTGGCAGATCACTTATAGTTTGTATACCATTACTATTTTATGTTTCTATATTAGCCTTCTGTAAACCTCTGTAGAGCAACACTTGGACTGGAAGTAATAGGGTTTTAGAAGTTTTATACAAACACCTTGCCCAGAATAATTACATCCTCATTATACATATTCTCCTGTTCATAACAACTGGATGGAGAGGAGGCAAGCAAGCTGTATTGCCCAACTATATAGAAAAAGATGGGGCCAATCACTTGCACATGCTGTGCCTAGTAAATAAAATCGTTTACTAGAATGGCTTAACACAATTACAAATTATCTGACATGTATTAAAGTTCATACTCAAATAAAATGTTGACAATAAATAACTAAATGTAACATTACACTGATGAGAATGTGCCTATGGGTTATCAAAGTGTTATATAAAGTCATTGCATGCACTTGTATTAATTCCCATTTTTATAAATTGTTCCCTTTTTTTGTGATATATATTTACTGTGCTAGGATGATAATGCATTCAGATTCCAGCGGATTAAATGTTATATGTGTCTAGCAAGTTGCTATAAGTTTTTATGACATTGCCCTAAATTCAGCTTGGGTCAGTGGGTATCAGTAGTAACGTCATATAATGGGAGATGCTGTCCCTGCATAACAGTGGTAGAGTATGACAGAAAGTAGCAGCGCAAGAGCCAATCACGAAACAGAGATATTAGCTTATCATTATGCTACTTTACTGTCCATGCTGTCCAATCAAAAACCATTGTGGAATTCTATCGGTTACCAAAGTGTTATATAAAGTCATTGCATGCACTTATTGTATTGATTCCGATTTTTATAAATTTTTTCCCTTTTTTTGTGATATTTATTTACTGTGCTAGGATGATAATGCATTCAGATTCCAGCAGAAAGACACACATAATGCAGAGCTTAAAATTTTGCTGTTCCTGGAAGTTAGAGACACTTGGCAGTGGCAAGCTGTTTCATTACTACCATCAAAGTTTGTAAACCAACCTCTGTGTCATAGATCATTTAAATAGTCAGTCCTATGTTATGTTTGTACTAACAGAAAGTAACTGTGGATTTTATTTACACTGTAACACCTAAAATAAATACTTTTAACAGTAGGAATGTTATACATTTGTATATTCCATGGACAGGAAGTGAAGGCTGTCAGCTGTCAAAAAAAGGATCTGACTCTAAACCAATAAAAAGATTTGACATTAAACATGCATACTTATATAACTACCAGTTGCTATTTTTTATATATACATAAAAATAACTGATCAACCTCTTTCTATGTTATCATACTAAACATTTTATATTTTTAGCAACAGTGATCATTATCCTTCACTTGAACCCTATAAATATCCATGATATAAGAAAATAACATAAGGCAAGTCTGTAAAAATAAATGACAATTACAATGTTGAAAAAAAAAATCCAAGATGAGCAAAAGAACCTGAGTCAGCTATAATAGCAATAACCACAGTCTTTAACTTACCTGTGCATGGTGTCCATGATTTCACACCAACGGTCAGGCTAAAAGGTGTCCAGTTCAAGACAGTCCAAAGACAGACCAGAAGAATGACAGACATCGGTGGACTTTAAACATGCGGTCCATGTACAGTATTTACAAACAACGTTTTCCTCTAGTTAGACCCGCACTCCAGTAAGAACTAGCGTCCAAGTCCTCATGGCCAATGAGAAAAGTCCTTGTCTTTGGTCAAATGCTTCTCATCCTGTATATAAAGCTCTGCACTGTCAATAGACATTTAGGATATATTCCATAATTTCCCTCCTAAAGTCATATAAGTCATAATCAGTATCTTTTATATACTGCCTGCAGCCTCCTATCCTCAGAAGTCATCAGCTCACAAACTCAGGAAAGAAGTAGAAGAGTCGGCTGTTTGCTCAGGACTCAGCAGGTGAGCTTGTGTATGGGAGAGGGATGAGCAGGTGAGTGTTCAGGAGAAGCCAAATATCCAGACATTCCCAGTCATTTTCTCTTCTTCGGGATCTTTTCATCTTTTGCCCAGCCCTCCCCAGGTGAAGGAATTTCCCACTGTAAAAGACTGACAAAGCATGCTGTGCACCTGAGTGTGTGCTTAGTGTAAGTGTTCCAGGTACATAGATGGAATGTATCCTTCACCTTAATACCAGAAATTTCATTCATATAATCACAGAGCAAGTGTACTGCCTAGGCTGATGCTACTTTCTGCCTTACTATACTTCTTTCTGTCCTGTTCTTTCTTTATACTTTTATCTCTCTTTTTTTTCTCTTTATCTTTCTTCTATTGTATACCTTATGGGTATGGCTATATAGATCTTTTATAGTGTATTTCATTTGCAAGGAGACAACATTGAAGTTCAACTCTTGGCCAGGGAACTATCTGCAAGGGGTTTACAGGTTCTCCCTGTATATGTGGGGGGTTTCCTCCTACACGTCATAGCTAAGACATGCTGGTGGCTAATTGTCTTTACCCATTAAAAATGTGCTTAGACTTATATGCCTTGTATGTATTAGGGTCCCCCCATACATGGGTTTCTTTCGCAAGGAGATGACATTGAGTGCAGCATGATGGCGTCACCATGCTGTGCTCAAGAGTTTGGATTGGACTACTATGCAATATCGATTTCCATTTGATACTTTGATGGGATTTACCAAATGTTGGTTCCCTGATTGATCAAGCTTTCTTCGAGCGAGATCAATCCAACAAATTGGGGCCGATTCGCGAACAATCAATCACCGCAAACATGCACGGCAGTCTATTGCTCAGGATTCGATTGGAAAATCGACCCATGTATGGCCATCTTTAGTTACATATGGCTATAGTAGGGACATTAGATTGTAAGTTTATAAGAGACAGTTAGTGATATGACTATATACTCTGTACAGTTGCACAATAATGCCTCCACTCTATTAAATTAGTGATTGATCACAAACACTATAAAAATGCATGTTAAACAACATTTTAATAACTCAAAAGAAAAGAAATGCGTCAACACATGCGGACATCTGTACCGCGACCAATGTACTTTCAGTGAACGTATTAATGCGTGCTTACACAAGGCAGCTCACTCAGCCGTGTTAAAAATGTTGCATCTGAAAGCAACACTAATGCATCCGAAGGCAAGTATCTATTGAAAATGATTGGAGTGAAGTGGAGCCTAGGCCTTAATAAAATGCAGACTACAAAATGAAAAACACATTGCACTTCAAACCTCATGCATTTTGCTGTAACAGAGCACATAGTGTCAAAGAGCTAATTATTGTTATAACTGGAATATTATTCCAAAAATGTATATACAGATCTGGATATAAAATATAAAGTTGCCTTTTGTATATGTACAAATAATTAAACTGCAAATATGAAAACTGGAAAACAACAAGTGTTATGTGTGTGTAGTGCACCCTGGTAATCATGTACTGAATAAGACCCTGAAGAGCAGTCATGAGTCTTATTGTTGGTGAGCAACAGCTTTGGAATTTGTTACACAATATACACGTCAGTAAGCGCTATGTGGACACACCAACAAGTTTTCTTTAGGTATAAGTGAAGGATTCTCTTTTTATTTGAATAAAGTGGGGGAAAGATAGGTTTTTATTGCTGTCAATGGATTCCCCTAATTGTGCTCATCACCATTTTGAATGGGGATTAAAGTGAAGGTAAATACAAACATTCAAGTTGCTTTAAAAACGGGAATAGTTTGTTCCTGTGACAGCTGTCTATATACACTGGTCAATGAGTACAGAAAGCATTCACATTATATTAACCTGATCCTGACCATCATGTACTGTACCTAGATTCCTCCATGTACGAATTGACCAACACATACCAACAAGCACCTGCCAGTCAAACTGTCCCCCATTGTTTTTTCACATTGTTAAATTGATTATATAAATACCCTATTTTTATATAGACGCACCAGACCAAAAGACGCACCCAGTTTTTCAACCAGAAAAAGATTTAATACGTTTTCACATCAATTGGGTTAATGCAATGAATTCAATGAATGCAATATTAAATTCAGCCAGTAGGTGTCACTAGCAGCAGTACACTCATAACACAACTTCATGCTCCACACTGATTAGGAGGAGGAAGGGGGGCAGACATCTGCAGTCTCTCT
>CM070039.1:39236393-39261329 GCA_036250615.1 Ptychadena robeensis | reverse complement strand
AAATGTTAACATAAATTAACGTGCCACAGCCTTAAATAAACTAGCCTTATTTAGGCATAAATAATATAATTAGGCATATCACACACACCTCAATGAGAAGCCAAAGCAGTGCCACCAAATCAAATATATCCCTAACCAAACCAACTGTACCAGCCACCAGCCCTTTTAAAACTGGCACGGTGGGTACGTGTTTTCACGTAAAAATTCAACCAGTGTGAGGCCTCCAGACCCCTTCTTAAAACTGGTGTCTGTGACTCCCTTAACACCTGGCACATCCCCAGACCTTTTACCATGCCAAATATTTTTTAAACGCCTCGGCACTGCCGAGCTCCCGTTCAAATCCTGGGATCCGATCCATTTGTTGCCCCCCACCAGTAGAGCTAGGCCGCCTCTTATGCTTCCGTTAGACCTCATTAAAAAACTTCCATCCCTATCGTGATGATGGACCCATCGCTTTTTCAATAAAACCACTTTCGAAAAATTAACGTGTGTCTTATTGGATGGGGTATGGGGAAGGGGTTGCTCAGCACTCCCTCGGTCATGTTGCTGAACTTAGAACTTTTTGGCAGGGCAGTTTATTTGGCCTGCAAATTTTTTAAATGTTATTTAAGAAATGAATGTATTGTAGACGTTTTGTTTCAATAAATATCAAGTTTGGCATTTGACATTGTCCATGTTTTTTATTTTGGCCCTCTCTGGGATTGAGTTTAACACTCCTTTCTAAGAGGAACTTTTAAAATAACTTTCAGGTCTCGCTAAAATTTATTTACAGGGGTGAATGGAAAGCATGTCTACCATACATTACGAGTCAAAATGCCATTCTTGTTCACAGTTACAAAGTTAATATGGAAGCATTTTTTGACTTTGGTAATTTGATTTGAACCTGTAGGCAGCATCAGATAAGTCATAACTCAAGGAACCTCTAGCAACCTTTACCAGTTCCTTGAGCTGACCATGGCTATGATAGAGGTTGAATGTGTTTCACCACTGAATTATTTAAAATATAAGTGGATATATGGACTAGTTAACATCTTCACAGGTAAGAAAAAATAAGAAACTAACCTGGGGACAAATAACCAGGAAAATAACAATAATTATTTGGGCACATATTGGGTAAAACTATGCATATGAGAAGATTTGATTTCTACAGGTTCTCCACTTTCAGAAGTAAATAATCTTTTGGCCATCTAAGTAACTCACGTCAGACATCCAAATTGAGTATTTAAATTTTTTGTCATTACAAAATGTTTGTAATGTCAGTGATAATGTTCTAATCGGCATTAATTGCCCTATAGCCATACTCTATATCCCTATATTCTAACTATGCCTGCTGTCATTTTTCATTTAAAATCCCTATGCAAATCAGTATAGGTTGGAAATGTTATGTGTGTCCCTTTAGTGATGCTGAGGGCCACACTTGTGGCCCTCCATATCAACTCAGTTGGCCACTACTGCTCTATACTATATTATACATTTTTGGGCTTAATAATGTACAGGTAGGCTAGTTGATAGGCTTTTTTTATCACTATTTGTTTACAATAATTAATGGAAATCTTGCCTGAAATGTGAAACAAATATAGCTACAAATTAATCTTGAAAGCATTTATATAGATGTGTAATCATGCTGAGAGGTCTCAAAAGTAAACCTGTTGCGTTGTAGTGATGAGCAGCGTAGGCAATATTTGTATTCGCAAAATATCAAATTTTTTTGCCCAATATTCAAAGCAAGTTTGTGAATTCGTTTGTTATCTCCGGGCATTATAACCTTGATTGTGAAAACAAATTTCACAAAAACAATTTGTGATCAACACTACTGATTGAAAATCTCAAATATTGGCGATTACAAATATATAGCAATATATTCGAGATCCTTGCAAATTGAAACGCTCGAAATGCCGATATTCGCAATAAAAATTAGAGATTCAAATATTCTAGATCAACACTATTGTGTTGTCCTTCATGCACTGCATCAGAGTTGTAAATAGATTATGTGATTATAGTGATGACTATGGCTATCTGTCAGGCCCTACACGTTTGCATTGGTTTCCCTTGAGGGTGATTTGGCTTTAGTGCTAGCTCTCAGAAATTTATAGAACAACTGTGTTGAATATAAAAGTGCTACAATACAATTAAATAGATACTATTTTTTAAATACAACTAAACACTTATTCTGTGTTGAATATAAAAGTGCTACAATACAATTATTTAGATACTATTTTTTTATACAATTAAATACTTATTCTGTGTAAAATGTAAGTTATTGAAGACATAACTGGAATAAATGGTGTTTTCTGTCTCAAGTAGTTCATGAAGTATTTTACTGGAAAATGGATTGAGTGTAACTTTCTGCGTGCCATCACTACCTATCTATCTAAAAGGACAGACTCTAGGCAAAAATCTGTTGAAGAACCTGTATTTGTCTTGTCGGCATATATCTTCTGAAATGTCCCATTATCCTGTTCATGATTATAGACCCACACCTCTCCTACCTCTAAAGTGGTGTCTCAAGTCTCTAATTTTCTGCATCTTCCTACAATCTCTTTCTAAATCTGCAATAGTTTGGCTCAAATTCACCTCCCCTTCCATTAAAATCAGTATTACTAAACAACTTTATGGGAGAGTGGTCAGTCTTACCTTTTCACTCTTTCCAAAGAACAATCTATCACACCATAAGAATACATATGACACTTTTTTGTATAGGCACAACATTTAAATAAAGAAATCAGTTTCAATGGTACTCGTTTTGGGCCCAGAGACCCAACAGGATTTGCTGCAATCCCAGAAAAGGATGGCTTAATGTTTTCAAGTCAAGAAAAAAAAAATTTGTCCCGGTGGCACTCTGTGTATGTATGTTTCTAGCCGCCGCTAGAAACAGTATAAGCACTAGCTTACAAAGTTTAGTCCATTATATTATCCTATCTTCCTTATCTCCCTGCAGAGAGGAGTTACTTATAGCTGGCCATACACCTTTAGATCTCTGTCAGATATCCTTTAGATCTACCAACAACTATGTAGTATAGGTTCCTCTGCGACTGAACACAGGTAGACTTGATTGTTTAAAAAATCCCTCATATTACATGGTTTTGGTAAAGAAAAGGAGATTTAAAGCAAATCTGACAGAGAAATCTAAAGGTGTATGGGGACCCTAAAGCAGGGTACAGTTGCTAAGATATGGGCCAAATCGATGGCCGTTTCGAGCACCGTGCGTGCTCACAGCCATTTGTCCCGCTCATCCCGCTCGCAAACAGCCATATCGTACATGACCGACGGCGTCTCCATCGCTGCTTATGGCCGGCACACAAAGGGTGCCTGGCCGATTGTGGGGCCCCAGAATGCAATGGGAGGCCAACATGATGACGTCATCACGTTAGCCTCCCGGAGCGATATCGGAGGGCGATATCGCTCCAGCTCGGCATGTGTATGGCCGGCATAAGTCCTAGATTTTGCCCCCAGAGGAACTGAGGTCTGTGGTGCCTCATACAGCTTCCTTATCATCTTATCCTTTTACATTTAGATATATGACAATTGGATTATAATGGTTATTGACATATTAGCAGTCTGTGTGCATAGAAAAACATGGTCCTTATTCTGATAAGTAAGCGCTGTACAGCCCCATGTGGCATGCATTGAGTACACCGTAGTGACTTAACTTAATGTTCATTAGTGTTGAGCGGCATATAGTATATTCGAGTTCAAATATTTTCACAGATATATTAAGGAACATTTGAAATTCTTAAAATTCTATTCATTTGTATTCTATTGCCTTACATTGCGTGTTGCATTGCGCAATTATTTGCAAACATTCGCGAACCAGCTTCTCTTCTTCATTCTGTGCACGATGTATGCCGGTAAACAATGTTGAAGCATGATATGGCGAATATCTGCCATTGCAAATATCCGAACGCACATTAGTGAAATATTGCAAATTCTTGAATGACAGATATTCGTCGAATATATTAACATTTCGAATATTCTCTCTCAACACTAGTGTTCATATGTTTAGAACTTGGGCCTACCCAATTGTCCTATGGCCAGTTGTCCTGAGAAGGCCTTTTTATACCACTTTGATACATACTTTATATTTCACAGTTTATACCGAATGTATTTTATTCGTTCTTAAGTCAAAGGCAAAGTTGTCCAGGGCATGTCGTCAGCATCTGCCAGCATAACCAGTTTGAACAATCAATAAAGAGGCTCGGACATTATCAAAGAACATGAAGGGGAGGAGAGGCTGCTTAGAACTGTCTGCTATGCTGCCTTTCTCCCAGTCTTATCCTGCGCTTTTTATACACATCAAAAAGAAGCATGTCCTTTGTTCCCCCCAAAAGACCTGTGTTGGTAAATAAAGGCCCCATACAAAGACATGAAGATAAATAGTCAGAGATCTGTGCCGCCAAGCCCTGCACCACTCTGTATAATTATATTGCTCCCTCAGATCCGAGCAGCCTTGCACTGTAGGAACCTTTGAAGATTAACCCATACTCAGTCTATGACAGCAGGCTGCAGCTGGGCCTGACAGAATATTTAGACAAAGAGATCAAATTCAGGTTCAGATTACATCGTCAGATGAGCAATAACTCTCTGATCCACAGATTTCTCTACAAATGTGAGCTGTGTTGTGTTATCACTGGTATTGCTGATCAGAGCCAAGACAAAAAGGACAACAAAAGTTTTCCTTATATTGACGATGATGACAATAATAATGTTTCAATCATAACCATTATAATTATTGTAAACATCAAAAGGAATTAAATATATTTTGCAGTAAAAAATTATATCCAGAAAGGAAAACAATTGTGTAATGGACTAGTTAAGTATAGAGGCTTTTTATCCAACTAAGTTATAATGGTTAGAGTGTCCGTAAATGTCCCAGTAATTAAATACAGTGCTCCCAATTTTGATCATTATGTGCAATTACTTCATAATTCCAGAATGTCACTTTACTGACCCAGGACTACATGTTTACAGTGCCAAAATATGAAAATTAAACATGTGTGCAAGTATGCCTCTAATAGAGATCCTGCTACCAGGGCATATATGCAGTAATCTGAATCTTCACTTGTTTTGTAATAAGGCTTACCTTTTTGGGGGGAAATTTTGTAAATTACTTACTTGTACTTGTAATGCTAGCACATGCCATGTCTGAGCTTAGACCCTATGGCTGAGCTTATAGCATTACTGAGTTAATAAAAGAGAAGAACAAAAACCCAAAAAGGGTCAAATTATGAGCCTTATGGAAGACATGTAAGACTTCATTAGGTTCCTATAGTCTGGGAATTGGCTGGCATATCTGCTAGAATACAAGCAAATAATTACATTTCTGTTTATCTGTGTTATATCAAGTTCAGAATACAATAAGGAGGATGCCAGGTCATTCTTTTCCTTCCCTGAGCTTGCTACTTGTGGCAGACATGAAACAAATTATCATATAATATAATCATATAACAGAGATTCTGAGAGATTCGAAAAAACAACCCAACAACTGTGTTATTGGCCATTTTCTCTTAACTTCAGTAAGATCAGTCTGAGAATAGCTTACGTAATTGTTCTTACAGGAAGAAAATATAAGAACATAATAGTAGACCCACCTATCCTTGACTTAGAGAAGACCTACATTATATAGGGGATATTTAGAAAATGTTACATTATATGTTACAGTATGTAAATCAGCCATTCTCGGCCTGAAAAAATCAAGTGTACTTCCTAGTTATTATGAATGTAAAGAAGCATACAACCTCATAGTATGTTGGTAGATTGATATTTAAGCCATTGTCTCCTATGACTGCCAGTCTATATTTAGACCAGTGGTTTTCAACCTGTGGGTTGGGCCCCCTTGGGGGTTGAAAGACCATTCCACAGGGGTGGCCGAGTTCACTAGAAGCTGACTCTTCGTGATGTCACTTCTGGGGTCACAGCTATAAAAAGGTTGAGAACAACTGATTTGACGGTCATTTTAGGGTGACTAAACCACATCTGTGCTGCTTTGTGCAGTGGTTGCAAACAATGTGCAGGCAATTGTTAAATACTGACAACCACCACCATGTAGAAAAAAAATGCCAGTAGTTTTCTGGTGGTTATGTCCTGAAAATAACCTATGTTCAACCGACCATCTAAATGCAGCCTCAGAGTAAGATTTGATTATGTCATTAGTGAGTTATTTTTCTTTCTGGTGGAGGTTTTGACTGTTAGGATGCAAAGCCCTGTAAAGATGGCTGCCTCTATACAGAGATACAGTGTTGAACAAGACATTGTATGTAAGTCAATAATAGGTAAAGACCATAAGTAAGAAGACCACAGGTAATGGTAGTGACTAGTGCTTTACCCTCTTTGCCTGACTTTTTGAGGGGGTTTTTTATCCATGAAACCATCCATTTTGAATGGGACATGTGTGCGAGATGGAGCAATTGCTCCACATAAAGATGGACAAACTATCTCGCTTTAACAAAATGTGGCGTTGCTGGCACCTTTTTGTGGATTCTGACGAATGTAAGGCGTTATTGACCACCTGAACCCCTGGAGTTTCTGAGGGTATCCCCCATCTGACTGGTGCTTATCCCAGACGCGGGCATTGGAGTCACATTCGGTATGTGCGTGCATGTCGCCCTCTCCACCTACTGGTGGCGGAGGACCGACTGAGGTCTTTCGGCTTACCTATGTTTCTCTCTCCCTTCTGCCACGCAGCTGTCACAGGTTTGAGAAATGATGTGTGGCAGCACCTATGATAGGGTACCTGGGGATTGTTTACCTTTTAGGATTGATGGTCCATGAATGTATCTGTTTGGTGTTTTTTCTCTGAACCGAACCTCCCCCCTTGTTGTCCCTTTCTTCTTTCCCCCCGTTCCCCCCTTCCCCCCCCCCCTATTTTTTTGTTTTCTTGGTTCCCATTGTACTGTTTTGATATAACACGTCTGTTCATTGTAACCTTTGTTTATACTGCACTTGTTACGATGCTGTGAACTGTTTTGAAAATCAATAAAAAATTTATTGGAAAAAAAAAAGAAACCATCCTTTTTGGTATTCTCCAGGAATCTGCAAGCCACTGTTGTTGCACACATCCTTGTGATTCACAATAAACAGTCAACAAATTCACAAAAGCTTTACTAAATCAAAATGATAACAGAATGCTCTTTGCCACTCAATCATCATACAACTGTTTCTTCATATTGTGACACTTCCGTAATGTGTTCATAGAGGTCCTCTTTAATTCATTCTAGATATTAATCTTAGTTATTACCTATTATCAGGGGTGCACATAACTTTTTAGTGAGCTCCTCAGATGAGTGCCAGGAGATGGTGTTTGGTACTTACCCCATATGTAGGGTGGTCTTCCTCACTGTCTCCCTCACTGTCCTCTGCGCCAGCCTCCTGCATGGTAGATTCTGCTGCAGATGGACATCCCTGTCCCTGATTGAGCCTCCAATTAGCTGCCTCCATCCACAGGTCACCAGCTGGCTTTGGGTCAAATGTAACTCTCACAGTAGAACACGTTTGAACCCCCAGATCTCATACCTCAATAGTACAACCTTGAATTTTTTTTGGTTTAGTAACTAACCCCTGAACCTACCAGCAGCCCAAATGTCATCCTTTCATAGTCATATTCCAGCTGTCACACAGCGCTTTCTTCTTGTCAGATGTTACCCTTACATATGCCTACTCTGACTTTCACCCCCAGATGTCCAACACCCTTAGAAGTCCAATCTTTTTTTGGATTCTTAATTTACATTCCCAATTTTACACCCCTAACTGCAACCTTTCATAGTTATTCATGTTTCCCTGCAGATATCCAAGTAACATAAATTGGATACATTTAACATTTAGCTGCGGCCGCCCAGACACGGAGTGCCTCCAAGTTGTTAGTACGCATATGAGTTTGTAACAATAATGTAGGTACGCATAGATAGTTTTTGGCCCATTTTGAGTACCAGAGTACCCCTGACTATTATCATACATTTAAGGCTATATACATATTCTCTTGGTAAAATATATCATTTGCTTTAGAAGGTCAAAACAACCCTCCCCGATTCCTTGTAAAGCCGTCATCAGTGAAGTCATATGGTAGGTATATTCATTCCTTTGTTATCAGATAGGTAAAACCACAGATTGCCATTGTCTGAGTTTGGTTTCCTGTGTCTGACTCACATAACATTAATGCACAATTAATTTGCCGCTTGATTGCCCAGCAAAATTCTACGCTTATCTGTACAGAAATACACATAAAAGGTTGGAGGTGCTCCCATATAAAATATTAATATACAGAATGGCTGTGTTTAGTCAGTTATAAACAACATAGTGAATTTTGCTGATTATATAAGAAAAAGGCGCAAGTTGTTGGCTTCAAACTCTCCCAACCGCGGAGTCCTCTCAAAGAATTTTACACTTTAAGTGTCCATGAATATCAGAGGCTTGCAGCAAGCAAACTGGTTCAATGAAAGTCCTTTATGGATGACTTTTTCAAAAGTCTCTTTCACCAGGCTAAAAATACACTTCACTGCTTTGTGTTTGGACTTATTATTTGGGTTTAGAATGAAAACTGTAAAATACATGAAGCAATAGAAATTCAATATAATTTATACATTTTATAGATATATAACATTTCTATTAATAGTGAAAAGTAAAAAAAAAATAAAGCAGCAACAATGCTCATTTAGAAACAGTATTAATTAAAAAAATATATGAAAGAACCTCACATTTACACATAATAATCTGCGCTACAAGTTTGCTCTGGGCTGAGCCAGCATTGGAACTGAAGCTTCAGGGAAGGAACCAAACCATGTGTCAACAAACAAAAAGTAGTGAAGGAAGTCCATTTCTGTGTTCCACCATATCCACAATAATCATGGCTTCTTTTTGGCTTCCCCGGCTTCACACCATTACATGATTTCTACAAATGAGACGTACCGTGATGTACATAATGGAGAGTGCATAGTGATATTGATATCCACTGTTCATAATAAATGACCTCCAAAGTCTTAGTGGTAGCCCTGGATAAACCTAGTGGTCACAAGTAGAGTAGATTGCCTTTGTATATACAATATCCAATCCAGTATATCCAATGACTAATCCAGAATATGTGATGAGATGACCACAGTTGTGGCAAAACGTTTTAGCAATTACACTACTGTCCCACATTTGAAGGCACTGTCCTTCTTAAATGGATTCCTGTGTTTGGTCTGACACCTATATATTTGCATATATATGAAAAAGGTTGTATAATATACCAAAGGTGCCCATTCACATACAAATGGGCACAAAATCGATGACGCGTTGGACCGCTAATGTCATGCCGTGCACGCTTGTGCTCATCAGTTGTGTGGCCATCGGACGCGGTCACCCCTGTCTTTAAGACAGGTCTGTCGCACTGGTAACAGACATGTCCGTAAATCCTGATCGAATGTCATTCCTTTGGATGGGGAAAGGATTAATCAGGAATCAAACATCATTGTGACGTCACCACGCTGCACTGTAGCGGGTCATCAATCGTGCGTCTGTAAGTGTATGTTCACCTTATCCATTTGACAGGCACATGTATGGAGATATTTAGGATAAACCCCTGGCTAACCTTGTATGGGATTATTTCTTGTACTGCAGTTACTTGCCCTGATTGATCTTACTAGCCTAAATTTGTCCCTTTCATTCACTGGACTTCACCTATTTTGTAGGCATATAGTCATGCCTATGAAGTCTAAATGCAATTGCAGCCCTATAAGTAAATTCTTTAGGAAACTGACCTCATCTAAAGATTTTAAGTTTCGCATAATTCCAGGCAGCCTACTCTAGATTTTGACTTTTCAGGGCATGAAGTTTATCTTCCCTAGCGCACTGCTGAGGTTCAGATTTCTGTACCAAAAGTGCACCATAGACTTGGATTTTTAATATTTTTTATATTTTTATGTTCTAGGCCTGTAACTTCCCAAAATATGTCCGTACAAGGGTCCTGTAGACATCCTAATTATAATAATGTTTAAACACACACATTATGTACCAAAAAATTATATTTAAAAAAATAAATAAGTGTAAATAAAAAAATAAAAGTATAAAAGGTATCATTTGAATGATAAAATCTCTCAAATACTTATTTAGTATGATAGATTGCAAAATAATATGTATTTATATTTGTTTTTTGTTTATAATAAAATTTTTATTCAATTGTATATGTGTTTTGTGTTTTTTTTTCACTTTAAATTGTATTTGATACAGTTGTCACTGTGTCCAGTACAATTCCCTTTGGCACCATCTCTCCCCTTGTGTGATGGGCCTGGTGACATCACATGAGGGGAGAAAGGGTTAACTTCAAAGGGGCACATCTGGGGAATCACACTGAAAACAGTTTTCTACATAGATTGACTTTTAAGTGGATTGAACGAATATCAATTCCTGCCCACCTAGTACGATCGGGCAAAAGGGATCTAAATTGATCGTACAATCGATAGCAAAACGACCGGACATGTTGAAAAATTTTAGTAGATCGTACAAATAGCTAGGTATTGGAATTAGAATCTTATTTGTAATGATATTTATGATCTCATTTAGAACCATAATTACAATAGTATTTGGAATCGTACTACGCATGTGCTCCATAGTATGATCGTAAATCGATCATGTTTAACATTGTGCGCTGGTACGATCAATCAATGTTAGACTTATGCACAATCGGAAAATCGCACAACAAGAACAAATCTAAGATCGATCGTGCAAATGTCGACACATGTATGACTAGCTTTAAGCTAATATTAATTTTACTATTATGGTTAAATATTTTCTCAACAACTGAAGTTCTACCCATCTTATCAATAGACTGTGTAGCATCCATTGCCGTAAACAGATTTTGTCTCTGTGTACACTTGACCTGGTTGGCATTAAACAAGTTTCATTTGGGCTTATCTTGAAAAAATGAACCTCCTGACAATAACAGACCCAGAGCACCATCTTTTTTATCCAATCATCTAGTAATAGACTTTTTTGTGTAAAGAATTCAGAAGAATGAAAAGTCTTCTCTGCATCTTCTATGTTTCCTGCAGAGTGAATTGATGTTCCCTTTCGACAGGGTATATCGCGTACGCTCTTCCCCGCTGCTTTTGTAACACAGGACGTCACATAGAAGAGGGAAATTACAATGTGAAGAAGGTCAATATGTGCCTTTAGTAGTTGCAGCACATTCTGCCCTGAAAGGTTTTTAGAACTTCTTTTACTTGGTTGACATAAATAAGGCTGCATATAGGTAAAGAAAAATAAGGAGTATATAACTCCAGACAAAAGCCAAGATTAGTTATACTCCCCATACTTGTTCTATATAAGCATGGTAGCAAGTACACTTAAAGCTACCTTAAGTAAAAAGAAATTTTACTTACATCTGAGTCGTGACAATGGTGGAAAAGCACTCCACAATCCCAAAAACATACTTATCTGTTGTTCCTTTGAGCCCTGGTAGTGGCCATCTTTAGTTCTCTCTAGCTGCCAGAATTAAGGGGATTAAACAGCAGTACCATATGCTAGATTCTGGTTTTCAATGATAAAAATTGTAGAAATAAGAAAAATACCCTCATGGGACTTTAACTGGAACACCGACTCCCTTGTTTATATAAAATATAGTCATAATCTTAAAAATATTGAATTTATTAAGTTTCATAAGCAATGTCACAGTAGATGCTATACAAAAAGCACATACAAATCCAAATACAGACGATATGGTCTAATCCACATATTACAACATCAAATAAAATGTGTACACAGGCTCTCTTTGCAATCTATCTATAAAAGCATCCACACTGTGGTGTGCATATTGCAGCTACATGTTTCGCTGTTCGAATTTGGCTTCCTCAGGCTGTGCACCCACAGAAGATGTGGGAATCTGAGATTAATGTGGGAAGAAAACGCCTAATCGACTTAAGTAAAATCATGGACGAGGAGAAGGAGGCAGGATATGGCACCCCTGCATAGCAGGGGCCACCACAACAGTGCTGGGCAGAATGGGCAGAATCCCGGTGGATCTTAACAAAAGTATATGTCTGGGACTTCAGTCACTCTGGATTCTGCCCACCCTGAACGATCGACCAAACAAAATTGGAAAAAATCAGATCAGACATTGAACAGACATGTTGGGGTTTTTTTGGTCGATCATTTGGCAATCAAAGTACGTTGGTGGACTCATAGCTCCCTATGCACCTTTCCGATCAATGGATTTTGTGGAATTGCCCATTTTGGAGATTGACTCATGTCAAAATCGACCACAAATCGGATTACCAAGGTGGTGTTCTATCGATTCCCGATCCGATCAGTATATAGCTACCTTAATATTAATATTAGCCAACCACTCATCAGGCGGTTTAGAGCATTTGTACATACCTTAACTGCTTCTTTGGGCCTCTGCGGTCCATTCTTTGTCATGATTGATCTTTTTTTTATATGATAACACAAGGTAGCTTGTCCCAAGATCTAATAAGTTGGTACTTTTTTCCAATTCTGGTACCCTCTTCAATTCAAGCTTTTCCCATAAAAAAAATATTAAAAGCCACTACTTTGTTTCCTGTTTTAGACAATGTTGAATAGTTTAATCTTTTTTCCTGAAGATTATCATATACACTTTAAAAAGAGGAAAACTCTCCCAAGTTTCCTTTCTTTGACAATTATAACAAATATCCCAATTGACCCCCAATGCAACAAGCTCGCCTTCTATTCCTGTTGTACTGACACCTCAAACTACAGATTTTTCTTTACTGTCAGTATAGGTGTTGATGGTCGTCAAGATTAATTAAGCGAGTTGATCGCCACAGCTAAAAAAATCCCCAAAAGAACAATGAGGTATTAGATACACTTTAAGGAAGAATTTGCCTTCAGTGTAGAATTGAGAGAGTTTGGAAAAAACTGCATAAATGCTGTAGTTAAGCAGACCGCCAATGTCTTTGACATATAAATGTTTGATCTACAAGGAAACAAGGGAAAAGGTTATATTATGATGACAGTAATGCTAATCCACCAAAGATATACAGAGACAAAAGAATGCCTGGAAGCTTGTTTTCTAACACGGAAGCAAAGGGAGATCTAGGTGGGCCAAGAACTGTTATGTGCTGTCAGATTGTATGTTTCAATGTCAGTTTACGCTTTAACCTTTACACGTCTCCTCCAGCGACATTAGGATTGAGAAGCCAATCCTGTGGGTAATCATGCCTGCAGCTCTTGGTTATTCGTTCCTGTCTAGGTCATACTGGTTTCCTTGTAGTATGATATCATCTGCACAATGGGGGCACATTAAAAGCACATTGCAAGTTCACAAACTTGTCTGTCTTTCCATGCTCTCAGCGTGTGTGGTAAAGACTGACTCACTTACCATACGGTAATAGGAGTAAAGAAAATGTTAATTTCAATCCATTAGTAATATTTAGTTTCCTATAGTCCTCATTTTAGGCATGTTGGACATTTTAGAGGGTCTTTAATAGAAAATGATGATGATGGTATTCTGCATAAGCATGTAGCCCTCTCGTTTACTGTTACCCCTTGTGTGTTGCTGGAACACATGGTGTTGCAGGGGAGATACGTTTGTACAGTGCAGTGCAATATGCAGAGCCTCCCTTCTACCAAGACCAGACTTTAAAGTTCTGTTATGTATGTACTTTTGTAGCATTCTTAATCCTGGAAACCAATCTGCAATTCTCAAAAAACATATACTTACCTTTTACACCACCATGTCGCAATTCTTGGAGTATCTACTCCAGGATGCAAGATGGAGAAGTGAGACCACCAATCCATAAATCTAAATATGGTGATTCTCCACCCCTCCAGTGACACCACAGCCGGCTGCCAGAAAAGAAGTGACTTTGGAAGGAAGATGTCACTGTAGATGTCTAAGTTCCCTTATGCCTGGAGCCTGCAGCCTTGTAGAGGCTGTTTTTTTTATCTCACGGATACAGGAATCTTAAACCATTCGTCAAAACCTTTACCTACTAAGGAAGTCGTCTAAATGACGTAACGCACGTCGGGGTGGCCTGTTTCATCTACGGATGGTTTTACACCATTAATCAATCTGGAATGGGGATTCCTCTATCAAACGCTTGAGTTTTAGGCTTGTGGCCACTAGCCAATCATTGTAAACCTTTTCTTTGTATATCTGTTGATGTATGTATTGCATATTTACTATTCGGTTTCTCGGTTGTCCTATGTATACATGTTTTTGTTACAAGGACATTCTCAGAATAAACTATGGTTTTAGCTAACTCACCTCCATTTATATGATTTGATTTACAACAAAAGCCGTTAAAGTCCCCATGCCCTTGTTTTGAGACAAGGAAGATTGTGCTCTTTTTTCTCCATAAAAAGCGCAATATAAGAAGGGGGGCATAAGTGTGCCCCCCCCCCATGTAACTATAATTAGGCTAGGTGAATTAGGCTTACTAGGAAGAAAAGAGAGACTGTGTATATAAATATGTATACATGTGTACCCCCCCCCCCCCCCCCCCCCCCCCCTAAATTGCCCAAATTCCTTATTTCTTTCATCAATAGTAAGTGGTGACCCATAGATGATGGACATAGATTCTTCACAACAAAAAGTACCACTCATTTTAGGGGGGTTGGTAGGGTTAGGGCTTATGTAGGAATCAATAAAAACGTAGAGTACCTTATGCATAACCAGAGAGTGTTATGTAACCTAGAACTAATTACATTATCCAGCAATGTGTATCCACGTAAACCTCCTTGGGGTTATGCCCGAAGCCAGTACGGGAGCAGTTTGAACGTAAATCAAAGTGCGCCCATGCTGGGATCAGACACAACCACCGGCTCTCCATGTGCCTGCAGCATTTCTACAGTGCTGCAGCACACAGAGCTTTTCCGGCCCTGTGTCTTCAGTGTCATTCGGCTAGTTTGAGTTGGTTTCATGTATGAATGACTGTGAACTGAGGAGAGACAGTGCCTTAAGGTAGCAATACACATATATTTTTTTGCACAATCGATGATAGATTCAATAACGATATTCGATATTTTGATCGAATATCGATTGTGCCTATATCGAATGTATACACTGTATTTTAGTTCGACCAAATGAAATTTCGTTCGATTTTTGAACTAGCGTCATTCAAATTTATTGGATCAAACAAAAATTACCGTATGAAATGATGGTACAAACAAAATAAATCGGCCCGTGTATTCCCACCTTTAGTGTGCCCCAATGTACTAGGACTTCTGCTGCACTTTGCTTTATTATGTCCTCATTTGTGTAACTCACATAGGCAGATTTTATGGGCAGAATAGAGGTGTGTGACTGTAGTGTTGGAGAAGAAGACAGAAAATGTAAAGATATTTGGGACTTTGTATTTTTATACAGAGATCATTCAGCCAGTAAGGAGCCTTTTTGTTACTGCAGTTCAGGTACATTTGTAATATACAAAAAATCAAGGAATTTAAGCAAAAACTATTTACTGCCAACAACAACACAACGTTTTTTGGTCGTGTATGATATTACAGGATGTCACAATACAGTTTAGGCAGTTGCAAAAACTTGAGGCTTTTGATAGGGTGGAGATAGATTTCCATTCACGTTCAAAGCCATTCACAGCTCACTTGTGTCATTGCCCACCAAGCTTGTTTGGGAAAGTCCTGGTTTGAACTTCCACAATTGCTGTCACTTCTAGAGTACAATGCATAGCACATGTGTCTTCAATATTTATTTAGGGCTCGAAAAAGATAAAAACACACAATAGGAAAGGAAACTCTTCAGTTCTTTTACATCTATTGACATACAGGCTTTAGAGCTGATTTGATCATTGCCTGTCTTTTATGTTTAGAAAATTGTGGGTTTGGTAAATGTATTTCTCTTTTCCTCTGTACCAGGATATTCTTTATAAAAGCTTTATAAAGACCAATTAGCTGTTCTATTATCTCCACATTTAAAATGTACATAGGGGCCTATGTTTTTCTTTAAGCATTGTTATACATTTACAAATATATTTGTATAGCTTTGAAATTCATAACCAGGCATTTGTTTTTTACAATTTGACAACTACGAACTTTAAAATTTGCTAAAAGCAAGATTGAGGATTTAGGTTCCAGGATTTTAGATGTTTTAAGTTCAGTTTTAAAAGCAGATGTAGACCCCAAGTAAAAGTGACTTTAGCGGCCTTCAAACATCATCTGACAGAAGCCAGCTGGTACTTTGTTACCTGTTGTTGCAGCAGGAACCAGCCTTTGCCCTCAAGCACCCGTCTCCAGTCAAATTTTATTTTAAGTCACATGCACTAGCAAAGCGCAGATCCTACACCAATCCATCACCATGTCACTAACTAAGCAATCCCAACGCAAAAAGACAATGCTTATTCCCTGCAAAATCCCAGAGCCAGCAACAACCCAATCACTCTGCCATCTGCCCCTGCTACCATTACTATGTCACTAAGGCACCAGGTAAACTGAAACTAAGAAAAGCTCAGATCCAGCAACAACCCAATCACTCTTCCTTCTGCCCTTGCTACCATCACTCAGGCACCAGGTTATCTGTAACTAGGAAAAGTCCAGATCCCACACATATCACGCTCCCTTCTGCTCCTGCTACCATCACTCTGTAACTAAGGCACCAGGTTATCCGGGACTAGGAAAAGTCCAGATCCTACACCAATCACGCTCAGTTCTGCCCCTGCTACCATCACTCATGCACCAGATTATCTGGAACTAGGAAAAGTCCAGATCCCATACCAATCATGCTCCCTTCTGCCCCTGCTACCATCACTCTGTAACTAAGGCACCAGGTTATCTGGAACTAGGAAAAGTCCAGATCCCACACCAATCATGCTCCGTTCTGCCCCTGCTACCATCCCTCAGGCACCAATTTATCCAGGACTAGGAGTTCTACCATCACTCTGTCATGCAGGCACCAGACAAACTAGGAATAATTATCTTTGAGAAATTCATGCTTATGAATTAAACATAGGTAGCGTTGTCATTATACCACACTGGTTTTAGTGCATGGAGTTTATAGAGTACCTGTACCATAAATTTAAAACCCAGGTGATGATAAGAACACAGGAGTATACTCAGGAGGCAAGGACAGTGTCATCACCAATACTAAAAGGACCTAAGACATGTCCTACTGTCTTACGCTTGGATCACTGCCATCTCATCTCTATGGATAGTGAGTAGAGTGAAAACCATACAAAAAACCGTGCATGAACTAAAATACAAAGTTTTTATTCCAATCATTTTAGCTTCAAACGCATTGATAATGGTCATTGATCTAGCTCGAAGAAGAGTCTCAAAAAAAAATTGGGACCTGGGCACCAAGTGGCTTTGTCCTTTGTGATCTGCTTTTGCTCAGGCATTCTGCTCACGTTAGGGATAATGAAGCACAAATCCCTTTAAAAAGAAAAGCATATTGCCATTTTCCCTTCATGCACAAAATATAATAAAGCTGGCCATACACGGGTCGATTTCTTTGCGATGGATCTTACGAACATCTTGTTTGATGTTATGATTGATCTTACCATTGATTTAAACTTGATTGATTCACTATCACACTATGGCATGCATGCTCCGTAGTATGATCCAATGCAAAGCGATTAAAATACATAGACAATTTGTTAGATACTAGTAAGATCGGTTAAAATTTACCAACATGTCTGATCACTTTTCGATCCACTTTATGTTGATTTCAATCATTTTTGGTCGATCGTACCAGATTGTTTTTAAGTAGATCCATTGGTAAAATCGAACCATGTATGGCCACCTTAAGTTTAAGATGAAGTTATCAAACTTGCCTTGGCATCAGACAATCTATTGGTAACACAGCAAAAATAATCCATCTAAAAGGCAGCATAGATTTTTTTTGGTATTTTGTGGCTAGGTTTCATGGTGTTCAGTCAAATTAAGACAAATATTTTAATGGCTTTTTTTGTTTTTTCAATAAACTTTATTGTTAATAAAACTCTATAAAACTCTATATTGTTAGGGTTGGTATCAGTGATTAGTTCTAATATCTTCAGTACTAGCAATAATAATCTGTGTAAGGTAAACACTATGATATCATGATGATATCCCAATTCACTAACCCAATAAGCTTCATGCTGTGGCGTCATACTTCAAAACAATTCTGCAATCCCATGTTTTTGTCTATCTTGTCACTGAGAGACTAAATGACTAATTAATGAATATTCAGTTTCAACACAAAAACATGGATAAACATGTGTGCATTAACTTAAGCCACCAAGATGGAAAGTAACATGTGTTTCACTAAGATTTGATGGGATTGGATTAATGTGTGGGCATTAACTAAAGCCAAAAGATGGAAAGTGAAAATGGATCCTTACTTGTTGGGGGTGCCCTGAAAAGTAATGTGCTAATGTTCTGTAGTGGCCAGGGGTTGTGTGATCAGTTGAGGTCCCCTTTAAGCCCCTGGACCAGCATGCCCTGGGGTTCCCGGAGGACTTAAGAGGAGTCCCCGCCCATTGGGCTGGGCCTTTTTTGGAGAGCGAGGAAGAGACAAGCAGTCTCATCTGCGGCCTTGCACTCCGATTCAGTTAGCCTGGCGTCCGTGCAACCAGCAGGTACACTAGCATGTACAACTTCCTAACCCTGAGCTGCACTACGCGCTGCCGTGTCAGCTGCCCGGAACCTGTACTGCCGTTCCAGTGGGGTGGATGCCCCCTTGGGTCTCACCTAAACTACGCTACACAGGTCACTGGGGTGCCTGCGGCCTCAGCCTGCCTTACCTGCCACCAGTACCTGTTCCAAGTCTGTTCCTGCGCTGCCTGTTTCCCTGGCTCGTATAGGGGTAAGAGCTGCCGGCCTGCATTCAGTTGCCAAATTACCTCTTCTTGGACTATACTTGAGACTGTTACTGTGGACTGTTGCTGTAACTTCCGTTACTTTTTGCACCGTTGTGCCGCTTGTTACCGGGGAGACCCACCACCAGAGCCTCACACATCAATAAAGTTCAGATTAAGCATTACAGCCGCCTCTGTGGCCTGATTGATTCCTGTGTTCTTTACAGTTCCTTTCCCTTTTTTTTATCTTTACTTGCTTTATTGCTGACCATGTAGTGAGTTTCTGTTATTTCTGTTATTTTTGTTTATTTTCTCCATCCTTGGTAATGATTTTGTATATGGAGAACAGTTTGTTTGTGTTATTGTATGCCTATATACAATTCTATATGATTCTTCTTTGTTTTTTTTTCTCAATAAACTTTATTGTTGAATCAAAAAAATGGATCCTTACTAAGACGGACACATTGGCACATGAGCAGTTATTTTGTCCACAATAAGTTGTCTCCCTTTTCCTAATATGCCTCTCCCTACCTATCTCTGATATCATCTGTACCCTTCTCCAGCATATATTGTCCTCCATTATACCCTTTGCTTGCATCTCCTGCAGATTCTGCCCATTATTATACTATACAGGCGTCATACTCCACTAAGTACACTTTTCTTCTAAAGCAGAACCTCTGAGACATATATTCATTGAATGTTTAGTTCCTTCGGTTCCATCTGCAGTCTGCTATTAATGATGTCATTTGGTAGTAAGCCTTATCAGGCTTCCTACCATTTTCCATCCTGAAGTGGATGCCCAGAGGCTTCAGATTAAATTATATCCTCTTCCCAGGAGATCTCTTATCAAAGAACAGGACCTCTCCCTGTGCAATATAATTGCAGCCAAGAACTTGAAACTAATGAAATTGTTTAATGTTCAAAGAGAGGAAACACCCTTTACCCTTAAGTTACAATAAGATCCTAATTCTCGAAAGAGCGTATTTTGCCACAAAGTTAAAATATTGAATTCATAGCTGAACTCCAGGCACAAAATGTTCATTTAAATATATTGCTTAATGAACATAAAGGATATAAATCCACTTTGTGTGTGCAAGATGCCTTTGTGAACTCATTTACTAAGCATCCAAACAACGTGGTGACATCATCATTGTGCTGCGCATAGCTGATTAAGAGAAGATGCCAAGACCAGTCATTATGCACAAGTAGATGGCAGTAGGGACTGGTCCTTACTTACCGGCAAATAGTTTCTTGCAACATTTTACACTGGATTACATCGGTCTGGAAAAATCACACCAAGATTTATGCCTGATTACAAATTTTTCAAGATGTTATCTGCACATTTCCTGTACTTTTAAGTCAATGAAATAATTTTACAGTTACCTTAAATTAATTTAACTCAATTCAATTCAATGCTTGATTAGAAAAAAATACAAGCTTTTAGACGAGTGCATTTTTTTAACCAACCACTGAAATTTTCTTTAAATGAGATTTAATGTAAGTATTGGAAAACAATTCCCAATATCCTATGATTCATGGCAACGTTTGGAATTACTTCATATTCAGGGCTTGTGTCCACTGCATTGTTCTCCCAACGTTCGGTGCGCTGCAGACACAGATTTTGCCATCAAATGATCCATTGTCGAGCCAATTAGGGCGCTCTATGATCTGTGCATGCGTTGCATTAGCCACAATGACAAGGAGGAGACCCTCAAATGAACGGGACAAGTTCTGTCTACGCCCAAATCCCTGTGTTTGCCACACGGGGGAACACAAGGCAGGGAACGCAAACCCTAAGAAGGAAAGCGGATTTGAATTTGATTTAGATCTTATTAACTGTCAATAGCCTTAGTTCAACCTACATATATTGAGACACAAATATATATTCACCTTAGATGGTCACATCATGCTTTGTCAGCTTCTATGGCAGTGAGCCATACTAAAAATGAAAAACAGAACTTAGAACAACTGCTGATTTTAATAAAGATAAATGGTTTTATGAAAAGATTTCAGCTATGGTGCTCCTCATCTGCAATGTGCAATGAAGATAATGTTAGAAATAGGGCATTGCAGAAAAAAAGGTCACAATAAAGCTAGTTGATAGTTATATATGACTCACAAACCCGTTATTGTAGTCTGCTTGGCTACATTTTAAATATCTTTAATTTATTACACACATAAATTTTCATTCCACATAAATGTAGAATAGGTCTTGGAACTGGGTTGGTATGAGAAATGAATGAATGGCAAGGCAAGGTCTTCCATTACATGCACATTAGGTACTAAACAAGGTTATATTGCAGCCATTTACTAAAATCTTTTAAGTTCTTTTTTTTCCCCTCATGAATGTACACACAGCACCCCATATTGACAGAAAAACAGAGTTGTAGACATTTTTGCAGATTTAAAAAGAAAAGAAAAACTGAAATATCACATGGTCCTAAGTATTCAGACCCTTTGCTCAGTATTTAGTAGAAGAACCATTTTGATCTAATACAGACATGAGACTTTTTGGAAAAGAAGCAACACATTTTTCATACCTGGATTTGGGGATCCTCTGCCATTCCTTCTTGCAGATCCTGTCCATAATATCAGGTTGGATGGTAGACGTTGGTGGACAGCCATTTTTAGGTCTCTCCAGAGATGCTCAATTGGGTTTAAGTCAGGGCTTAATGCAAATGGCTTCATACTTGTAACCTTTGTATGGAGTTTATAGTTTATATAAGAGACCCTAAAAATAAGGTTGATGTTTCAGTTAGGCAGACCCTAGCATGCATATTTTTTTGTGTGACATTAAATTGCAACAGTATTAGTTTACAGTATCAAATAAAGCATCCGTGTATGTTTAATTTAGATCCCCACTGCCCTAATCCACTGTTTAGTTCTGGATTGCCACAATTTTTTTTGCATAACATTACTATTTGATATGTTGTAAAAAATTATCTAAATAGGTGGGTGATGCGTTCTTGCGTTTTTAAAAAATACAATAACATGATACAAAACAGTCAAAAGGAAAGAAGATATACTTCTGCTAATACAGCTGATACAATGCGTTTCACCCTATTCCCTATCTGTAGGGCTTCCTCAGGACAGTTTCAAACTGTTGGAGAGGTATAGATGCCAGGTCTTAAAAATGATGAAAAGTTTCTGGAGAATGCAAGGAGGGTGGGCAATAGTTTTCCAAGGAATTTTAGTCTTAGAAACCTTGTTATGGAATTGTAGTTTAAAGAATAAAGAATAAAGTTTAAAAAATAAAGAATGCATGCAATCTCCAGTCTAGCATCTTCAGTGTTTCGGTGGCAGTGAAATAGTTAATAACCCTTTTTTTATGGGCTTTATGGGTTATTTTCCCCCACAGTGACTAATAAGTTGTAGTGTTTCCTCCCCTTAGAAATTAGCCAGTTTGTCTGTAAATTATTACTTTAAATACAAGTGTGTTCTTTGTTTTACTGCCTGTGACGAAAGGATAATTATCAGCCTGGGACTGGAATGAGGCAGAACAAGAGACCCTTGGCTCGTTAGTTAATTAGTATTATTATTATTAAGAACAACATCAATTGTCAATGCACCTGCGTCTGTCCCTTTATAAGAAGGCATTGCTAAACTGGCTAGTGCTTATCATGCCCCTGGACACAAAATAAATTAGCGTGTCCTTCTTACTTCAAGTAGTACTTGAGGAGAGCTCCATATGTGGCCAAACACAATGTTAAAGATTGCTTCAGAAAGTAACAACTGTGTCATATCCTTCTTGACAGTCAATTAAAACTGATGAATAAATTGGGAAATAGAAAGGAAGCATTGAGCCTGTTTCAGAGAATTATATAACAACCTTTTTCAGAAAAAGATTTCTTATGTTTCTAATGAACTTTAAAACCTGTCAACAATGGACATCTATAGTATAAATCTTCATTAATGTGCAGGTTTTCTTACCCCCTTAGCCACTTTACTTGGAAATCCCCAACTTCCCCAGCACCAATGGGCAAATCTACTTCTACTGGTAACTAACTTTTCTGCAGGTGATACTGTCTATACCAGTAGTGGGCAACTGAGTTGATATGGAGGGCCAAAGGTGCAGCCTTCTGCATCACCAAAGGGTCACACATAACATTTTGAATCTATACTGACATGAATAAGAGTTTTATAACGAAAAAAGGACAGCATGCATAGCTACTTTTCATACACTGTTCATACTCATTGGGATAGTGGGAGCGTAGCCTGTTTTCCAATCCCCCGCCAACACGTCTTTACGCTGTATCTGCTTTTAGCAGAAAGAGGATAGGCAAGGGATTTGCTCAGGCGCTGTCTGTGTCACTTACCTCCCCTACTGTTTCCACTCTAAGATCTTGGGCCAGGATCAGTGGGCAGGTGAGTTCCTATGCCCTATGCATTTACAGTTAGGTTTAAGGGGCCTCAAGTGGAGTACTTGGGAGGGGCTCTGAAGAACGCCCAAAGGGCCGCAGGTTGGGCACCGGGCGTCTATACAGATAAATGCTGTAAAACTTTGCAAACAATCTTTATCAGAACTCACATTTAAAAACAAGTATTCTGCACAAAGAATCAATCTGCTCACTCCTGCTCGGTTTAAAGCCCCCCATACACCCTACAACCTTACCATGCAAGGTACCAAAACCAAGTAATATAGGACCTTTCTAAACCTTTCAATCACTATGTTATCCATCAGGGAGGCCACTATACTACATAGTTGATGGAAGGAAGTTGTATGGGGTGATCTAAAGTTATATGGGGGCTTTAGTAGAAAAGGTACATTTAAAGCCTTTGGAAGTTCACACATTGCTTGAATAAGGTTTACAAGAAGAAACTTGAGAGAAGAAACCCGGAAACTCGCGAGGTGGTGCATCATAGGCGTTATTGTCAATGATGCTCAGTGTAGACAAGGCCACCTGTAGACAGGAGATTTTTTTGTTCCATAGACATTCTTTCAAGTCAATAAATATTTAATCTACTTTTTTACAAATAGCTAACCACAGTATAAATTGAAATTACAGAGAGGCATATTTTTAACAACAAGATCCACAAAGAAATAAAGTCACAAGAATATTATGCACACTATCTTGAACTAGGATCTGAAAAAATTACTCATGAGCAGATCAAACACTTTGTGTAGTCATTAGGGAAATCCCAACTTAATATCTCACTTACTCACACCTCCCTTCTCTCCCACTCAGGGTCTCAGAACAAAGAGAAGCTAATTTCTCATGAGCAGACAACGTTTTGCGGTCAAGGTGGGTAATGTGGATTAAAACCGGCGAAGAGTATATTGTGTATACAAAAAGGTGAGGTAAAGCATGTAGTCCAGTGTATGCAGAGGGTGTCCATGAGTAAATGAATTGGTAATATAAAGGCCAAAAGGTAAACTGAAGTAACTCAGAACTAAATAGAGCCTAAGATGGCATCTTCCTCGGATTTAGTGACTTTTATGCTGCAAAGCAATAATTATTGGGTGTTTGGTAACTCTGACAATGATAGATTATCACAATGAAATTAGGTTTTTAGAAGTCTAACCACATATGTGGTTGACTTTCAGATTGGCATGTTGCAATTAATGGTAACAAGATAAAGCTGAAGCAGTTTTACATGATCAAAGCCACCATCAATTAATTTCCTCTTACACAAATATCAATGGCCTTACCTATCCTCCTATAGTCTAATCATACAGACCTATCGGAGGATTGTTAGGCTGGATACAGAAAATGACATGGTTCCAGTTTAATAAGTATCTTAGAAAGTATTTGGTGTTTGAGGAGCCTATATTGCTTCTTCTCATCTTCCATTAACAGGTTCAACCACAATCACTGCATTTATAACAGCAGAAAACCTCTTAGCATTGATCATAGCCAATTTCTGAAATTACAGTAGTTGAGGCTACGTTCAAGAAAACTTGTCGAACTATTTTCGTGTATTATGTAATAGCAGACATTCAATGTGACCGCACTACAGAACTTTATGGAATGATAGAATGAAACATCTAAGTAAAACATAACTAACCACACCTGCTCCTGCTATTACCACATACATTTTACTTTTTACATTTAAACTAATATACAGAAAGCTGCACCATTTAAATGTGAGAGGCCAACATCCCAAATAATATAGATAAGGGTTATCTATATTATATAAGTGTCACTCAGCCCGGCCAACCTGTGACCTAAGGACCTTCCTATGTGGTGAATACCTCAGC
>CM070039.1:39213507-39227964 GCA_036250615.1 Ptychadena robeensis | reverse complement strand
TGAGCGGTGTTGGTGGGTAGGCATACCCCCTTGTGAAGTCCCAATGAGCCAGCATTGTGTCTGTCGCTGCTGCCTCCTGGCACGGCCACCTGGAGAAGAAAATCGAAACCTATTGATTTAGAGGTGAAGCAAACAGACCCACTTTGGGCGCAAATGCCCACCGTGTCAGAGACTGGAAGACAGCCTGGTTCAACTCCCACTCGCTGTTTGACGAGCATCATCCACAAGAGAAAATCCGCTAGCAGATTCTTGTTCCCCGGTAGATAGGTGGCTGAGAGGTTGGCGAGGGTGCCTATCACCCGTTCTATCAGGCATACCATATCCCTCAAAGTGTAAAGCTCCGTGACCTTTCCTGCCGTCTGATGGATGCCACGGTAGTGGTATCTTTGGAGAGAAGCCTGACTGGCTGGCGCTGCCCGAAGGCAATGAGAGCCTAAAAGGCTGCCCACATGTCCAGACGATTGGACACTAAGCCCTTGGCAGAGGTAGCACACAGACCCTGGGCCCCATTATTCTGGAAGGTAGCTCCCCAGCTGCGTAGATTAGCATCTGAAGTCACCCAGGACACCTAGAGGATGACGTGGCACCGCTGTAGGTTGCAAGGATTCATCCACCAAACCAAGCCTTCTATCATTGACAGAGTAATGGTGATCTGCTGGTCTAGAGATTTCGATGACCATTGACGGAGAAATCCCATCTGAAAAGGATGAAGTCTCCCCATCGCGCATTTTACCAATGGAGCTGTGGAGGTCAGAGTGCCAATAATTTTCAGGCAATCCTGGGCTGATAACTGTGTTAAGTTGAGAGAGGCTCGATCAGTCTTTGAAGGATAACCTGCACCTTGTCTGCTGGTAGGGACCCACCTCCTGATGAGGTGTCTATATGGGCTCCCAAAAAGACAAGAGACTGTGACGGGCTCAGGTGACTCTTCTCGGTATTCACCAACCCGCCAAAATCCCCCAGGATCTGGAGAACATGATCTTTATGTTGAAGTAGACGGGTGCAGTCCTGGTGAAGGAGAAGAATATCATCTAGGTAGACCTGGATTCCCGAGCCCCGAAGGTATGTGACGAGTGCCTGCAGAACCTTCGAAAATACCCGTGAAGAGGTGGTCAGTCCGAATGGCAGACACACACACTGTAGATGACGACCCGCTACTGCAGACCGAAGATACTCCTGGAAGTGCGGGTGCACGGGCACGTGAAGTTTGCGACCTGGAGGTCCACTGAAATCATCCAGTCACCAGGGGTTGACGACCCGAAGCATAGGCTTGAGGGATTTCAACTTGAAACATTGTCCATGGATGAATCTGTTGAGGAAGGAGAGATCGACAACTGGATTCCAACCCCCCAAATTCTATGCCAACAGAAAAAGGGGGAGTAGATGCCCCTGAAACTTTCCATGGCTGGGACCGGGACTACTGCCCGTAGATGAACTAGGACTGTCAGGAAAGGACTGTGCCGACAAAGGCGATTACTGGAACTGAAGTGAAGGTCCAAGTGCCACCTGTAGAGATGGTATGCAGGACCCACTTGTTCGAGATATGCGCCACCCAGATCATTTACAAGTTGATCAGGCGTGTCCACACTGGTATGACCTGAGAACATCGATCGCCCAAATGACTTCTTAGCGTCCTGGGCAATAGTAGAGGTAGTTTTGCCTCTTCAAATAAGGAGGAGAAGGCTGACTTCAAGTTGCGTCTATACTCACGGCCAGGTCTGTAGGAGCGAATGTCCTTCTGTCTTCCCTGCTCCTGACGCTCTTCCGAAGTCACAGTAGCCTCCGATTTTGTGGAAGGAGCCCAGACCTACCTCCTGTGGCTCTCGTAATCGCTGAGTCCAGCTTTTTACTAAAAAGCCAACTGCCATCAAAAGGTATCTTACACCAACTATGCTTGGAGGTCCGGTCTGCCATCCAAGGCTTGCGCCCCAAGGCATGTTTAGCCGTAACTGAGGCCAGCATGGACCTGGCCGAGGCCCTAATGATGGCAATAGCCACTTCTGCCGATAGCTTAAGGTCCCTTAGGTGGGGAACTGCTGATCCATTGGATGAGCTTCTATGTCATCCACCCAGGTTTCTGATGTCTTTGGAATGGACATCAGTACCACAGCTGGCTAGCAGGCTGCACCTGAGCACAGGAAGATTTTGCGCAATCTTGGTTGATGCATCTGTCAAAGACGTCCTAAAGGACGTAATATCATCTGCTGGCCGTGTAACATGTCTTGCATGCGCATAACAGGGCTGATGTAGACGTTTAGTTTCCTCCACTTTCAGAGGATACAACTTAGGGAATCTGTTTTGGAAGGACGATTTACATTCTACCATAGCCCACTCCTCCAGGATAATCTCTTGATTTCCACAATGAAAGGATCCTCCCATTGGAGGGTTCCTCTAATGGTTTAAACATATGCCTAGACCAATGAAAATTTGCTGAGGTACTCTTGCTGCACTGTTAGCGCAGACGCGTCTGAATCCGAATTTTTCAGACCAGGAGCAGCCACCTGAGCTGTGGCTGCTATTAAAGGAGACGGCCTGGCGCAAGCTGAGAGGGTTGTGATAGAGATCCCAGGGAAAGCAGTACTGACTGGGAGACTAGTCTTGCCAGGTGCTGATCTTCCAGCTCCCTGCCCATGAAGCTTCCAGAAAACATGTTTGACAACAGACATTCTAGGCAGAGCACTGGCCGGGCAGGCCCAACATTGACCTTGGGGAGGCCGCACTAGAGAGATGACACTTCTGGGGCCCCTTTCGGAATCATAGTAGGAGGGAGATCTGTGAAATCCTCCATAACTGTCCTTGAACCACAGGTACCAAAAAACTAAAACCAGAGCAAAAAATCAGTCCTACCTTTTTCAGATGAGTAGATAGAGACAGCAGAGGGGAAGGGTACCCACCTTCTTGAGACAGGCTGGTCTTCCTTGGGGGGGGGGTCTGCATGGCAAGGCAGCTGTACCAAACAACTACTATGAAGGCAATACTAAGACGTAGGGATCAACCCTCGTCCTTAATGGAATGTAAAGGCATACTGCTAGTGACAAACAGCTGAATTTCACAAAATCCTCGCTGTTTTCCCACTGAACCGGAGGTGCGTCATGACTACGCGACCTGTTCTCGGGATACATGCATGCGCAAAACTATGCGTCTGCGCACAGAAACCCCGCGCATGCCGCCAGCTTACCATAGACCAACACTCCAGGACCCCCCTAGTTGTGCCTTTGGACAGCACTGCGCCCCGTAGACCAGCAGAGGGGATCCCAGACTGCCGGACCATTGGAAACTCCAGTCCTGGGACAGCACCTGGTAGGTGGACAGCCAAGCGTTTAGCCCAGCCAGGTAGGCACCCTTCCTGCAGAGGATAGCGAGGAGAAAAAAATAACACTGGTTGCTGGGGGGGGGTTAAACATTTATAGGTAACTTCCTATCAGGGGATAGTAGGGCGGAGCCTAACCCATTTGTCACTGACATGGAGCTATCAGGAAAGAGCCTTACAGCTCAACCATATATGAATCGTTGTTCCCTGTTCTTTTTGCCATCTCCAGCAACTGGGACATATTTGAGGGAAAATACGGGCAAGGTGGCTTGGACACTTTTACCATTTGCTTAAAATCTTATATCTGCAAGATGCTTTTTTTTGGATCGGATTATTGAGCAGATACATGTGTATCTTAACTAAAGGTACATTCAGGTTTATTCTACAAACAAAACCTCAGATGATTCATTTTGTTTTATTAATATGATACCTTTATTTCTATCTTGCTGTGTTTTGTTCCAGATGTAAATCAAAAAGCAATTCAGCCCACTTTACAATCTATAAAGCCCCAGAACTCCTTATATTTCCTTTTTTCAAAATAAAGTTGTCCTAAGCCAGTGGAGTTTTTGCATTAAGCAGCACAGTCTGGTACATTCATGGCCTGCATCTAGTGATATAAGTAATTGCCTTTGTCAGCTCTGAAATAACTTATGTCAAATTTTCAGCCTCTTGACAACTACAGATCTAAAAAGAGACTAAAGATTTAACACCTGAAGGGTTCATTCCCACCTTACCAAAATTATTTTTCACTGGCATGGAGAGTGCAAATCTACTGCATATGTTATATCATACGTTTTGCCTTTTTTGCCCTACGTGCAAAAAAAGTTTAGTATGTGTGTGCAAAAATGCTGTCAGCAACAAGGTTAAATATTTGTAGCTATAATAATTTTATATAATGTTTTATGTGTTTTTAGAAAATATTGCCATCTTACAGTGCACTGGAGAGTCTGCAGGTTGTACTCAGTCAGTAGCACAGGGGTGGCCCTTGAAGGCAAGCAACATTCTACATTGAGGTCTATCCGCTGTCTTAGGGTCCCCATACACCTTTAAGCCAGCCATACAGTCAGATTCCATGGCCACTCGATCACCTATCCGATCGATTCCGGCGGGAATCGCAGGTGTGATCGATCGGCCAATTAAGAGAATCCGATCGCTGCATACCACCTTGTCCAACGGATTCCGGGACGATTCCGTGTCCGATTGTCCACCTCACAAATGGCAACTCCCCCTGATGTGTGCAGAATCGGATCAAAAAGACCAACATGTTGGTTCTCTGTTGGATCTGATTCTGGGCCCCTGAACGATCGGACGTGATCGATCGGACAAGGTGGGCTGCACACGATTCCGGCACGATCGTTTCGCGTGCACGTGCCCGGAATCTGACCCGTGTATGGGGGCCTTTAGATTTCCTTTAGTTTTACCAATCAGGTATGCCTGTGTTCAATCGCAGAGGATCCAATACTCCATAGTTGTTGGTAGAGCTAAAGGATATCTGACAGAGAGATCTAAAGGTGTATGGCCAGCTTTAAAGCTTAAGCTGTTCTGAAAACTCCTGTTCTTACACCAATAACCTAGACTGGATCTCAGTATTGGGAACACATAAAAAAATACAAATGTAGGTTCAAACGTTTCCCTATTGTAAAAGATATGTATGTTGTGTTTCCTCATTGCCAGTTCCTGCTTACCTTCGTTAGAGTTGGACTTAATGGTCAATAGGGACATGCAAGAAGGGAAGCAAATGAAACATCCACAGATAACAAGGTTTAAGCTGGGCATAGATGTTTAGATTTTCTAGCGATCGATTTTTAAACGATCGTGCATGCACTTCTGGAATCGATTCCATCAATTACAGAATCAATAACACACTGCACCATAAGACGTCTTCGATTCCTGGTCAATTCCTTCCCACGTTCGATGGATCACAGATGGTCCGATCTCCAGCTGCCAGCTGTTCTAATCAAAAATGATGTAATGTGAATTGGACGCCAACGATCGCGTGTCTCCATTACCGCTCCACGGTTCCCGAGTTATCGACTACATTTTACAGACAGGTCTGATTCCTGCTCCATCAATTTTATGTGCGATTTAGGGTCAAATTAATAGATTGATTACTTTTTGCATGCATTTATTTGTGATCGATCTCACAGAAATCGTATGGAAAGTCTATGCCCAGCTTAACATGGTTCCAACACCACTTTAGCAGCATATATTGTAGGTCCTGCCATTTTTGAGTTACCCTACTGCTGCCTCACCCAAAGTGACTGCCAAGCCCCGACGGGAAGTGTCAAGCTTTGCAGGTTAGAAAGCGTTAGTTTACCTGTGCCACAAGAAGGACATACAGTTAGAATGAACTAGTTGGTCCAGTTACTGTAAGAAGTTTAATTTCAGCTGGAATGCTTACCAGAAGTAGGATACCTGCTAGGAAGAACATTTATGTCACTATTATTTTGGGTGTGTCATGTTTCAACACCAACATTTTCTATCTTCTCTGAAGTCTATCTTTAATAACACAGAAAATGCTCATACTAGATGAATGTATATGGTTTTGAATAATGAACACAATTATTACTACATGTGTTGCCAACACTGTAAGGCTAAGTACATATTACCATATGATATTATGAAATTATAGTGCAAAAGTTGCTTTAGTTTAATTACCATAATGTTATATTATGCGTGTACAAACAAACATGAAATGCATGCAATTATTAAGTCAAAAGAGGTCAAATGTGATTTATTTGACTGTTTTATACAGCTGAGGGTGAGGCATCCAAGTACGGAAATGTGTGCCAAACTACTGACAAACTAAAACTGATGACTAATAACCACAGGGGATAATGTGACATCTTATATTTGATGAAATTACAAACTGGTGGTTCAAAGTTTAAAGGTGTAACATTAGCCAACTACACATATTCCTAGTACTTTAATAAAACTGACAACAATGAAATATCAAAATGACATTGTATTGATATGTGGAAATAAGGACCATGAATCTTCCTCTTGCCTATCTTCTCGGACCAGAGCGATGAGATCTTCCACCAAAGTGTCAGATTCTAATATTCTTTGCATCCTTACCTCTCCAACTGGATTGCCGGTAATATGCAGGGTTGAAAAATCCAAACAGAATGAGAATCTGAACCGTGCTGACTGACTGATATCTGCCCAGCGGTTGCCACAGTTACTGCGCATGCGCGATCTCCCCAATGTTTGTAAATAGAACTTCAATGAGGACATCGCACATGAGCAGTGACCGTGGGAACCATTGAGCGGATATCGATCCTTCCGGCCTTGAACCTTCATTTAATCAGCAGACTTTGTGGGACACAGATAGTCGCTTGACCTACAGGGAAGAGATCCCATTCTTGGGACACTTGACCCTTCAAGAGAAGTGACTGAGTTACAGCATTGGAGTAGGCACGTTTCAGGGTAGAAATTTTAATAATTGAGTTTTCGTGGCCTTGTCTTTCTAGGGGAAAACCACCTTCTAAATGGGTAAGAGTTCCTTGGGACATCTGTACAAATTTGAAAGGGTGGAGAGCGTGATCAAGGGGCAATACTCAATGAACCCACAAAACGCCTGGCTCTTATTTGAACAAAGGATGTCCCTTTCGTTGTGATATGGCATGGGGCCTTCCTGTCCTTTTATGCTTGTCCAAAAGGGTTGGGTTTGATTAGAGGGGAGACCCCACGCAGTTTGTGGTCCCCCTTTTCCAGAACACACCAAATCCTAAGCTAAAACATTTTTTAACCATTGACCCCCCTCTTCCATAGGACTGTCCAAGTGTTTGCACACTTTTTATGGTATTGTGGTAACAAATGTGACCTGAAGTCAATGTGGTTTGCTGCAAACATGCGAACCGCGGGTATTTCGGACTGTCTACTTACACCCTCTGCTGTGTCCATCACTAATGTGGACAACCTTCTAGATCAGTTGAAACAGCATGTAGCTTGACCTAATGCTACAGCATAAAATATAAAGACCCCTGTAGGCTTCCAACCTTGGGGATGTTTTCTGTTTAAGCATGACTGTGCCCTTGTACACAAAGACACTTCCATTATGTCATGGTTTGATGAGTTTGGTGTGGGGAAACTTTAATGAATTTTTTCTTAACTGCTATCTTGAAAATCAACAATTACAGTAAAGTTACTTATTAAAAGAGTCATAAAAGGGAAACAAATTCAAGACAGAGTTGTGAATGCTTTTCTCTAAAAACCTGTGACAAGCAAAGGATCCCTTAGAATACGGACATCCAAGTTGGCATTAATGTTGGTTTTTAATATGAACACATTAAGCGCTAGCAGGCCCTTACAGTTGACCTATCGCAAGGAAGAGGAAGCATTAGTGATAAAAAGCAGAGCTAGGGATGCCCATGGCACATCTGATTGAAAAAAGATCATGAAATGATTCAATGTTTAAAATGTTTAGGTTCTAACTGCTAATAACACTAAAGTTGACCTTGCCCAGGCCACTAATGAGACCCAAACTGACCCTCAAAATTACACACCACACAGGCTGGCAGTCACGCAGATGTACACATAATTATATCAATAATTTATTACAGAATGTTGTGGCAGAGCACGTCAATATGGCCGCTCAGGCCTTCTTACATATATTCTATGCTTGAATGTTAACAAGAAACAAATATCTGAAAACAAACAGCATGAACTGCAACACTGTAGATAGAAGGTTGTGGACCCTTTTTATAAAAATAAACTGTAAATGTGATTATGCAAATTGCACAATTCTGCTCATTATGCAGTGGAAAGGTTCAAGAGAAATATTTCCTACTAGATATTGTCCCAAATCACTTTTTTTTTCTAAGCGTCCATATACACTGACTGCTACATACCAAGAAATTATTTTGCATCAACTTCAGACAGAAATAAAGCTGTTCCAGAACATTTAGATGTTTATGTCAAATTTTAAAACAAAGTTTGTATAGCATGAATGCTTCAAACCCCAATGTCCAGAGTTCCAGCAAATCTAGGTGTTTAGGTGTGCAATAGTTCCAAAAGGTTCTTATGGACAAAGATGGTTCAATTATAATCCTCCATTTAACAGGGGTGTAACAAATATGTGCTGGAAACACACGTATGATGTATACACGTATGATGGAAAAACACCCAATAACCTATTTTTGCAAGCAAAGAGGAAAGGTAAATGATCCCAGCATTACAAGGATTGCTTGAAAGTGTCTGGCAGAAATACATGGAGAACTTTCTGTTCATATGCAATACTGATGAGTCTTTTTACAATCCCAAAGACTTCTGAACCGTCTGCCGGGCAATCCTATTAAACTGCTCGCGGTCTTCTCGCCACATCTTTGAAGCATCTACGTTAGCTCCACTTTCATCATTCGGTTCTGAAAAAAACATATATTTTTGTTATTTTATTTGGAATTCCAAAGATAATATGCTTTAAATCATATTCCCCTAACCCTGTGGTTCCCAAACTGGGGGGGTGGACCCCTGGGGGGCACAAGGGTATTCCAGGGGGGGAGCTGGCCCTCATTCTTAAAATGTATTTGAATAGGGCGGGGGGCTCGATAATGTTCCTAAATAGAAAAGGGGGGCCCTACAAGGAAAGTTTGGGAACCACTGCCTTAACCTAACTCACCCCAACCAAAACGAGATCCCCAAAGGGTTCTACCTTGCTGTCTTATCTTGATCTTGATAAGTATGAACTTATGAAAGGGAAAGGATGATTAGGCCAGATTAGGTCAAATAGGAAGGATAGGGGAGAGTGTCTTATTAGGATTCTAAACACATTAGACGCAATGGACAATATATAAGTACTGTGAGTTGTAGATATTGGTAGTGCCTCCTTAGAAAATAGTAAAATTAGATACTAGTATTGCAACAAAAAAAACGAGATTAAAGATTCATATTTGATCTGCTAGGGTACTGGCAAACCCCATTATGTGAATTGATGAAAATGAAATGTTCTGTACATTCTGATCTTGTTTATTAATAACCAACACATTTACTAGATCCCATCAAAACCTTTCAGACTATGAACAGTTACTGGTGAATTAACTCTTTTGCTTTCTCTGTGTACCCCAGAAAATCATTCCATGCATGAGGATTACTGTGTCAAGAGGGACATTAAGTATTTGGGAATAGAATTTGAACGCTTCTGACAAGCATGCCAGGATTCCTCTCCCGTTTCATATTTTCAGATAATAACTAGAAGAAATCTTGCAGTCACAATTCCCACAGGGGACCTGGCCTTTATTCTAGTAACTGAAGTCAGCTTATAAACATAAAAGGGCTAAAAGGAAAAAAAAGTTTAAAATTTTTACTAGCCTTTTTCAGCAGTATGATCAAGCGGCTGAAACCTGAAACTACCAAAATAGAAATAGTTCTGTTCCTACCAAGGCCAGGAGGCCTACCGACAGAAGACAAGCAAACCTGGAGGTCCTCTGTGCATTGCTTTCCTTTTCTACAAATGCTGCGGAAACAGACAAAACCCCAAGAGGAAGAAACAAAACCATTCCATCTTGAACTTCCACTGAAACATCTGAATACATTCACTGCCTATTATGAACCTCGTAACATTACGGTGAGTGGAAGCTAATGTATGCTTTTATAAGAATGTTGCAGGAGTTATCGTCTTGATGTTCATTGTGTACCTTTTCAGTGAAATACACTACTTAAGAAATAAACCGAACACAAAAATAAGACATCCTAGCTCTGAATGAAATACTTTGTTCCTTACATAGTTGAACGTACAAAAACTATCAATGGAAATTAAATCATCAACCCATGGAGGTCTGGATTTGGAGTTACACTCAAGTTAAATTAAAGTGGCAAAAAAACTACAGGCTGATCCAACTTTGATGTAATGTCCTTAAACAAGCCAAAATAAGCCTCACTAGTATGCATGGCCTCCACATGCCAGTGTGACCACCTTACACTGACTGGTTATGCTCCTAATGATGTGGCGGATGGTCTCCTGAGGGATCTCCTCCCACACCTGGACTAAAGCATCCCCCAACTCCTGGACAGTCTGTGGTGCAACATGGCATTGGTGGATGGAGCGAGACATGATGTCCCAGATATGCTCAATTGGATTCAGGTCTGGGGAATGGGCGGGCCAATCCATAGCATCAATGCCTTTGTCTTGCAGGAACTGCTGACACACTCCAACCATGAGGTCTAGCATTGTCTTTCATCTGTGAAGAGCACAGGGCGCCAGTTGCGAATTTGCGAATCTTGGTGTTCTCTGGTAAGCCCAACACCATGTTCCTGCATGGTGTTGGGCTGTAAGCACAAGCCCCACTTCTGGACATCGGGCCCTCTTGAAGTCTGTTCCTGACCGTTTAAGCAGACACATGCACATTTGTGGCCCGCTGGATGTCATTTTGCAGGGCTCTGGCAGTGCTCTTCCTGTTCCTCCTTGCACAAAGGCAAAGGTAGCAGTCCTGATACAGAAATGTTGCCCTCCTACGGCCTCCTCCACATCTCCTAATGTCTGTCTCCTGGTAGCGCCTCCATCCTCTGGACACTACGCTAACAGACACAGCAAACTAAATGCTTTAGTCCAGGTGTGGGAGGAGATCCCTCAGGAGACCATCCGCCACCTCATCAGGAGCATGCCCAGGTATTGTAGTGAGGTCATACAGGCATGTGGAGGCCACACACTACTGAGCCTCATTTTGTCTTGTTTTAGGGACATTACATCAATGTTGGATCAGCCTGTGGTGTTTTATTCCACTTGAATTTTGAGCGTGACTCCAAATCCAGATCTCCATGGGATGATCAATTTATTTCCATTGATTATTCTTTTGTGATTTTGTTGTCAGCACAACTATATAAACAACACAATATTTAATAAGAATATTTTATTTATTTTTTTGAGCAGTGTACAAGGAGCTGGAACTCACCTCTATGGTGCTATTAAAGTTTTTGAGGAATCAAAAGAGAGAATGAATGAAGCCTGATTATTTCTAGCCACTGACAGATGGAGGTGTGTCGAATTAAAATCCAACTTTCCTGACAATCACTAGAACAGGGGTATCAAACAGTGGGCCAAAACTAAAATCTTGGATGCAGTTGAGGACCAACGAAAGCTGTGCAATGGACGTGCACACACAGATGCATGTTAGCGCACTTCCCTCCTCCCTCACTAGATGTGGCAGATAGATCTCTTACTGAGCTTCTGTACTTCCACAGAGCACTACGAGTCCCAGCATGCTCTGAGCGGCTCACTCATATAGCTAGAGCTCACTGCTGAACAGCCAAGCACGTAGTTCTCTACTCCCACAGTGGGAATACAGAGTGAGTGTAGAAGGCATAGAGGGTGTGGACAAGGCAGACCTATCAGATGTGCCACATCTAGGGCCGGCCCCCAAAAAATTGGTCTACAGGCAATTTGGCACTTTTGCACCAAAGTCAATACAGTTTTTCACAGAGCAACCGACACTTTTGACAAGTAAACCAGATAAGGAAGAGGTGCTCACACTGTGTGCATATCTACAGGAGCTCTGGGACTTACAGAGACACAAAAATAATCTCTTTATCATGTATATTTGCAAATGTGTTGACAGACATTACCCAGTAATACAGCTTCTGCCCTGTGTGGCAATGTAATGGCTTTTTAATCATTTAAAGAGTTCACTTTTGGTATGTATAGAAAATCTCATAATGGCTTTGGATTATCACATCCTCATTTGTAAGGTCAGGAACTCCTTGAGACTTTCAGACTCTGGTTATTTATGGTGTGCACTGTACTTTGATAGTCACACCACTGAAAGGGAAAATTGCCCACCTGCTAGCATGCTGACAACAGACAGCAGAATTTTCTCCACACTTTGTACTGGACTCCACCTCTCAGCACTGCTCTCATAACCCATCGGATCATCTCCAGGGGCATGGAGAATAGAGATGCACACTCTCCCATCTGGGTATACTGGAAGAAAGAAACCACACATAAGTCTACACATTCACCTGTATATGTAAGATGACGATTCAAACTTTGGTTTTCAATGTATAGTACACATACTAAACCTTCTCTACAACAAGCCCACCTATAACACAACTGGTTATATATATGTAAGTGTGTTAAAAAGAGATCATTAGCTAGGCATACACGGGTAGATTCTCGTGCAATCAACCACAAAATCAATCACAGCGTGGTGACGTCACAACACTGTGATTGATCAGGGATCAATTGAATGGAAATTAATGTGCACCATATGGGCACATCGATTTCTGTTCAATGGGGACCCATTCTCCCCAGCTCGCAGCCCGTGTTTTGTTGTGAGAGATTTACTCACAACACAAGGCTGGAGCAAGGCAACCAGCCTTAAGCTAGCCACACACAGTTAAATTTTGGTTCAATCAATGCTCGATTAGATTGAGGAATTCAAATCGTTTAATCGAAAATCGATCTTAATCACATAAACATACACCCCACATTGAGTTTGCGATTGTGGCGCGATTTCGATTCCAAAATATTACTAAAATCATTGATTTTGGTATGGAAACGATTGTTCAGATTCAGGTCAGATTGAAGTGGTCTATGTTATTATATCGAATCTAATCGATCCAGGAGAAACACCACAAACATCGACGATTATAAAACGACTTTGGCACAATCAACGATGATTTTCCAATATGTCCGATCAAAATTCGATACATTTTTCTGCCTTCATCGAACAATTATCGTCGATCGTAACATGTGGGCATTTCTCGATTTTCATTCAATCAATGAAAAAATTTATCTAATCCAGCATCGATTGAACCAAAACCGAACCGTGTGTGGCTAGCTTTACAGAGACGTGCTGGCCCCACCCCTTCACACTCACACAGGAGCTAGCTAATCACAGCCACCTGTATGCAGCTCAGCTGTCAGCCCGTCCATTACATTGGATGGAGACCCGCTGTCCCCATTCAGAGTAATGGATTTCAACCAAGGTTTTCAAACATGTTGGAAACCCGTTTGTCGAGTTCCATGGCTCAAATTAAGAAATGCCCGATGTTGCTCTAATCTGTTTCTTCATCGAGCCGTGTATGGCCAGCTTTATACATTTTTATAACACAAAAGTGATCAACTAAATGTACATGGTCTAACAACAAGTTTACAGCCTGGCTTTAGGATGAGATAGTAATTATATCTATTTTTTTTTAAAGGCAATTATCGTTCTGATGTTAGCCGTGTTCTGTGATTTTCATACTGCCTGCAGTTATTTCTTTGTTCAATGCAACTGGTAATGCACAATTAGTTCTAAATCCAAACAACCAGCACCCATGTTGAGCCCTGAATCATTTTTATGTGATCATGGTAGTGTGTATGCATCAAGCCTCACCTGCTATGGGCTAAGCCTATATGAATAGCCCATCTACCACACTTATTTTAGTTACATGTTCTAGTGTGCTAAACGGCACAGCAATGGATAATTGCATGTAGGCTTAAATCCAGTGGTTCTCAACCGGGTTGGGACCCCCATGGGAGTCAAACGACCATTTCACAGGGGTTGCCGACTTCACTGAAAAATCAGTGCTGCTGCTAACAAGCGGCAGTGCTGTTGCCCATAAGCAGGGTGGGAAGTTAGGCGGATGAGTTACCCCTCCCTTCTAACTTAGGAGGGATGGGGTGTAACACTACCTTCTTACTTTCATTACACTTACACTTATTGTGCTGGAAGTGACATCTGGGAGTGTCCCTTCTAGTATTTAGAATGCAGAAGTGACACTCTGCACCGGCTCTAAAAAGGAACCACTGCTTTATTCAAATGAATGATACCAGAGCACACCTTTGTTACCAAGTGGGGTGGTAACGATGGCTCAGGGGGTAAGCAGCCATGCAGCACTAGGTTCGAATGTCAGTCTGGGCACTATCTGCAAGGAGTTTGTATGTTCTCCCCGTGTCTGCGTGGGTTTCCTCCCACACTCCAAAGACATGTTGATAGATTGGCTTCCCCCAAAAAATATCTCCTATGTTAGTTACATATACATGACTATGGTAAGTACATTAGATTGTGAGCTCCCCTGAGAGACAGCAAGTGATATGACTATATATAAAGTGTTGTGTAAAATGTCGGCACTAAAGAAACAAAAGATAAAAGTAATAATGCAAATTGTCCTTTAAGCTAGCCACACATGGTTCAATTGACATCAAATCGATCATCAATTCGATCGAA
>CM070039.1:39191593-39210185 GCA_036250615.1 Ptychadena robeensis | reverse complement strand
CAAACCGGGACACCTCCCAGTGCCAACCTAGCACTCATGGGGACAAATGACCCTTGTACTGCCTCCCTCCCTGGACTCTGGAATTTCGATGGATACTTTTTAATCTTATCACAGTGAACTTCTCCACCGGAGATATCCCTTGATGGGGTGGCTTTAACAGGGGGCTCTCCGTTCTCAACTTCTTTCCAGTGGGCTTACCTTGAGATTGGTTTAGTGAAAGACCCTGTAGGATCTATGAGCACGTCTTTGGACCCCCAGATGAAGGGTCGAAACATATGTCAGGGTCCATATACACCATCTGCCCCTTGATCCTGCCAGCTTTCTGCCCACAATTCCACTAGGAGGAAGGACAGTTCAGCTGAAAAATGTTTCCACCAATGTACATTAAAATGTATTGCTTTTAATCGACAAACTATTTGTATTTGTGACTAAATTCATTTATGTTCTTACTTTCATTGATATGACTCTAATCTGTACTCTAGGATATTCTCTTTGATATGGGATATCCACAGAGCCAACCTGTAAAGTCCCCAGGTTCCCATCCTGCGTATGGGAAAAAGTTTTGTTTTGTTTTTTCCATGACCTTAAATGCAAACAATATACTAAACTATTATAAAAAAAAATAACTCATCTCATCAGTATGTCAGTGGTACTGCAAATATGTGTATAGGCGAATGGATAGAACCAGAGATAATACACACAGCTCGTTTATAATTCAAGGCTACTTAAGAAAAAAATCTTTTAAGCTCAACCAAAAGACCAAAAAAGAAATCCTTGCATCCCCAAAACTCTAAACATTGAGCTGACCATAGAATGAAAAACACACCAATGAATTTGATCTGACATTCCTGATTTCCCAATCTCTCATACAGAGCCTGCTAAGTAACTTTTGTAAAACACATAATCTGGGCGTACACAGGTAGATTTCTAAATAGATTTGAGAACAATTGAGCCCATGGAGCCTGTCTTCGAGCTGAAAACTCGATTGAGTTCCAACATGTTGGAAAACCCTCTTCGATGTCCATTTCTTCGCAGGGGGGCCGTGAGTCTTCCTCTGAAGTAGCGGAGGCAGAAAGCTGAAGCTGCACAGCCCACAGTCTGTGATCAGGTAGTGGGAAGGGGGCAGGGCCTGCCACTGCTCTGCGATGGAGGCCATGCAGGCTGCGGGCTGCCATCTCTCCTCATGCAGTTCTCAGCCCATGCTGTGAGAGAATTTGTGTACCGGATCCTCATCGAACAGCAATTAATGTGCACTTTGGTGTACATTGATTCCCCTTCCTTTTGACCCTTGAACAAACACAGCGTGATTGGTGACCATCCCCTATTATAACCTGTGGGGTCCCACCCTTGTTCCCTTAGGCTTTAGGGGTTGTTTTCATTATAGGTCGGGGGTCCCGTATATGCTTAGCGGAGGGGTCACAACGAAATGGAAACAAGCCCTTAAACACATGGGTCTGTGTGGGCAAACAACATCCCCCAGGCCATATCCGACTGTTTAGTCTTTAATCCGGCTCTTTGTCACCTAGGTGTGAAGACACCCTGGCTCCCCTTCATTCCCTGCAATAAGTGGAGATAAAGCCTACGGGATGATTGTTATGGTCTCCTTCTAGAGGTCGTAGTTTACCATGTCTGCAATAGAATGTTATCCAAAGCCTTTTTTAAAATATTTATAATTTTTTATACTTTTTTTTAACTCCCTTTTATTTTTAAGTGGTATGAAAAATGCATCAATCTGTATAAAACTTCCACCCAGCCTGGGAGGATCTGTACAGCCCCTCTGTCAAATTTAAAAGACCATTGGGGCCCACAAGTCAAAAAGTTTGCCCACCCCTGGTCCATGTTTTCTTTTGAAAAACATCAGATCTGAAGGTATTCTGAAAATAATATAGCCCCTAACCAACTGCAAGAGACAAATTTTTGAGTCTCTGTTGGTAGAAGTTCGAGCTGAGTTCCAGCTTCCTCAATTGAACGGAGAATCGAGGCACAGCACTTCTGTGCACTCAATTCCGTTGGATACTTTGGATGAGGACCCTCAGCCCCCATCCAAAGAAAAGGAAATCAAACAGGTTTTCCCAACATGTTGGTAAGCTGTTTGATCAAGTTTCTTTGAGCAGGATAGATTCATCCTGCTTGAAGAAACCATCAATTCAAGTACAATGCGCACGGCCATCGATTGTGCTTGGGTCTATTTTTATGGCCACCCCTGTGGAACTTTTACAGAGCACAAGGGGAATAAAAAAAGGCTGTATGGGTTCCAACACTTATGTAAGCACAACCGACTGAAGAGATTTTGCTCTGGAGTAGAATTGTGCTAAAATCTATATATAGAAAGTTTATAAAGATGTTTCCATATTCCCTTTAATGAATCAGGAAATAATGATCAAATGCAAAACAATTATACTTTAGTCCCAGATTAAAATCCAAGGAATTTGCTTCTATTGAAGAACCCTAATCTCCAGGTGTGAAATCACAGCGATCTTTAATGTCACAAACTCATTGATGGGACAGTCCAGTTTCTTATAGAAGTGTAAAGTGCAAAGGATGTTTTTCCTAATAAGGCACCTTGTAGTTTCTGTTACATACACAAACTTCAAAGTCTTTAGCTTGATACTTGCCATTTTTTTTGAGGAGGGGTAAAAAAAACAAAACAACACAGAACAGGAAATCAAAGCATGCTATAATGGCAAGGTCACGGCGCTCCTCTTAATAGTCAGGGTGTGTAAGGCTATAATTGAACTATCTGCCTGCAAGGCATGTCTTCAATGATACACGTCATACAAGCGAGTGCCAGCTGTTTGAAAGAGCTGTGGCAATCTTTTCAAGTGGACAGAGACTTCATATGAAAAACTGTGAAATATTTACCATCACACTTGTCTGCTCTCCTGAGGGGTTAATTGAATGCGCACAGTTGTAGTATAGGGAATGTTGTTGTAAGTGGTTAGGCACCAATGATTAAAAGTGTAATAAATGAAACACCTATCTGACAAAAGTTAAATAAAGTTATCTAAAAAGAAAAAAGAAATACATACAGATTCCCAAAGCAACAGATTTTACCACGCCCTGAAAATTGAATAATTATGTTTATAATTAAACCTAAGGCTGCCCATACACAGGTCGATCTAGTGATGTCAGTGATGTCATAGTGATGTCACATTCCCGTTCAATACTTTGGATGGTGACACTGGGCTCTACAGTGGGACCCAAAATTCTTTGGTACTCCTCAGATTTTATGATGCCTTGCACACATTTAAGGCACCTAGTGCCAGAGGCAGCAAAACAACCCCAAAACATCATTGAACCACCAACATATTTCACTGTAGATACTGTGTTCTTTCCTTTGTAGGCCTCATTCCATTTTCGGTAAACAGTAGAATGATGTGTTTTACCAAAAAGCTCTATCTGAAGTTCTATAAAAAAGCAGGATTACAGTTTGCCATGTTTTCTGGACAGATGAGACCAAGATAGAATGTCTTGTGGACCTTCTATTTTGGTCTCATCTGTCCAGAAGACATGGCAAACTGTAATCCTGCTTTTTTATGTCTCTGTGTCAGTAGTAGGGTCCTCCTGGGTCTCCTGCCATAGCGTTTAATTTAATTTAATTGTCGACGGATTGTTCGCGATGACACTGATGCTCCCTGAGCCTGCAGGACAGCTTGAATTTTCTCTGGAACTTGTTTGGAGCTGCTTATCCGGACTATCATGCGTTGACACCTTTCATCAATTGTTTTTCATTATATCATCTTGTTGCGCACTGAGGACAAAGGCAAAACTAGATCTCTGGAGATGGACTTGTAACCTTCAGATTTTTTCCCACAATTTTGGTTCTCGAGTCCTCAGACAGTTCTTTTCTCCTCTTTCTGATGCTTAAGCCTGCCATGCACACACCAATCAGCGGCCAATTTTGCAGCTGACCGTCGGGCGTGCGCGCTCGCGCCGGCAATCGGGGGTGCCCACATGGGGTGACAGATCCCTGATCCCGGTACACAAAGGGTGCCCGCCGTTGCAGTCAGCTCGGGAATGCAGCGTGATAACGTCATCACGCTGCATTCCAGAGCTCATCGGAACTGCTCTGTCGGCACTCACTCGGTGGGTGTATGGCAGGCTTTAGTGTAGCACACCCAGACACACAAAGCAAACACTTAGGGCTCATTTACACTGGCGGCTTTCAACCACCAGGTAAACGATCCATTAACGTAACCCACTGGGGGACTCAACCTTAGGCGTCCGCCAGTCGGTTTTCAGGACCTCTATGGGGTCCTGATCTAGACCAGTGTTTTTCAACCTTTTTGGGCAAAGGCACACTTGTTTCATGAAAAAAATCGGAGGGCACACAGGGATTCTGCTGCGTACTCAGCAGAGCAAAAACACCGCCCTGGTCTGTGGGGTACGCGTGTTGCTAAGCAACCGCATCCCACAGAGCCGGTCCTTGTATAACACGGATCGGCTTGTAAGTCTTATAGTATAAGACTTTTACAGCCTTCCTTGTTATACACGGACCCGGCTCTGTGAGGATGCGGTTTGCTTAGCCCTCCTTCTCGACTGCCTCTTATAGTAAAGAACTTATACTATATGGCAGCTAGATAGGAGGGCCGAGGTAGGTCAAAAACCCACGGCACACACCGGAAAACATCCCGCGGAACAGTGGTGAAAAAACCTGATCTAGACCAGTGTTTCCTCAACAAACACCGGGGAACGCGCAGGCCCACCAGCAAGTTTGCCACCTGCGCCAGTTACGGTCGCGTAATGCCCTGCTCTCCATCAGGGGGGCGGGGCTCTAGGCGTCCCAACCACCAGACCCCGCCCAGACTCCATAATTGCTGCGGTGGGCGGGCTTGGCGCCTCTCCCGACCCTTCGTCCGTCCCCCCGTCAGTTATGACGGGGGAGGGTTCCAATGTTCTCCCCAGAGGGGCTATAAACCCTAGGGGAAAGTGACGCCCCTCTAAGCTAGCCGCAGGACGTGATTCCTGTGGCGAAGCGGAGGTCTGGCCACTGACCCCATTCGAAGTTGGGAGTACGCCGCCCCCGTACACCTGTCAGTATACAGAGGGGTATTATATGGAGGGGTATTATATGGTAGGAGTTTACAGAGGGTATAATATGGAGGTGTATACGAAGGGTTATTATTGGAGGAGATTATTATGGAGGAGTATACAGAGGGGTAATTATATGGAGGAGATTATATGGAGGAGTCTCCAGAGGGGTATTATATGGAGGAATATATGGAGGGGTATTATGGAGTAGTATACAGAGTGGGTCATTATATGGAGAGTATACCAGAGGGGTATTATATGGAGGACCTGTCACACACCTACACCTACCCCAACACCCCTTCCCATCTCACCTATCCCCTCACGCCCACAGCACATATTCCACTGTTCACCCAAACACAGCACTCTTACCTACACACTCCACAAGTCCCATTACTCACGTCCCCTAAAGCCCATTTCCTCATCCTCACCTGTCTCCCTCTCTCTCCCCACCCAGGGGACCACTGTCTCCCTTCTCTCCCCACCCAGGGGGACCCTGTCTCCCTTCTCCCCCCCACCCGGGGGGGACCCTGTCTCCCTTCTCTCCCCACACAGGGGGACCCTGGTCTCCCTTCTCTCCCTCCCCCCAGGGCGACCCTGTCTCTCTCCTCTCCCCACCCACGGGGACCCTGTCATCCCCTTCTCTCCCCACCCAGGGGGACCCTGTCTCTCTCCTCTCCCACCTAGGGGGACCCTGTCCTCTCTCCTCTCCCCCACCAGGGTACCCTGTCTCCCTCCTCTCCCCACCCAGGGGGACCCTTCTCTTCCCTCTGCACCCAGGATGACCCTCTCCTTCCGCATGATTGCTGCAGTGTCAATGGGGGGTCCTCATGATGTTTCATTTGGCATGTGGCCTCATGGTTGCATTGTCATGGTGGCCTCATATGGTTGCATTCGTCAATGTGTGCCTCATGATTGTTGCATTCATCAATGGTGGCCTCATGATTGTGCATTCGTCAATGGGGGCCTCATGATTGTTGATTCGTCAATGGTGCCTCATGATTGTTGCATTCGTCAATGGTGGCCTCCATGATTGCTCTGCATTTCTCAATGGGGGCCTCATGATTGTTGCCTTTTCTCAATGGTGGCCTCATGATTGTTGCATTTGTCACTGGGGGGGGGGGGGTGGGGGCTCGTAATTGTTGCATTTGTCAATGGGGCTCTGATGACATTGCAATTAAAGTTGTACAGTTTTCCTAAGTCGTGCAGTTCAAATAATTGTTTGCATGATTAAATTTCGTCAAGTACATTAATCTGAATTCAGGGGGTACTTGGCTGGAACCGAATTCCGATAGGGGGTACTCAGGTCAAAAAAGTTGAGAAACACTGATCTAGACGACATGCGAACGCCTGCACTATCTTGCAGTCGTTTCTCCCGCAGCTGTGGGAGCGCGTTGTCACTTCCAGAGCTGAGAGCAGCTCGGGAACCGACAGTGTAAATTAAGTGTAAGTGAACTTCTCTCCTTTTTATCTGCTTTCATGTTATTTTTATATTGCTCACACCTGTAACTTGCCCCAGATGAGTTTAAAGGAGCATCACATGCTTGAAACAATCTTTTTTATCCACAATTTTGAAAGGGTGCCAATAATTTTGTCCAGCCCTTGAAGTTTTGTGTCCATTATGTCCAATTTGCTTTATTCCTCCCTTTTTTTGGTTTTGTTTCAATACACACAAAGGGAACAAACATATGTATAGCAAAACATGTGTTACTGCAATACCATTCTGTGAGAAACACTTGATTTTCTGGAACAATTTCTGGGGTGTCAACAATTTCGGCCATGACTGTATATGGCGCCCCTGGTGGCTGTACATGTTGGTGCAGCTATTAACCCCTAGAAGACTGAAAGCTACCTAGATATCAACATTCCCCAGACAAAAGCAGAGGTTTTTTTTAGCGATGTTGAACCAGAGCTCAGAGGTAAATAATTGAATTATTTTTTTTATTTCTGAGATTAGATGTACTTTAAGACATAAGTGTGAAAGCCTAAGTGTTATCTCAGATAGTGGCATCACACAATTTAGTATCTGGGTATCTATAGAGATGATCAAACCTTAAACCTTTCCAGGCACCATTACAGGCAATCGCGGCAGTGTACACTGCTTGAGATTCCTGCCCGCCCCTGTACATGTGGGCTGGGAGGCCAACACCCCTCCATTAACCTGCTGCGTCATCGTGAGGCGATCGTGTGGTGCCGCAGCGTTCCGGGGATATGCATGTTTTTCAAACAAACTCTGGACAAGCTGGGCTCACCAAGACTGCTAGGGAGGTTAAGCAGGTCAAAAAAAAACAAATCACCAGACCTCATCTTTTCATTGAACATATAAAAACATTTGAAGGGAATTGTAATCCCTACATCCAAGTAACAAATATTCATTGGGCAATTTTCTACAGATCCCACGTACAGTAGTTAGGCAATCGGAAAATCTTAATGTTTAAAATAAAAAATATATTTGTGAATAAAATTAATTGATCTTTATTTTATTATGATAAAAGAGAACTTATGTGGAAAAAAGTTTTCTACAGACAAATCATATTTTCCCACTGCAAGGCACTGCATTTTACAGGCCAAGAAAACAATAGATTACTTAATAAAATGATTGTTAGCCAATGTATAAAAAATGTTTTTATTTCCCCACCCTGAAGTATTATAAAGAAGCCGAGTAAAACCAGAAGTAAAAGATCAACATCAGATTCCAGCAAAGGGGAATTCCTACGTGAGAGAATAGAACACGGAAATATGATTTTTACAAGCAGGTGAGAGCGGTGCATAACCGCCAATCCTCCCGGTGCTGACATTGCCAACAACTCCCAGTACTCTCCCTTCGGTATGTAGGTATAGGCTGCCTGCAGAACGCGGCCGGCAAATTACAGGCACCATGTGAGGAAATAAAAGTGTATGGGGATTATTCCAAGACAAAGAATGTATCCACTTCAGCATGCATGCGTTCACAAGGGAATTGAGCGCACAATAGCGGTACTGTTCCGGTTAATAACACAGAGAATGTTATGAATTACTCACATTATTAGAGCTTCCCATTCAAAGAAGTTTTCTTCGTTAATGGGGCCTGCAAGACAAGTCATAATAATTATACATAAAGGCTCTGTCCAATCACAACACAAAGGAACTTTGACGACTCGGTACTGAATTGTTAATGGGAATTGCTCAACATTTCCTATCTGCTGCAAATATTTTATCCAATTAAAGGGAAAGTATTGTGGAAAGTACTGTGTATACCGTTGAGGCCAACATTATTAGCTCTGTTATTCAATTAGACAACACTCTTGATTTTGATTAAAATGACCATTAAAAACAAATATTTGTTATTTTGAAAATACTATAAACAACAATGTATTACTAAGTTCATGTTATTGATACAGTAAGTTTTAACAAAAATAAGCCCTCTAGTCATTAATAGTCAATAGTGTACCCTTTCTGAGCCACAACTGACATCAATCTCTTGCAGTGCAGTTCTTTGTTAGGTTGGCAGAGGTCTCCTGAGGGATTCTTCCACTGCAGATTGTTCAAGCTGCTCTAAATTAAATGGTTTCCGAGCAAATTGCATGGACATTCACTTTGAGCAACCACCACAGATTCTCAATAGGATTGAGGTCTAAGCTTTGTGTGGGCCACTTACTCTTGGTATTGGTATTCTTGTGGCACTGTAGGACTCATTTCAATAGATAAATAAGAACAAGGACAGAGGCGCACAACCTAGTACAACAAATGGTTAAATAATGTGTTGAAAAGAGCTTCTGCTCGAACCAAACGACGTCCCATTGTTCCTATTGAGCCCCCCCCCCCCAGTACTATAAGCAGGAGTGATCTCATCCCAACCCATGAAATTGAGTGTTTCTCGTTGGAAGGCCCCTGCTCCTGAGAGATATACCCTTGTAAACCCTCTCACTGTGAGGATCTTGTCCTGTTGTTTGTTTCAATTTGTTTTATCTTATCCTATTCCATCATTATTGGGGAACCATTTGTTGTACTAGTTGTGCGTCCTCTGCCTTGGTCTTAATTGTTACAGGGGGCCACACTCCTCCATTTTGAGAGCTGCAACACTTACACACACTTAAACCCCACCTTTCCTCATACTGACTCCATTTTACTTGTATCCTGCTCAGGCCCCATACACCAACTGCGGTCCTTTCGGCACTTCTAATCACTATAGCTGTGTAATCACTGCTGAAGGTTGTGCGCAACTACCCATTATATCTTTTCTCATTTAATAAGATGCTTGGGGTTCTGTTCTTGTTGGAATTCCAAGGCGATTGACAAAGACCTAGAGTATGGACAGATTTCTACATATTCTCCCTTAAAATGCCAACATAACTTTCCTTTTTCATGATGCATGCGCCCAAACAAGGCTCCCTATGCTGGCGATTGCAATACAGCCCAAAAGCATGATGCTCCCTCCACCATGTTTAACCTCTCTAGCGATCTGCCTACAATGTACACTGCTTAAAATTGCCGCCCTCCCCCGCCCCCTGTCCACATCGCCATGCCTCCATTAACATGGAGGTCTATGGCGCACCCACCCCCTTTAGGGATGGCTTCGGAAATACTGCAGCGATTTAGAGAGTCACTGCAGCTTTTCAAGGGGTATATCAGGTTTTCCCGATCCCCACTCCTCTAGCGTTTGAGAAAACAAACGAACTGGGTTCGTCTTAAATGCTAGGGAGGTTAACTGTGAGAACTGTTCCTAGGGTGGAAGGCCTCTCCCTTTCTTTGCCAAACATAAGCAATCTCCATGTGCCCAGACAGTTTAGCCTCATCATTATAGTCTATTGCCTGTGACGCCCAGCGCTCCAGCAGTGAAGATGAAGGATATTTCATTGTTATTGGCACAAGACAGGATGTGTCCACAGGAAAAATCTTAGCCCACAGTAAATGTGCACCAAGTGTAGATAAAACCATACAAATACCACAGGGGCAGTTTTCAGTGACTTAAAACTGCCACCAACTAACTGCACAGCCTGTGTAATCTCTGTTAAAGAGGTGCGGTTGACTGCTGGGTTGAAACCTCAGTGATCCTTCCTGCCTATAAAAAGTTTCCTGACCTCAGGAAACAACACTTACCCACTTAGGTGAGTCTTCAAAGTGTTGTCACCCTAGGCTATTAATATATAACTACGTCACGTAGCACAGCGTGAGTGACATCTCACCTGTTTGAGGATGGCACAAATCTCTTATAGGACCCCAGTTTCCATACAGTTGCTTGTGTATCACAGGTCTGCAATCACGCAGTCTCACTACAATGCTAGAATGAAAGATTTCTCCCTGGGTGGTAAATTGCTTAGGACTAGCGCACAGTGTGGAGGGTCATTCACATCCCACCATCAGAACTGTCAAGAACTTGCTCCCAAGAAATTAGATTTAGTGTATTATTATAACTTTGCTCTAATCAGAACACAGTACACACAAGGTTTGTATTTCAGTTCACGGCTTAGGAAGGAAGCACTAATACCAATGTATCAGTGAAGATTAAGCAGAACGATAATCTTGGAAATAAGGTTTCTGGGGATTAAACCATGAAGCAGAAGTTAGCGGTGAAGTCTTACCTGCCACGATCCCCTCTGGTGGGTTTAATGTCAGTTCTAAAAAATAGAAATCAAAATAAAGTAAATTAGCACAGTGGTAGTCTTTGTTGACATGACAAGTAAACAATTATTCTATCAACTTTAGACTGGTAGCCATGGGCAAAAGTCATTGGTCGGACCTGCATGGATGATCATTAGGAGTTTGAAGCTGTCTGTCTTTATTCATGAGTTTACCTTTTTCTTTGGTCGGAATTTACTCTGTCTAGCGCCACAGCAACTAAAATCAATCACTCATTCTCTGTCATTGTAGATTATGAATAAGTGTTAAGTGGCATTATTTTTTTATATAACATATATTTCCACCAAATATATGTAAAGCTACAGAAAATTCAGGGCTCCTTTATATAAATCATACCAGCCCCCAAACATGTTTATATTTTCACCTGATTTTTTGGCCGATAGACCGCAGTGCGCACTCACGGCGGTGAATCAGCCAGAAAATCAGGTGGAGATCTAAAGCTTAAAGGGACGAAATCGTCCGCCAAATCGATCTAAGCCATTATGGACTGTAACGGTTGGGGGGGGGGGATTGCTAGCAACACCTCCCTCTCCCTTCAAGCTATTACAGTGAGCAGAGGCTGCCGACTCACTGGCAGCCTCAGTGACCGGGCAGCCTCTGCAGCCGGGGTCCCTAGCTTAGCTGGCACACAAAGGGTGCCCGGACAATTGTGACCAGATTTTTCAGCCAATTGACCCTGCGTGATAACGTCATTGCACGCGGTCGATCGGCCAAAAAATCGAGTCACAACCTAAACGTGTATGGTGGGCTTTACTGCTTTTTATTAAAATCCTTGCATTGAACATAGTATTAAGCTATCAACATTCAGAAAGGGGTTACCAGTAACAAAAGTAAATAGGACGAGAACGGGGAACACTCTCTGTGTATTTACAATCAAAGCAAGTTTTTCCAGCGGCCAACTACGGATGGTCTTTTTTAATGTCATAAGAAAAGACACACAAGTATATAACAGCTCCTTACATATAATGTATGTACATACTAGAGTCTAGGAAGCACTGAAAGAGCAATATATACAATGTCTGGCTTGATAATGAGCTGGTACAGAACACAGATTTCAAAGCTTTGAGCCTACTCTCTAACCCACATCCCATTTATAATGACTATTTTGAAGTTGTGCCTTGTTTACATCCATTATTAGTGATGGGGCTTTGTGCTCGTGTGGTTTCAAACCTTCAAACCTTTCCCCTGCACCTTTGAAGTTTCGAGATGACGTGACTTAATAGTCAGAATACTAAAGGACTCATAAGACGGGTGGTGGAGTCAGCTGTTTGTCACTCAGCTGCGGGACATAGGCGTCAGACTTGTGACTCAATGGCTGCAATGCAACAAGGCTGGACAGTTACAAATAGGACCGTGCTTATACCAGATGGAAGGCTTTAGATATAGAGCAGCAGCCCGTGACAGACGGCAAAAAGACGGCCGACCTAAAAGTAACAATCAGTCTGACTCAGGTCTTTAATTACAAGGGACTACATTAGCAAATCTATCCTCTACTTTGCAAAAACAACTTCTACAATGGTAAATGGAGCCTCACTTACTGTAGCTATACAAACATAGGACAATAAACAAGAAAAGCAAAATAAGAACATAAAATGCTGTGAATAGGGGTTTCTACTATAAATACAAAGCTTGTTTAGCCTTTTATTTATGGAATTCTGCTATCTGAAGTGAAAAGCCAAAATTGTATTTTCAAGCAATAGACAAAGTGGTAAGAATAGTTTTTTGGAGCTCCTACTTCCTGTTATTGTGATAATGGTTGACCCAGGGAGTGAGGACAAATTTACACAAACACATAGACAATAGTAGAGTGTTGTACGTTGTTAGACTAGGTTTATATGGTGTTTAAGGATGTGCCAATACCCCCTGCGTTCACATGGAATTCAGAGGGTCCGCCGGGTGAGAGGTTAATGCAGGGCAGTATGTCAACCTCCGCTGTCCTCTCAGCTGGCGGACCCGCAGGGCGGGAAGTCATGTTTATGTATGGGATGTGTGGTCATCCCTGTCAAGGCATGCGATTAACACAGGGGGTATAGGTGCATCCCTAAATGCCATAGAAACAAAGCCTTAAGCCCCCCATACACCTTTAGATCACTCCATGCAATTTCCTTTAGATCTTCCAACAGGTATGTACTATAGTGGCCTCCCTACTAGAATAGATAGTGATTGAAAGGTTTAGAAACATTCTCATATTACATGGTTGCAGAACAAAAGTTGATCTTACAATCTTTCCATACAATTTTCGTACAGTGTATGGGGGACCTTTAGCCATAGATGAATACTGAAAGTTTGGAGTTTAAGTGGTCCCCTTCATTGGCTAATTGAAGTCATGAGAGAAGCAAGCTTTCGGAGGTCTCAGATCCTAGAAGACAGGATATGAGACATCCCGAAAGCTTGCCTTTTCTATGACGTCAGTTAGCCAATAAAGGGCATCAAACTCCAAACTCTCTACAAACACATAGAGAAATACAAAGCGGAAGAGAACTCAAGTTGTATTTTTTCTTTAACATCTCCAAAAGAATCAAACATTGTCGAAAGACTGTGTGGGTGGGTTTCCCTGATGTCAGGAATACAATGTTATGGCATTTTCTGCTCTCCTCCCCTCCCTTTCTGTCTCAGAGTCCATTCATGATCTGGATGATGAGAACCTTCACCTGACATGAAAGTGTCAGCCTGTGAGGTGATTGTGGAGGAAGGAGATGTAAGGAGTAGAGGAGGACATTGTGGGACTGGCAGCAGAGGGGTAATAAGATATTATGTATATTTTACCAGTAACAATGAATGTCTTGTCCTCATACTCCATATACGGATCTGGATGATGGAACCTTCCCAGACAGGAAGTTGTCATCTTGAGGTATTGTGGGGGAAAGATGTAGAGGAGACATGCTGGGACATGGCAGCAGAGGAGGGGGTCTTAATAAAGATATTTTATAAACCTCATCCTCAAGCCTAACTGTGTGCCCCCCAAATCCATGTCCCCCCATATCCTGCCACACTGAAACCCCTTCACAACACGTCAGTCTCAATCTCTCCCGTCTCCTACAGGTCCGCCTTCAGCTTCACTCCTGTCTCCTATGCAAACTGCCAGCACATTAGATCTCTGGAAAACAACAGAACTGTCCCTCCCATACCAAAACCCTTTGGGATGGTAAATAGGTTATGATGGGGAGGGGCACCTTAGTAATGTGCAACGAATGGGCGGAAGTGGCTTCAGGTGCCAGTACAGGAAGAGGGGGCAGGATAGAGGACATGAAGGAGGAATAGGTATGGATCTTACAGAGGAAAGCGAAAAAGGAAGTCTAGTCAGTACTAAAGTAGTAACGATGTAAGTACCTTCTTTTATCTTGTGTAGCAGTTTTCCAAAGATTGTATACTGCTGAAGGTGTTTGTTGTTAATATGTCCATGTATGTATGTGGGGGATTTTGTTTTGGAGTTTACAACCCGCTGAAAGACCCAAAGGTTCTCTTCAGCTTTACGGGTGGCAGTAGTTTGGCTTAACATGGTGGGGCGACATCATTTTTTATTTTACCCCAAGTAGTGAAAATAAGCATTATAATGCATGCAACAAATCCAGTCTATTGCATTGGCTTTCCCTGTTGTGGCAGTGTAAAATAAAGTTTTTATATTGGGAGAAGCGTGTTTTTATTGCCTGAGTCCTTCTTAACTTTAATGTTAAAAAAGAACAAAACTGTAAGATACAACTTTTTGAAGGAAAATAAAACTGAGAAAAATATGTTTTTTTTATCTACCACATTTTTTGCACTATAAGACGCACCCCAAAGTTTTGTAGAGAGAATTAGTAAAAAACAGAGACATAGCCATTCATATATCAAGTGAATATACAGAATATTCCAGCAAAGTAAGCAGGTCTGATCAGGGCTGTGGAGTCGGTCGATAAATTACCCGACTCCAACTCCTCAGTTTCTGATTCTTCCGACTCCGACATGCCGGCCGATGCTGTTAGTTTCAATGAAGACCGGCATCTAGTGGTCGATTCTGTCAGCTCTGGAGAGCAGCGCGATGACGTTATCATGCTGCACTCTAGAGCTCATCTGAGCTGGTTTGTCAGTACGTGTGGGGGCCTTTAGGCTAGGTTCATAGTGGGCGCTGTAATGTTATGCGCTCCACGCATTTATTCTTATAGCAGAGAAGTCGTTCATTATGACTTCATTGTTAATTGGGACATTAGAACTTTATTTATTTTTTAAATTCCCATTTAAATTTAGTAGGTTAATTTTTTGCCCTCTCCGATTCCAGGTACCCAAAAATTTCTCAGACTCCTCGACTCTACAGCCCTGGGTCTGACCCATGCAGTATTCACTCTATATTCCTTAAACAAAAAGACCAGTGACAAGTAGCCAACTTTATCATGTGTCTATACACTAGCAGTATCCATTCTCTGAACATTCTGATCATCTTATGAAGAGACAAATTTTAGAATCAGGCACTGACAACTTATCCATGAGCAGCTATTTATATATGGGAGAAAATATGGAAAATATAATCAGGGCACAAAATATAATATTTAGTTAATGCAGTGGTTCCCAAACTTTCTTTGTAGGGCCCATCCCCCAGTTTGGGAACCACTGAGTTCATGTAAATACACAACTCATGCTATGTTATTGTAAAATGTGTCTCTCCATAAGTTGGTCAGTGTGTTCAGGGAATGGGTACTGCTAGTGCTAATGTAACCAAGATCTCCTTCTTGGCAGTTGCTTGGCAGAACACATTGCAGCTTGGGATGCAGAGCTATTGCTCCCAGGATGGTTGGGACAAAAAAACCATATTCAGATCATAAGACACAGGGACATTTTTCCATAGATTTTAATGGTAAATATGCGCCTTGTAGTAAAAAAATATATGGTACTTTTCTTTTTATAAAATGTCAAATAGGAAGAGCTATTTCGTTCTATAGACAAAGCCTTATTTTGATTTTGCATCTATTGACGTGACTGGACACTTCAACATTAAAGCAAGCTAGGATAAAACATTGTGCTTTCTGTGTTGGAAGCGGCCGTGTTTTACAAAGTTTTGGATAAAAGGAATTCCAATTAGAGAGGTTCTACTTTAAACTGGTCACGTCATAAGCTCACTAGATTCAAAACATCTTCCTAAACCTGGCTAATCCTCCAGCAGGAAGGTTCTTTGTAAACTTAAAGCTCAAACCTCTCTGTTTCCAGCCCCCACCTTCCAGAATTGAGACAATCAATCTAGTTAATGAAATGTTGATGCTTAAAAAATTTTTCAAAAAGAAAAAGGGCCATGGAAGAGAGACCTCCAAATGTGGTACTTTTTCATTAAAGAGAAAGTACTACATCAGGGAGGAACCGGCACTACATAGCAGTGATATATACCTTCCAATTACTATATATTCTATCAGGGAGGACCCGGCACTACAAAGCAGTGATATATACCTTCCAATCACTATATATTCTATCAGGGAGGACCCGGCACTACAAAGCAGTGATATATACCTTCCAATCACTATGTATTCTATCAGGGAGGACCCGGCACTACATAGTAGTGATATATACCTTCCAATCACTATGTATTCTATCAGGGAGAACCCTGCACTACATAGCAGTAATATATACCTTCCAATCCCTATGTATTCTATCAGGGAGAACCCGGCACTACATAGCAGTGATATATACCTTCCAATCACTATGTATTCTATCAGGGAGGACCCGGCACTACCTCTACTGGGTAGAGGTATCTGTGTCCATGAACATGATGGTAATTTCAATACTTGGTGGAGTGATTCTTCTGGTGCTCTACCAAGATCTATAAACTTCAGAAATAAAGAACCAGCAGAGGAACCCTAATTCAAAGATGGACTGAAGGTATATATATAATAGCACATTAATTGAATAACTATAAACATCATCAAAGCATTCATGATTTGGTCTGGCCAGTCTCACTGGATAGGCATAAACATTTAAGGTAGCAGCTGTGGTCTTTGTTGGCACTGCTCACATGTTTTGGCTCCCAAATGTGTTTGTATCTATAGCCAGGGGTGCACATAAGTGGTACTCTGGTACTCAAAAGGGGCCAAAAACTATCTATGTGTACCTGCATTATGGTTACAAAGCTCATATGCGTACTAACAACTTGGAGGCACTCCGTGTCTGGGCGGCCACAGCTAAATGTTAAATTTATGTAACTTGGATTACCGCAGGGAAATATGAATATCTATGAAAGGTTGCAGTTAGGGGTGTGAAATTGGGAATATAAATCACTAATCCCCAAAAAAAAAGATTGGACTTCTAAAGGTGTTCTCTGGGGGATGAAAGTCAGAGTAGGCATATGTAAGGGTAAAATCTGGTTTGCTTGTAGTCTCAGGGGTTAGTTGCTAAGCCAGAAAATGTCAGGGTTTTACCACTGAGGTATGAGATCTGGGGGTTCAAACTGTGTTTTAATGTGAGAGTTACATGTGACCCAAAGTCAACTGGTGACCCGTGGATAGAGACAGCTAATCGGAGGTTCAATCAGGAACAGTGAAGTCCATCTGCAGCAGAATCTACCATGCAGGAGGCTGATGCAGAGGACAGCGAGGAAGACAGGGAGGAAGACGGTACTACATATAGGGCAAGTACCAAACACAATCTCCTGGTACTCATCTAAGGAGCTCACTAAAAAAGTTATGTGCACCCCTGATAATAGTAAAGACCAGACCAAGTCACATAATTCGGGTGCTTCTGCATCTACTTCTATGAGGGACCTGGTATTAAAAAAAACTAGCTAGGCAATCAGTTTTATCAATTGAAAGATATATACTATACAAATAGGATCAGCATCTAATCCTGCATTGATATAAGCCCATCACCCCGGAACAGAAGAACTCTGTCTAGTAGAGCCACAAATGTGTCTGGACAGAAATTCTTGGTAGATAAGACTCCAAATGGTTGCATCCATTGTGTATTTGGAGCTTACCTGGAGAAGTTATAAGAGCAGTGTTCTCCCCAGAGGATATTGGCCGGGCGGCCCGCCCGGGAGATTTTGGTCCCCGCCCGGCACACAGCGAGCAGCCTGACAGGCGGCGCCTCCCATTCTTCAGGAGCGCACCACAGCCACTGAAAGACTCCGGCCCGCGGCACACTACCGGAGCCGCGGGCCGGAGTCTTTCAGTGGCTGCGGCGCGCTCCTGAAGAATGGGGAGGCGCCGCCTGTCAGAGGATTTGTGTGCTGCCGCTGGCCGGCAGCCTATCAGAGGGCCGCCGGACCGGAGCAGGCGGCGCGATGACGTCATCGCGTCATGATGTCATCGCGCCGCCCGGCTAAAAAAAAATTCTGGGGAGAACACTGAAGAGTATTCTAGAAATGTAAAAGCCTACTTCAGCCCTGGGTACTTTAAGTCTGTTTATATGTCAAAGCCGCATGCCATTGTCTGAAGATACGTTCACAAATGCTTGATTCTGGAAATATATTTGTCTAGACAATACATGGCATTGTCTCCTAGTTATCTTGTTTTGCTATTTGTTTGGCTGAGAGGAGCGGAGTTTGATAGTCAGTCATTAAAAAACTGAACAGTGGTACCAAAACATTTAGGTGCACTATTCCTAAAATCATCACGTGAAATGCACGGCTTTGCTACTGAAGTTGTGTAGAAGATTTTGGGAGTATATACAAAATCTGCAGGTTCTGTCTGTGTGGTTTTTTTTTAAGTATTTGTTTGATCTGGTGCATAATAATAACTTTTACACTCTACGGACTATAAATAAAGTTCTAGCATTGAAGACACTTCTAAAATTTCATGTAGAGTTATTTTAGATGCATTGTGGGAAACTACACAGCAATACGTGCAATAGGTATGAAGCATGCCTTTCTGTTACTCTTAACCTCCCTAGCGCACTGCTGAGGTCCAGATTTCTGAACCAAAAGTGCATGATAGACTTCAATGGTAATTTTTTCTTTATGTCGTAGGCCTGTAACTTCCCCAAAATATGT
>CM070039.1:39168029-39191493 GCA_036250615.1 Ptychadena robeensis | reverse complement strand
GGCTAACTACAGGGGGGCTCACTGGATATCTTTCTGGGGGGACCTCTGCCTACCTGCAGGAGGTCTCACTAGCTCTCTACCTATAAGGGTGGGGGGGGGGCATAAAAAATTTTTGCTATGGGGCCCAGTCATTTCTAGCTACGCCCCTGGGGGTGATTCTTATATATGATGGGTACCAGGGATAGAGGGGTATTTCCTATGTTTAATGGCTACTAGGGCTAGAAGGGTTCTTCTTATGTCTGATGGGTACCAGGGGGAAGGGGGTACTTTTTCTATTTGACAGGTATCATGTGTAAAGGGGTACCAGGAATAGAGGAATTCTTCTTAGGTCTGATGAGTAAATCTGGCCCAATTCCTTTTTTGTCACACTGTGGTAAATTACCTCCACACAGTTTCCAAAAAACAGCAGGAATTTTAAAATGGATTATCCTATTTATACCCTGGTACAAACATGTGAATGTGGTTACATAAAAAAATATAAAATGTGTACTGCTATTTCTTTCTCCTAGAAGTCCTGCAGGAAAGTTTAATAATGAATGTGTCGTTCCTTGTTCAATAAACCACATTATACACTTTTTGCCATTTCTTTTTACATACTGCCCAACAAATTGACATACTCTTGCTGCAATATTCACAAATACATTCAGAATGCAAAAGCGAGCAATGTGAAGGAGGAAAATGAAAAATCAATGTGGTTGCGGGAAGATATGGCTTGGACGGTCTCTGGAACACATCGAGGAAGGTAATGTCATTTCAGTGGCTAAGAACAAGGATTATTGTGCCACAATCAATAGCACGCTGCCCATGCAAGACATGTTCTTGTTTGGAGGACTACATTAAACTTGTAACCTCACAGATTTCAGCACAGACTTTGTATTTTATTACATTATCAGGTTTAAATGGCTTTGTGCTATTGTAAAAACATAGTAAACAAACCCAAAGTGCACGGTTTATAGAAAAATATCCTTTAGTACAAAGCATCCAGAACAAAACATTTCTTTAGTACCACCCCAATGAATTTAGCTATGTCATAGCTCCTCTTTTCTCATCAGACTCTCATTATATTAGTAATATTAAACTCAAGCAAAAAACAAGGCACTGTCTCAAGCTTTGCTCTTTTATTAAGTTGACTTTGTTTATACTGAGCATTTTTGGGTCTTAAAACATAAACCTGATCCTGCAAACCATCCCCTGCTTCTAGACTGGCTGCCAGCACTCCGGGCAGTCCCATTATTTCTGCTCTTGCAGTTGCGTTTTTGGCATCTCTTACCATTTTGCAGGGCGTTTGTGTCTCCAATGCAAGTGCACTGTGTCTCCGTAAATGAGGGCTGCAGGGCGTTTTCAGTAATGTGCGGCAAAGCTAGTGTATAGTACTGCAGCACTATACAGCAGCCAGCCAGTGTACATGAGGCCCATGGGTTATTGTTTTACTTGAAATGGTATGGAAGTACAAACTGTTTACAATATAATTTTTTTATTTATTTCCCACCCTCATCAATGATGACGAGTATGTGAGTGTCTGCGTGATGAGTTTATGTCTGGGGTGAGGTCCCACCCTACTCCCAGACATCAACACAGGAAGGTGAATCCAGTGAAGAGCTTGCAGGATGGCACAGGCATGGCTGGAGAAGGTAAGTTTACCTATTTTGGTTATTAAAATATACCCTGAGCCACAAATGGGAAATATTGCTAAGTGCTGGGACTGGTGATGTCACTCCTCATGCTGTATCAAGTCAAGGCTTTACGCTCCGAGGAAGAAAAAGAGGACCCACCTCAACCACACTGAACACCAGAAGTGAACAAGTATGACTGCCGGCTGGCAGCTTCCAAATATGTCTCTCTGCTGTACTGCTTCTGTCAGCAGGGCTCTGGGGTAGAAACAGTACAGTATAGATGAGGGATCTGGCTGTGGCCGGATCTCTCATCTGACAGCTTGGACTATAAGACGTAGGCACCCTGATTTTGGGAGTGAAAAGTGCGTCTTATGGTCCAAAAAATACGGTAGTTGTGCACAATACAGACATTTTTTTTTTGTTTTGAATTATAAGCAGATTACATATGTTGGAGTATTGTTGGCCACTAGACAGTGTAGACTTTTGCTGGACAATCAACTAATTTCAGTTGCTGGATTACACAGACAGTACATATTCAAAAAGAATCTAATTAATGTGACCTTTCATACACAGCGACTGGGGCAGAGTGGTGTGCTGGGATCAGTCGTCTGAATTTACTTTCTAGGTTTCCTCGTAGTTTAGAAAACACCAGCTTAGCCTGTTAATCACCTGCCTGAAAACACACAAAACATCTGAAGGAACACAAAGGAGAAGAATGAGAGCGCTGCATGATAGCATTACGTCATGGAGCTGTAATGTGCAAGGGGAAGCAGGTAAGTGCTGGATGTAAGTAAGTTGTAGGATTCTAGCCAACTAATCTTAGAAATGATGAATCTTTGGATTGGGCAGTGTAGATAAAGTCAGTAGAGAAAAAGGATAACTGAACTCTTATATAGTGGACTATACACTATATACACACACTGACAGCTAACAAATGGCAGGTAAAGTGTGTCTTTAAAACAAAACAGCAAATGTTGACTAAAAAAACCCAAAACAAAGTATTTTCCTTTTAAAAAATCTGCTGTGTTACTGAAATTGAATTTACTACACAGCACCTATCTTTAAAGCAAACACTATTTGAAGAGCATCTCTTTGAAGTGCATTCCTTTAATTAAACAGAAACACTGATCCACTCTGAGACTCAGCGCCATCATCAGGCGACAGGAGTGATATGTACCAAACTCTGTATAATAAACAATGTGACGGACAACCTCCCCACCTAGTGGCAAAACACGGCATTACACAACTATTCACTTTCCTCATGGTTGTTTCTCAATACTTTTTAAAGTGTTATTAAATCCGTATGTAAATATAAAATCCAGTACATTTGTTTTACTTTCATTCGCACATACTGATTAAAAAGCAGCCTAAATATGTGTATCAGGTACTTCCTCTATCACTGTATAGGGTTCCCCACATCCCTTTCCCATGTGTATGTGCAGCAAGCAACTCCCACAAGTACCCTGGGACATTTAGTTCCTGGTAAGGACCCCTTGCATAGACAGGAGGAGATGCTTCCCAATAAAAAAAAAATAATTATAAATGGGTGAAACTTTTTTTTGTTTTAAAAGAAAAGTCCATTATCCCATATACTTTGTTGGACTAGTTATTAGTAAGGATTATTTTAAGACATGTATGGGAAACACTTAAACCAGTCACACAAGGGACAATTTTTTGTTCCATTAACGGTTATAAAAGTAATTCTTTGCTTAAATTGTTTTAAAATGTATACATTTTTTTTGCATTTAATCGACTTAAAGTGGTCAATCAAGTCTCTATACAAGTTAATGGTACTGCTGTGGTTCCCATTGAAAATAATATATCTTACAAGTTACTGCATCTATCAACCCCTGGAAGACTGGAAGCAGAACTGGAATCAACATGGCGACTTTCACAAAAGAGTGGACCAGGTAAGGGTTTAGGAGCAACTTTGAATCATTGTGATACCTGAGAGGTAAGTAATAATATAAGGCGTGCTTTAACACCGTCTGGTGGATAGAAGGGAGTATGAAGAGCACACATGTATACATTCTGCCTGGGCGATCCAGAAGTAGAACAGGGTGGACAATAATGTAAGACACCAGAGTATCACTGCTACGTGCTGTTTTTGTTATTATGTCTAATTGTAAAACATTATCAGGTTGTTCCTCTGAACTTTCAGAAATAAATGGCAGGATCATTATAAGGCCATGTGTCCACTGCGGCCAATTTGCATGCGGACCGCGTCTGAAACACATTTTGATGTTTTATGGACGTGTCTCCAGTGGCGCCGCAATGACACTGCATTTCGCATTCTAAGAAAAGTGTGCTTTTTTGAGAAAGCAAAGCGGATAGTTCATTTGTCTTACCTCACGTGTCACAATCGGGACGTACTACAGCAATTGGGGGAGTATCATACAGTGTGGGAACGTCTCTGGGTGGAATCAGTTATATGCCACATGGTATAACCCATATATGATTTGTCTGGCTGTAAGTATAACATGCATGCACCAATGGAGTTTTGATATTAATGCATTATGAACGTCTAGCAAATGGTATTAGTATATTTTAATGTACGACATGTTCTAATATTGCCTTGTATGCCTTATAGAATTCATTCCCCCTGAGGAAGCCCATGGGGGGCGACAGATGTTGGGGGAACACATGATTCAAGATTCTTCTACTGCTGCAAACCAAAATCATGTTGTAGCCTAACTGTGTAATATTTAGATACATGAGTGTGCTTTAATGATGTTTTATATGATGACTTGACTGTCCGGGCCAGACCTTTCTTTAACACGAAACTATTGGATTGATGACATATTGGTTCCTCCAAAACCCCTGTAGGATTGCTGCCAAAGGTTATGCTTTGGATCGGGTTTGATAAATTTTATACTTAATTGGGGTGTGGCGACTTCTATATAACTACCAAGCAACACCCACCACTATGTTTGTCAATGTCTGATTGTACAAGTACTTACTTTTTAAAGCTGGGCATAGACAGGCCGATTCCTGCCTGACCCAACCCGCCGATCGGATGCCATGCATGTTACCGCATCGGGATGGGGTCAGCAGGAATCAGGTGCGCCAACTTGCAGGATTGAACTAAAATCAGCTGTCATGTCGGATCGCACAGTGATGACGTCATCACGCCCGCTAATGTTCGGCTTAAAATATTTGGGTTTTTTAGGTGCTTGGAATCATTTGCCCCAATCAGATTTTGGAGTATGTGCACTCATCTTTATTTAAATAAGGAAAGGAATTGAATTTCAGGAATTGGTTTTGTGAGCATCACACTGTGTAGTAGTTATATTGGTTGATATTAGACTGACAGTTGAAATTAAAAAGTAGATAGGATCAAAAATCAACCTAGAAGTTGATGCCTGTATGGCTAGCTTAATAATTCAGATTGCAAAAGCCCAACCACCCCATCACTAGAAACATAAAAAGAGCTCCTGTTATCCGTACTAGATTACTAGAAGAGGGCCCTTTCACACTATATGCATTTTTTAAAGGCATGTGTTTCTGCATATATACAAAAACCCCAGCGTTTTTAACATTACATCTGCATTTTGCATTTATCAAAAATGCATACAGCAGGGCGTTTTAAAAAAAAACTCATGCAGAAATGCTACGTTTTTAAAAACACAACGCATGCAGTGTGAATGAAAAACATTGGTTGTCTATGTAAAAACGTGCGCAGTAAAAAACGTTTTCTGTAAAAAAAATGCAGGTTTTTAAAATGCAACGCTTATAGTGTGAAGAGCCCTCAAACTCTTTAGCTCCTGATTATTAGCAATATTATCTCAAGACGAATAGAATAGTAGAATAAAAATAGCAAGCTGTAGGGGCAGGGCGTCACTCATTTACAGCACATCACCATTGATGCCAGGGATGTGTTTGGGGGCCAGGGGAAAAAAAAGGTCGCCATGGGCGAACGGCCCAGGAAGTTAAGTAAAATATAAATAGACCTGTATTTCCAATGCTACTGTTTCTTCTTTGTGGGTAAACATATTGTATTTTAGAAGGAACCTGTACTACCATTTACTTTTGTGTGGCATAGTATAGGCTTTTTTTGCACTTGATATGTATAAGTTACAGTTAATTGTTTTTGTAAGTTTCTGTTATCAGGTGAAAACCTAATACCACATTTTGCATTCCAACACCTCATATGTTTAAGTAAAAGTTACCCTTTTTATAATTATATATATACACACATGTATGTGTTCCTGCAGTCATTTATATATGATTTATGATTACTGGTTTTTGAAGAACCAGGACATTCTAATTGTGAATTCACTCCTTCCATCACCATTACCTGAAGCACGCATGTAGATAATAGGTGTCAGCAAACCTGATATAAACATGTTAATTCCCCCATCTATGCAGTAAAGAATAATAGATATTAACCTTTAAATAGAGCAAATATGTAGAACTACCGTAGTAGGGCTTCCAATGCAGACCTTCCAGCCGTTTATGGTAGTAATACATAGAATTAATGGCCAAGGACACACATGTAGGAGATAAGGTTATGAGTTAATATTTGTACCAGTACCTGTGGCGTGTTTTCATTACATTAGCCCCCATATTAAATAAAGCCCATAGCAAATATTGTGGTGGGTGAATGAGAAAACCTTGTAGTCTTCTTTCTGGTTGTTTTCCCTGATGAGCTTGTAATGCACATGAGGAACCACTAGATGGCACCTGAATATTGATATCTACAACGGCTCTTCTATATGCAAGCGCCATCTAGTGGTTCGTTTTGTGCATGACAAGCACTAGAAGAGGGAAGGCATGGGATCCAAGCAGGAAGAAGATCTTTGTGATTCTGAAAACTACTAACAAACTTGTAAAAAAAAAGTTTAAGAAATGAATCAGTATATACATACATAAATAAGTACATAAATTAATCAGTAAATTCAATGTATATTTTGTGCACATAGGTCCATTTTAGTACCTTAAGCTTAACAGAGGTTTGATAAACACAATATACAATCAGAATCAGAGGAATGTGTGAGGGGAAGACTATGTAAAAAGCCAAAGGGAAAGTAGCCAGTATGTGTATTCTGCCTGTTCTCCATGCCCCATTCCAATTCCCCACTGCTTTACTTCTCGCCTTGTTACTTTTCCCTACTTCTTTATACCCTGCTTCTATACCACTCTGCTGCTTTTCCTTTGTGCCTTTTTTTGTTTTTCCAACCCCTGTTTCCCTCTGCTTATTCCCACCCCCCATACCTATATCCTCCTCCGCTATCTTACCCTTAGTACTCACTCTTCTAATCCCTCCTCATTTCTTCCTGGGAAGGTATTCAGCAGAAATGTAGGCAGAAAAGCGACTCCTCACAGCAAGGTTTTTCCTAAGGCGTCCTGCCCATGTTTATTAGGAAAACAAGTTTTGTGGAGACGCACGGACCACCAGCAGGAAAAATCCTGGTGTGTATACGGGTGGAATGGGAAGGCCTGCTATGTTCCTTATCTCTCAGTCCTGAGCTCTGTAACCAAACTAAACAAACATTCAGCAACCTGCAGGTGCCATCCAACACCCCAGACTCCTCTCCAAGACCCACCTTATGGGAGCCTTCTCCCTACTGGACATGGTCTATTTATGAAAATGACAGATGTCTATCGATCTATCACACACTGTTTTAGCTAAATTCCTCCTCCATAATGCCAATGAAGAAGCCATGAGATCTTGTAAAATTATGTTTTGGTTTTTTTTAATGATTAAATGTAAGCAACCGCCTGGAATGAATGCTCCCCTGGGGTCCACCCATGGGCAAAAGACTATGAGGCCATGGGCTGTCGCACATTCTATGCGCCACCACTGAGCTTGGCTGCAGAGGCAGGAGAGCTTTCAGAAGAAAGATCCGCCAGCAGGTGGGTCTTCCTTCTTATTCGCCCACCTAGCTCCATGCTACCAACCCACCCACCAAGCTGGGCAGGAATCCACCCGGCAGGCAAGCTTGTGTGCATGCCTGTCCCAGCTTGTGTGCAGCCTGTCCCAGCAAAAGGATAGAAACCAGTTCAGCTGGGACAGCGCTGACAGCTCAGTCTGGTGCTTTCTATGTCAGCTTGAGCCGACATACAAAGCATTGGTTTTGCATAGACAGAGATCAGTTCTTACAGCTTTATCTACTGCACTGGCAGACGGACACACAGAGCTCCATCTGGCAGTCAGGGTTGTAAATGCATATTTCCCCAAATAAGATAAATAGAAATTAAACAAAAATTCATATATGAGCCAACAAAGAAAACTTTAAAGAGACACTGCAACAAGATCCTTACTTAAAAGATGGATGGTTTCTAATGGAGACCCTGCAAAAAGGACACATAGCAGAAGGCATGTCCGTTCACTAAGGGCAAAAAGTCTACAAAGGAGAATAGCTCAATGCACAGAATCTTATGTGTTGCACTCACAGTGATACACTATGTCTTAATATAGCCATACACGGTCCGATTTTTCAGTGAGTCCAACTGGTGAGATCGACCAGGAATCTCCTGCATGTCAGATCGGTAAATTCCCAGCCGATCGCCAGCACACAACAGGTGCCTGCTGGTCAGCTGAGAGGCCGGCTGCAGCAGGATGACATCATCTATCGAGGGAGAATCGCCTTGTGTATGACTACCTTTATCAGCTGATAATAGTGCTACTACCCTCCTTCTATTAAAGACATTTCATACACCCCTTTATTAGACTCTATATCTAAGGCAGCCATTGGCAAACTTAATCTAGCCATACACAGGCAGATTCCTGCCCGTTTCTTCCTGCCAATCGCCCGGCTGAAAATCTGGTGCGCCCCCTGGACAGATCGACCAGGCATCTGCCACATATCGGATCGCACAGTGATCTGTCATGTTGGTAGATTCTCTTTCAATTCCATTACTATGGATGGTAATGGCCCCATCGGCCAAATACACATCCAGAACCGCTGGTGTAAATATAGCCTTATGGTACAGAGCCATGGTTTCCATGCACTGATGATGGTCAATGAGCCTGACACAGCTGTATGCAGTTTGGAATAAATGGCTCTGTACCATAAGGCTATATTTGCTATGGCTATATTCTGGATGTAATCTTTATAAATAAGCCCCATGTGTACGGGGTGGGATGGATTGAGGCATGTAAATATCTTTAGTTTTAAGAAGTCTTTGTTGTGTTAACATCGTTTTAAATAATTTTTTTAAAATGTCCTGTCTGGGCTACAAAAACTAAGGACACTTATGCCGGGTTGTCATTACAGACTCTTCTGTCAAATTTATAAAACTATAATGACCCACGAGTCAAATACACCCGGTACTGAGATTTCAGAGCCAGACTGGAGCATCTGTGGTCGCCGCATATGGTGCAGGGAACTCAAAAACGGCTGCTGGTGGAGTCTTCCTTTGGTAGGTCCCCCGCAACGGCCCCCCTTTCCTTCTATGTGTGTGAGAGGAATGTGTGAGCCGACGTACTCACTAGAGGCTGTGGTCCCAGTGGCTGTTATAGTTATAGTTTGACTTACCTCTGAGCTGGTATGATGGTGGCTTAGGGCTCCAGGATCCTAAAATAAAATACTTACCTGCTGTTCAGTGGAATCGTATGAGCAATTCCATATTTATTCGCCAGGCTTCTGAGGGTTAACTCTGGGTGCAATATCTCGGGTGGCCACTGGGGGTGATCGATAGTTTTCTATAGGAATTTTCATCAATATACTTCGAATAGAGAGCCGAGATGACAGAATTACCCAACAAACACTGTGCTCAGAGATCTTGGCAGCCGCTGCCCGACCAGGAAGTGAGGGAGGGCTGCAGGGGATCTTCTTAAATTACTCATTGTCGGTAAGTTTGGTTTTTCTTTATGCATTCCTCCCTATTATCGGCACTTCTAGTGCCATTCATTTAACCTTCTGGGTGTTGCGCACATGGCACGTTTTTTTTATAACTGTGCCACGGGCAATCGCGGCAGAGCACAACATGCTCCGCTGTGATTGCCTGCCCGGCCGAAGGTTTAGAACATAAATCCGGCGTCACTGGAGACATGGAGGTCTATGGCGCTGCCTACCCCGGCCCCCCTTGTGTCACAGGTGACGTGATCGGGGGCAGACCCGGAAGCATCGGCATACATGCCGATGTTCCCAACCGCCAGGGGTATCCGGTGGACAGGTGAGTATCTCACTACTTAACTCGGGCTGAGTTTTACGATGCATGAAACTCAGTCCGAGTTAACTCGGGCTAAACACCCAGGAGGTTAATTATGTACTTCTGGTAGTAGGTCCGCTTTAAATAGCCTTCACTTATCTATAAAAATTACAATTTATGTCAACCAAAGGGAAACATTTATAACCATGAAAGGTTGCAGCTAGGGGTGTGACATTGGGAATGTAAATGACTATAAAAAAGGACTTTTAAGATTGTTGGAGATCTGGGGGTTGAAAGTGAGAGTAGACATATGTAAAGCCATGTGTACACTGCGGTTTCCATGAGCTGGCCGAAAAAAGGACAAGCCAGCACATTTGCCGGAGGATTTTCAGTGACTTGCAGGCAGTTTGCCCATGGAGTATAGGAATATCGGTATATTCATTTACCGTAGCAAAGACGCAGAAAAACTGTGCCCAAACTGCATCAGACGCTGCTTTCCACGTCTTGGAGACACATCCATTGATCTTCAATGGACTGTATGGTGCTGCAATGAAGATGTGGCATCCCACTGTCCTATTCATTAGAATATAAAGGGTGGCCTTTGCGTCTTTTTCCTGCTGCGGACGTGCGTCCACCACCGCGAACAAGAAGCAATGGACAAAGTCTCTTGTCAGAAAAGCACTGTTAGAATGTTGACAGTTGAAATTTGACTATGAAAGGATGACATTTTGACTACAGGTAGTTTTAGGGATTAGTTATTAACCTTTCAACTGCTAAGTAGCTGCATGTCATAAGCATTTTAATAAAAATTTGCATATTGAAATGAAATCTGATGTTTTTATATTTTTTATTTGGTATTCCTTTAGAAGAGGTCTTATATGGCAAGAATATCCCAAACTCTATATATTAACTGGAGAAGTTGGGGGTAGTTTTATACGCCGTAAATACGGTAATATCACGGATTTATTAAATGACTAGACATAATGCCCGTTAAATTAACTGACGCTAGAACATATGTGAAGGGGGCGTGGCCATCATGGCCAGAAGTAGAGGAGGGGCGGTCAGAAGAAGAGGATGGGGCGGCTGGCTGGGTGCTACACAGCCGGAGAAGCTGTTTGCTTCTCAAGCTGTGGAGAGACCCGGTGGACCAGGAAACGGAGTCCCCATCGTACAGTAATTGATGTTCCCATGTGGGGCACATTGGTTACTGTCCGATTGACCGGCGATCAATCACAGCATGGTGACGTCACCAGCCCGAAGTCTATGTGCTCCAAGTCCCAACGACTGTACGTGGGGCACATGCCCAGTAGCGCAATCCCATGGACACAGCGACTGGACGCAGAGACACTTCAACTTTATTATAGAGGATGCTCTTGCAATGAAATGAAATGAAATACATATAATCATGTAACAAAGATAGATATGGGGTCCCCCTGGACATCCTTAAGAACAAGAACCTGGAAGCATGACTTCCTCTGCTCCATTGTTCTTATTTTAATGTACTTGTATTTATAATTGATCAAGACTAAAAGCTAAACTATAGCACTGCATCAACTTGATGACATCCACCTTCTTATAAAAGGCTGAACACATGTTGACCAATGAACACATTGAACTGATGTGATTGTGATACACACGTTTTATATTGGGACTTTGAACATGCAAACATTTTCCTGATGTAGCTACAGAAAATGTGAAACGTGTTGAATAATTCCCTTGCATGTTATGTAAATACATGTATTGCAGATAAATCTTGGTAACATGATTCTATGGATTTTATTGGTTCTTAAAACTAGGAGGGGCCAGATCCTGTAATGGCCACCTGGCATAGGAGTTACAATTCCATGGAGATGTAAGGCAGGGATTCAGGGTGTGCCCCATCATACGTGAATAAACTCACCTTCCCTTTTCCTGTCAAAAGGAGGGGACCATGGGGACAAGATCCTCTGACTCCCCTCTGCTCGTTCACTGCAATGAGCGGACATGATTTCGAAAGGTAGCCCACCGTTGCCAGCAGGACGCACCCACAGCGGTATCACAATATTGCGCCACGGCTTTATCCCCATGGCAGAGTTTGAATGCCTCTAGGCATTATGTATGCTCATTGTAGAGAACGAGCAGAGTGAACCCAGAGGGGTTATTTACCAAAGTGACAATGGGCTGGATTTAAAAGCTAAATGGGTCGGGTCTGGCCCCCAGGGCCTAGTATGTCTGGTTTAAGTGCAAAAAAATTACTTTGTCTAAATAAATGTGATGTTGTCAACCTTTGAAACCGGTTCATGCCTCGGATTACATTTCAAATTCCAATAGAGATATCTGTTCTGATGCTAGCTGACTCTAGAGAAGATTATTCTTGCTTCCTGATCTATCCACAGAGCATGTATCCCCCATGAAACACAAATGGCATAGAAAAGGATTTAGGTATACTTTCAGAACAAATCACTGCCTGAGCTATATTGTTCTTCTGATTTATACAATCATAATAGCAGGTAGAAAGTGCAATCTTCTCAAATATATTGCCCTCCCTCCTCCCCTGTACACATCACTGGTGCAATCAACCATGCAGACACTGTGGGCTGGGAAGAGCATATGTAAATTTTGACAATCCCAGCAGTTTTGTAAACACGCTCTAGACAAGCTGGGCTCGTCTCAACCGCTGGGGGGGGGGGGGGGGGGGGGGGGGGGGGGGGGTGCCTTGGCCTCTTTATCTATAGAAAAAAAAACCTACACTTTTTTCAGATGACTTCATAAGACATTTTGGGATTTCTTTCACTTCAATGTTCCAGGGTGATAACGTGTTCATAGAGATCCATAGAGTAGCACTAATGCTGGCCATACACATGCCGATAAACGGCCGGATTTTAATCTGACCGATGGGCGTGCGCGCTCTCGCCATCGGTCAGGTTAAAATCCGGCCGTTTATCGGCATGTCCCCACATGGGGCGACAGGTCCCTGTCGCCCCACTTCTCGGCCGGCCAGAGATCCGACATGTCGGAAAATCTGAGCCGATGGGAGCCGATGCCATAAGCTACAATGAAGCGGCTGCTTCATTGTAGCTTATGGCGGCACACAAAGGGTGCCCAGCCGACTGAAGGGGCCCCAGAATGCAATGGGATTGTAAACGTGATGACGTCATCACGTTTACAATCCCAGAAGAAATCGGGGCAGATGTCGGCGATGGTCGCCGCGTGTATGCCTGGCATAACATGATGACCAACGAGATAAATAAATACACATATATATATATATATATTTGCACACAAACTGCTACTTAGCAAATCTAACTGCAATTGTTAACTTTGATTAATGCTGGCCATACACATGCCGATAAACGGCCGGATTTTAATCTGACCGACGGGCGTGCGCGCTCTCGCCGTCGGTCAGGTTAAAATCCGGCCGTTTATCGGCATGTCCCCACATGGTCGGCTGGCCAGAGATCCGACATGTCGGAAAATCTGAGCCGATGCCATAAGCTACAATGAAGCGGCTGCTTCATTGTAGCTTATGGCCGGCACACAAAGGGTGCCCAGCCGACTGAAGGGGCCCCAGAATGCAATGGGATTGTAAACGTGATGACGTCATCACGTTTACAATCCCGGAAGAAATCGGGGCAGATGTCGGCGATGGTCGCCGCGTGTATGCCTGGCATAACTCTTCTTTGTAGCTTGCATGTTTCTAATGATAAATCTCTATCCTCACTGATACTACCAATACACTATGAATGTCAAATAAGACACCGTTAGGGCATAGCGTAATTTAGCTCTACATTTTGTATACAAACGTGATCAATAAAATTCACAATTAGCTTGCAAATTTCATGTAGACTGAATTGTATCCCAGATCTGATTGGCTCAGCTTGAGTCTGTAATGTGCATGCTAATTGTGAATATTGCTTCTCCTTCTTTTTAGTTGTGTCCTCAGTCTTTTGGGTTTAATGATATAGGGGGAAATCTGATTGCCAGGATTTTTATTGCCCTGCATTGCACTGAGAGCGCTGAATGAAGCTATTGTCTAAAGAATGCAGGAAAGGAACTTTACCTTCACAATGCAAAGCCATGCTCTCTGCATTGTGAGTGATCACACACAGTCACAGCTGATTTTTGGTTTAGTACATTGACTGTGGGAACGTACTACTTGTAAAAAGGAATCTTCAGGAATATGAAAGGATTTATTCAGTGTGACACTGCAATGGGAGGGAAGTTTAGTGTGTTGAAAGGGGCAGTAAAGGGGTATTGTGTGCTTTTCCCCTCATCTGCCCTATATGACCCCCTCTACATCACTCATACTTCAGAGATCAGCTCTCCTGGCCCCAGGTTAGTTCTCAGCACGTGTGTGTCACTTCCTCTGTGTCAGTGTTTACATGGATATCACTCCACCACCTTTTTCCTCCGTCTCCGGAGAGGACTCACGTTTATACTCGGCCATCAGCCGCTTCAACGCCGTCCCCGCCATCACTCAGCTGGAGGTGCCGCCGCTGTTTATTTACGGAAAACAGTGATTCCGCTTCCGGGACACGTCACAGGACCAGAGGGGGTCGGCGCATGCGCAATGCACACAGGGCTGCAGATCAGCGTCACAGGCACGTGCGCAGATCGCCGACATGCGGGTCAGCATGCTTCTCCATACTGTACTCATGGGGGGCTGCTCATATCGCGCAGTAATAGCGTTACATCCGGGTAAAAACAATATAAATGCACAGAATAAAGTGATGTGAATCAGTCACAATATTATCATTAAAAATAATGTTATGTAAGATGAGGTATATATGTATGACATACCCCTTAGAGGATAATGTAAGGCTATATATTAGTGTTTTAACTCCTTGTCCCAGCAAGCAGCCGGTTCACCCAGACTAACACTGCTGTTCCTTGTACTCGGGTTTAGTCAGATAGTAATGGCGCCCATACACCCCTCTCGCTACACAGTGCGTCACATCGCATCACGTGACCGCGATTACGCGCATTTTCCCTTGAACAGCTCCACATTCCATCTTAATTTTCTTACAACACATGTCAGTGAAAGAACCCACCGAAGATTTCTTTCCCTTTGTCCCATCCCCCTCACTACAAGGACATCTTCCCATCCCCCGCTTTAAATTACACAAGAGCATTTTTCAATTCCCTTCCCCCACCTCTCTCCGAGCGCGTCCCCGCTCCGAGAAAGCGTGGGGTGGGACCTAGGATTTGACGAAAATCGCGCGCAAGGGGAGGGAATTGTGTATGTGCACGCGCATCGTGCACGCGCTCCAGCCCACGTGACTCTCCACCACCAATAGCTGTGTCTGGTAATGTGGGGGTGACGCGCGCGCCCGAGATAAGCGAGTGAGGGAGAGAGTGAAAAACCCAACGGAGAGAAAAAGAGCGGGAGAGACGGCACCATGTCTGAGGAAAAGCCCAAGGTGAGTCTGCGGTGTGAGGGGATTAGTAATGAGCATCAGTGTGATGGGTTTAGCGCCAATAAGTCATTAGAGTTGTAAGTGTGTGGGAGGAATAGATGTGCGGTCACCAGGCCATAGGCCATTCCGTGCTGCCTACTAGTATCAGTCTATTACCGACAAAGGAATAACCCGAGGGGGGCCCAGACTCCTGCTGGTAGAAATAACGGAGGTCCAGGCCGGGAGAAAATGGGGAGGAACCGGTTCGAGGAGAGGGAGGGTCGGGGGATGAAGGGGAGGCCCAAGTGTCTGATTCATAACCAGGGTTTCCAGTGTCCCGGGAGATTGCGCGCCAAAGCCGGCTTCCCCCCCTCGCACGTGTGACTGAAAGCGCGCTCTGCTGCCAGCCTACATCTCTCCATGGTATCATCATATTCTACGTTATATCGGGGGGCTTCTGGCATGTGATGATGGGGTGTATAGGAGGATTGCATGTGGGGGTCCTCGGGAGAGTTAGCATAATCGAACTGGAGTCCTATAGAATATGTATGTAATGGTACTGGGGTCCTATAGCACATGTATGTATGTGATGGTACTGGGGTTCCTATAGCACATGTATGTATGTAATGGTACTGGGAGTCCTATAGCACATGTATGTATGTGATGGTACTGGGGGTCCTATAGCACATGTATGTATGTGATCGTCCTTGGGGTCTTCTAAAACGTGTATGTATGTGATGGCAATGGGGGTCCTAAATGTGCATGATCTAGATGAGGATTGTAGTGGGTTTAAAAAAAACATGTATGGGATATCTGAGGGCGATGGCACTGAGGACCTATCCAACAAGTGGTATATGAGGGTAATTGGAGGGCTCATACTGTCTATTTGTTACTAAATTAATATGATGTGTTATCACACACACACACGTATAATCAGTTGGCGAGAATTCTGATCAGGCTAATATATCCCTTTATGAAACATTACTTGGGAGATGCTTAGATCCTAATTGAATTTGTGATGCAATGTGTACCAAAAACAAAAGTATGTACTTCTATGTATGTACTAATGAGGGTGTATGTACTAATGAGGGTGGGTCATACTTTCCATTATATAGGACAGTCCTCTAGATCTACATAGGTTGTACATTTCTGCAAAGTTCTGTAAATTGCACCTAAACAACTGAACTTGGATTCTCTGAGTATTGGGGGGAGGAGCATTCGGGGGAGTGTCGCCACCTTCCGAGTTGCATGTATTTACTATCTCTGAACATGACTGCAGTATCCTCTCTCCACTAATAGGGAGGGCACAGACTGGATAGGAGAACTATTTGTTCTGTGTATTTTGGGATGCAGAGGGGATGTTGGGTGGGAGGACATCAATGAGTGGGTGGTCCACTACAGCGGACATCATAGCCGTACACACAATGGATCTTGGTCTAAGATGGACATAAACAATTGTATCTGGCATTTAGTCATTATTATAAGGTTCCTGAGGGGAATTAGTTTGGAGGCAAAACTAAAAGCAGTTAATTAAATGCAACCTAAAATTTGGCTGAGGTTCGGAAATCCCTACGCTTATTGCAGGTATTTTAGCGCAATGCAGTATAGATCTAATCTCCTGCTGACCCTTTTACCCCCACTAGCAGTCCTGTTATTGGTTGGGTCTTATGGCCTAAATGTAACACAAAGAACCAGTCCAAACCACTTTGACCAGTGACATAAGCTCTCCCATAAGCCCTAGCGGTCTCAATGGCTTGTTTTTTTTACAAACAAGGTAAAAGTGAGCCTTTCCATCATAAGACAGCCAGAACTGCTCCATGACCCACACAATCACAAGTTTCCTCTTGGTTCAGATCTGCTTTAGGGCTTGTGTCCATTTTGGTTTCCCCCGTTCGCTGGCTGTGCGTCGCTGTAATGACGTACTGCTTGGACAACGCGGAAGTGCACACTCCTATTCATTAAAATGGTAAGTGTCCAGTCTGTGGCTACCTTCCCCTGTGTTGGACACAAGCCCTCAAGGTAAATAATTCCTGGAAGAAATGTGGTGGCCCTTGTCGGTGTCATTGGAAAAGATTACTTACCTGGCTCTCTGACCTTCATTTTCCTTTGAGCTCCTTTTAAATTCTTAGTGATGTGCAGAAGAAGATGCTGTTGATCCACCTCCCTGCTGTCAGTGATGATCTGGGGGAGTACCCTTTCCATATGCATGTATTACAGATGTAGGTGTCCCGGGTTCTCGTACTCCTGGCATCAGTGGTGGCGGTGGGAGGGGAAAGCAGGTGGAAATACAAACAGATTACATGCTAATTGGTTTGGATTTTTTGTGCCACATTAGGAAGTGGTTTATACAAATAGTGACCTCCAGGGGAGGTTAAAGGGCTCATGTTAGTTTTTCCAAAAGGGCGGTTAATAGGAATGGCAGACTACATATTGGGTCAATGCAAGTTTCCTAAAACAGGCCAATTTTACAATTCAAACTGCTTGTGTTGTATTGATGTCAGTCATGGATACCCATGTTCAGCTTTATGGAGAAAATGAAAACTGACTGGTGAAGGCCTCTTGTTGCATTTGGTGGGTGGTTGTGCGAATCGGCTAAAAAGTGCCCCTGTTAACCAGCCCTAAAATTGTGTTGTGTTTAAATGTCTCCCCACCCGGGAAGTTGTATCAACATTTGTAAGGAGAATGACTGAAACACTTGTATGATGGCCTTGGGTTGTTTTCTTATTTCTAGTATAACACAAATGTAAATATTGACAATTAAACTATAATAACGTTAGTCCCATGCAGTACCCAAGTAGAGAGCGCACTTCAGGACCTCATACATTGGGGAGGGGGGGGCCTGTGGGGAAGCTGCACTCTGTTCTCCTTGTCCCCTCTGCGGCTGTGTGTGAGAAGAAAAGGGGGAGCATGTGGCCACACACACAAACCATACCGTCTAGATGGGAGATTCGGCTGTGTGCAGATCTCCCATCTGCAGGAGGAGCCAAGTTGCAATCACCAGCGGCCATTTGGTCGGACGTTCAGACCATAAGACACAGGCACTTTTCCCCCCGATTATCTTATAGTCTGAAAAATGAGGTATTATGATAGGGGAAACTTGGCCTAATTGCTTGGGCAGGGAGCTATATACACATGAACATTTGTTAGTCAATATTTAAATTGCACACAACAACCTAGCAAATTGATCTGTCGATGGCAAGATTTTAGATGTTCAGTTTGCAGGACAGGATAAAAATCTATTTTGTCAAAACAGTTTTTGTAGATTTTGACATTGTTTTGTTTTGTTCCCCTATAGGAAGGTGTGAAGACTGAAAATGACCACATTAATCTTAAGGTGGCAGGGCAAGATGGCTCTGTTGTCCAGTTTAAAATAAAGCGACACACTCCTCTCAGCAAGTTAATGAAAGCATACTGTGACAGACAGGTATGTATGGCTAAACAGTTTTAAAACTGTTTCCTACATATTGTTTCCTCAATGGGTAAAATAATAAAACTGATATATGGAGAATGTGATGTCTGAAGCAATTCGGAGATTATTTTAAATACGGTTGGCTGTCTCCACAAAGGAGATCTGACCTCTGATGGGTACTAATCAGCATTATTCAGACCTTTGACCAGTTGTCATGAAAAAGTGACTAACCTGTCACATCCAGGCAGATCCTCCTGATAATGGTATTTACCTGCATTCAGTTGTTAAGGAAACATACAGAACTCACAGAATGTGTAGGGTGGTCCTTCTGCACTTCTCTCCAGAGAATTTCCAATCTGGATGTATGATGTTTAATTGTGCTGTAATATCATTATCACACGGCAACACAAACATAAAAAATTAGGTACTTTAGAGTCCATCTACAGTTTCTCAAAAGCGGTGTTACAGTTTTCTATTTTTCAGGCTGCACTTTTTTTCCCATTATAACCTTAGGAAAATAAACCCACTGACCAATTTCTGGAGAGACTTATTTTATAATCGAGCACTAACAACTTACCCACCAGCACCTATTTATATATGGGATGGGGGATGAGTCTGTCACATAGTAATTTTATCTGCGCTGCAGAATGTAAATACACAACTTATGATATCAAAATTACCTCGGCTATTACTTGGTCTGTGAATATATAATGTAACTCTTCCCTTATGTAAATAGTTGTGTGAATTAGGGAAAAAACTACTGTATTTTCTGGCGTATAAGACGACCCCCAACTTTTCCAGTCAAAATAGTGTTTGGGATATTCTCACCATATAAGACCTCTTCCAAGGCACACCAAATAAACATTTTTATGTCTACTCTGAATTTCAATCCCCAGATCTCCAACACCCTTAGAAGTCCAATCTTTTATTTATTTTTTTATTAGTAATTTACATTCCCAATTTGACACCTCTATCTGCAACCTTTCACAGTTATTAATGTTTCCCTGCCGTTATCCATGGGACATAATTGTATACATTTGACAATAAAATAGCTTTAATCTCAATCTCCCTGCAATACCAATGCCGGCCACAATATCGCTAGTGAGCACACTTGCTGTCTGTAGCAGCCAGCTACTTTCACACACAAGGGGAGAATGAGGGGGATGAAGAAAATTTCTCCCTCTGCTTCTGTTGGCCAGCGCGCATCCCAGTGAGCACAGATCCAGGGAGCAGAACTATGGACTCCCCTAGAGCAGGAGTACCCCCTGACGGCAGCACCCACGTATAAGATGACCCCCGACTTTTGCACACATGTTCCTGTGTTCAAAAGTCATCTTATACGCTGGAAAATACAGTAAATGTCATACTTCCAGGGAGGTAATATAAGAAGGCATTGATCAGTCAACGTAAACATTCTATTGTTGACCTGAGCAAACCACCTCCTGACATTATCTCCACATATTGCTGGCAACAAGCAGAGGGGAGCCTGTGTGTCTTGAGACAAACCGAACTAAAAGTAAGCAGGCTGAATATGACACGCCAGCTGTAGTTGTGCCCCCATGTCTTGTATAGACACATGCTGGAACTAAGCTCGGCCTTCTCGCACTGATCTTGCCCTGCATGCTTTATTGGAAAACCTTTAGACTAACCAAGCCTTGTTAATTTATAGCGGTCAACCACCATGTGACTCTGGTGTCTTTTCATATACCCTGTTTCTCTTTGCCTTGTTCTGAATCCTTGTCACAAATATTCATATTTCATTCCTGTCTCACGTTTCTTTTTCCCCCCGCTTAGGGTTTGTCAATGAGACAGATACGGTTCAGGTTTGATGGTCAGCCTATAAATGAAACGGACACCCCTGCACAGGTATGATTGACGTGCCTTGTCCTGACTTTCTTCCAAATGCTTGATGCTAGAATAACATTTTTGCATGTTCTCCTGCAGCTGGAGATGGAGGACGAAGATACTATCGACGTATTTCAACAACAGACAGGCGGTGTGTGCTAAGCTCCTTCACCAGGATGGACCAGGCCCAATGAGCCTTTGTGCACCAGACTTCCCACTTCTTTCCTTCAAAACAATGAACATGCTGATCACACATTTCTGAAAACGTTAGCGGACTATCCAGAAAATGTTTTGATTATCTGTTTTCTTTTTTTGCCCTACTTACAAGCGTTGGAAGTTGTGTTGTTAAGAGGGCCAATATCAAAAATCCTTATTTCCTGCATACAAAGTGGTTATGTTTTCTTGTATTTTATTATGTTTTGTGTGGCACTGTTCATTTTTACAGCAGTTTGTTTTCCTCCATTTGTAAATATTTTGGACCTTTTCCCCCTATCTACCTTAAAATTTACTTCTTCTATGCCAGAGCACTCTAATTGTGTATGCCTGTAGAAATGGTTAGGTTTGTCAGATACATGATACACTTTGTAGTTCGGGGGGAACATCTTGAGGTGTTGTAGGAGGACGGGTTTGCCATGTTGCCAATACTATAAACATTTGGTTTGCTTGAGGCTCTTATTTCTTGGGCTGCATGAAAAACTGCAAGTTACAACTAGTACGTCACACAACCTGCTCACAACTGTTGGCAATAGGCTGGATTCAGATAACTGACATTGGGTTATAAGATGTTCATATGTGTTACCTTTTCTTTAAATACCCTGGAATAGGAACCTGTAAGCTGAACGTCTAGGATTTCCCAAAGCTGACTTGTCTTTAAAAGTGCTAAGCTATAGGTCTTACCTCAGCTTATTATTTACCTTCTGACTTGTATGTAGGAAAGGTTGAAACCTCTGATGATGAAATAGGAATGAGTGGTCCTGAAGCTTGCACTTGGAAAGAGGTCGGCATTGGCAGCTCCCCTTCTATCTTCAGGCTTTCTTTGCAGCAAGCTAGGTGTATGTTCAAATGAAAGTATTCAGCGTTTGTTCTGAACATTTGCTGTTTACAGTATGCTAGTAAAGTTCTTTAGTTCCATATACACCTGTGATGTGAAGTACTAGAACGGGGCGTTCTTTGTATGGGCCCCCATTAGGAATGGAAAGTTCCAGTGATAATATGGGTTTTATACTAGTCATCAGTTTTATTCCAGCTTCACTTTAATGAAAATCCCACTTTTAAAATCTTACTCTAGTATCCTTTATTTGAAGATAGACTTGAATGCTAATTTCTGCTGACTTGAAGGCCATTTAATGAGATACTATTACTTCCAATTGGCGTTTAAAAGTTTCTTTATTTTTGTACCAAGTTACTCTGGTATTCCAGTACCAAAAAGCCGCTTGAGTAATGAGAACTGTCCTTTACCTTTAGGAATCTTGTTTGTATTGCTCATTAGTCTTTAGAGTGTGGCCTCTGGTTTCTTTTAATCCTTGTATCTGCTGGATAAATGTAATATTTCAATTACAAAATAAAGAAATGTTAAAATATGATTGTTCCGCGCCTGTGCATAAAATGTGAACGAATGGTCCTTTGTTATGTAACTATAATATCTAGGATGGGGTACATTCTATATCAGGATTCAGCACTCCCAGATTCCTTCTGCCAGTCCTTCCAGCTGTGCACTGCATGTGTTATGATCTCACTTTACATCTTAGGTTATGGCAGTGGTTCTCAACCTATTTAGATCCTCAACCCTAGACGTGACATCACTTCCTGTATTTGGAATGTGGAAGTTCCGGTGCGCAGTGATACTTGCGTGTTCCAAATGTGGAAAATTACCCTCTACAATGTCTCTTCCAGCACAATCAAGTAAGTGTAATGTCCCTCTTGTGTTTTCCCACCCTGCTTGTGCAAGCGATCTGTGGGGTGGGAGGTTATGAGGGAGAGTAACACCCCATTGCTCCTAAGCAGCAGCGCTGATGCCTTGGTGACCCCAGTGAAATGGTTGTTCATTCCCCAAGGGGGTCCTGATCCACAGATTAAGAACTGGCTTATGGCAATAATTTTCCCCACACATAACTGTAAATGCTGTGGTGGCTTTGGGTCTCCTGGTCTATTCCCTACCAGTTTCCCCTAGTCCTGTTTTGTGAAGTCTACTCTGAGTCGGTGGCTTTTCACTTTAATAAAGACTTGCACTTCAATGTTCTGATTGCCTCTTCCATTGTTTGCTGCCTATATTTAATGTTCTGCAGCTAGAGGGCATTGTAAGTGGTCAGGAGAATTGGTGGCAATGGTCCAACCTTTTGCTCATTACGTTTTATACACTTAATCTCAACAAGACTTGTTTGTTTTTAACAATGTGTAGCAGTATTTTGACTGATTAGAACCTCACTTAAACAGTATATGTGCATCGCTGATGTCCTAGGTTCAAATTCTGGCTGGCCACTATTTGTAAGGAGTTTGCATGTTCTCCCTGTGTCTGCGTGGATTTCCTGTGGTTGCTCGGTTTCCCCCTACACTCCAAAACATGCTGGTAGGTTAATTGGCTTCCCCCAAAAAGATTCTCCTATGTTGGTAAAACATGACCGGGGGTCTACAAAGTAGTACGTATGCAAAGTGGTCTGAAAACTAGCTCTGCCTCATTTTTTTTTTTTTTTATCCTTCCTAAGCGCATCTGTGTAGTACAGCGAGAGGGGAGACATGCACAGAGCTAAAAGGGGTTTGTTTTTTATTGCCAAAGTTATTTGGTCATTTTTGAATAACTGCAGGGACACTAATAACTATAAAATGTTGCAGTTAGGGGTGTCAGATTGGTATGTAAATTATAAATAAATTAGAATGTAAATGACTGTCTAAAAAAAGATTGGACTTATAAGAGTGTTGGAGATCTGGGGGACAAAAGTCAGAGTAGGCACATGTAGGGTAAAATCGAAAAGAAAAGTTGCACTACTGAGATCTGGGGGTTCAAATAGTGTTGTACTGTAAGAGTAACATGTGACACAAAGTCAACTAGAGACCTGTGGATGGAGACAGCTAATTGGAGGCTCAGGAACAGGGTGGTCCATCTGCAGCAGAATCTACCATGCAGGAGG
>CM070039.1:39148575-39168019 GCA_036250615.1 Ptychadena robeensis | reverse complement strand
ACCATCTCCATGAGCTCACTAAAAACGTTCTGTGCACCCTGCCCTGTGTATGACTGTTGGTTACATATACTTGTCTTTAGTATTAGATTGTCTCTCAGGGGAGCTTACAATAAGTGTGGTGTGTAATATGTTGGTGCTGTATAAATACAAGACAATAGTATAGGATGCCGAGTCTCTGCAAAGCCCATTAGGTGGTACTCATGGATGGTGTGGTAGACATGACAGTCAAGCAATTGTGAGGCCAAAAAAACCATAAAAGCATTTGTTGATTCTAACTTCAAGAATAACGTCAATAATATTTAAAAATAAAATATGAATGCGAAGCACTACTGCTTTTGGTACAGAAATCGATCTCGGTGAGGTGAACCTGGGCGGTGAGTTTGTTAACTAAACCAACTGCCCTAGGCAGGCAGGCCCGAAATGATTCGGCATCACTGCAGATTGGTGATGGGGGGGGCATGACTTTCCCAGCCCACAATGCCGGCGTCCATACAGTGTACTCTGCCGTGATACATACATACCACTCTGTAGGTGAATAAACAGAGAGGCTGCACTGCAAGAAGCAGAACACTAGTTGGTGTCAGAAATAGGGTAACCAGATTACTATTTGTACAACATAAATAAAAGTAGAAGAGCCTGCGGAATTCTGAGAAAACGAGAATAACCTGTAGCAGATTGATGAGAGGGAGGTGTGGAGGCGAAAAGGGACTGCTCAAGATCATACTACAAGCTCATGTGTGGCTCAGGGGAGGGTATGGGTTGGGCATATTCTGCTGCCAACTGGTACTAGCACACTCCTCTTCTGTGATGATACAACTAGTGATCACCACTGCACGATCATTCTGAATTGTATAGAAACATCTGCTCAAGTTCTAGTGACCACACATACTGCTAAGGAACCACAGGAGGTTGTAAGAGAGGAAGACCAATCACCTTATCCATTTAAGTTCACTTGAGCTTGCCTTCCATATGCTAAAGAATAGCATATTCATATAGCGATTTCTGGACCAAAAGCCTTATAGTACCCATACACGTATCGATTCTGTCTGGATAGATGAGGGGCTGGCTGCAGCACCCTTTGTCTGCCAGACATTAATTAAGTAATAGGATTGGCCAGGAATTTACCGACATGTCAGATCACCGTGATGATCCTGGTCAATCTACACCCGATTTGCAACGGACAATCTGCCTGCCTGCTGCTATTCCTGAGCAACCTGTGCACTGGTGGCACTCCGATCCCGCAGCTTAATCCTCTTTAGGAGACGATCCTGGCGCTTGCTGGACTTTCTTGGACGCCCTGAAGCCTTCTTAAGAAGAACTGAACCTCTTTCCTTGAAGTTCTTGATGATCCTATAAATTGTTGATTTAGGTGCAATCTTAGTAGCCACAATATCCTTGCCTGTGAAGCCATTTTAATGCAACGCAATGATGGCTGCACGCGTTTCTTTGCAGGTCACCATGGTTAACAATGGAAGAACAATGATTTCAAGCTTCACCATCCTTTTAACATGTCAAGTCTGGCATTCTAACCCAATCAGCCTGACATAATGATCTCCAGCCTTGTGCTCGTCAACAGTCTTACCAGAGTTAACAAGACGATTACTGAAATGATCTCAGCAGGTTCTTTAATGACAGCAATGAAATGCAGTGGAAAGGTTTTTTGGGGATTTTGTTCATTTTCATGGAAAAGAAGAATTGTATAGTAACATCTGCTCAAATACTAGTGACCAGATATACTGTACTGCTAAGGAACCACGGGAGGTTCTTGTATGGAAAATTCCTGAGAGGAAGACCAATCACTTTATTCATTGAAGTTCAGTTGAGCATGCCTTCCATATGCTAAAGAATAGACTAAACCACAGAGGCGCAGAATTTCTGTACCAAAAAGCCTTATGTTCCCCATACACGGTTCTGTCTGGATAGATGTGCGATCCGACATGCGCGAGGATCCTGGTCTGCGACCATTTCGACGGTTTCGAATTGCAAAGCCCCGGAGCATGGTATCATCACCAAATAGTTATTTCACAAATTAAGTTCAAAGTCAAGTAAAAATTTCAAAAATCGGAATTTCGACTTTAACTTTTAACTTAATTTATGCAAAAGCTACATGTGCTAGAGCCATACTTTTTTCTTTCAAATGTCCCCCCAACCCTTCTCTACATCTCCAGCAATTTTGGTGATGATACCGTTTTCAGGGGCTTTGCAATCAGCTCACAAAGTTAGCAAGTCAAAAAATTCGACCATCTCTAGTCTGCACCTGATTCGCGACGGACAATCAGGTGGGAATTGTCCCGTGTATGGCTTCCTTAACAGTGTCCCAAATGGAGTTTTTTTTATTATTATTATTTCCATCCACTCCCACCTTGATGTCATCAAGGATGACAGGAAATAGAAAATGAAGGAATGCCAGACACAGGCATCTGGAGGACAGACGGGAGACCTCAGCTGGGCTCAGCTCCAGGTAACCACTTTCAACAAGTTTTTTTGTTTTACCCCTAACCTACCCCTAACAGTGGTGGGCAACTGAGGTGATATGTAAGGCCACAAGTGCCGCCCTCTGCATCAATCCAGACCCTCCCTCATTTACATAGTCAACTGATTGACCACCACAACCCACTGCCCTGAGTGCAGGGTCAAATAGGTAGACATGGTTGCCCAATCAACATCGCCAGAAATTTAACGTGATGTAGGACGGCCAAAGTTGATTAGGAAAGCGGGTTCAAGCGCTGTGACCACCTGCGGCCCTTTGGGTGTTGTTCGGCGGCCCCCCTTGGTCCTCCACATGCGGGCCCCCAAAACCAAACTATTAAATCAAAAAGCCCCCCATACACGATTTTTTTCCAGACCGATTTTTCGTCCAATCGGGTCACCTGATTTTAACCTAAAATGTTATGGTCGGTCGCCTGGCACGAAAAATCGGAATTTGAATAGTCACGATCGATCGGCCTAACACTATTTATTAACAGCAGATCGACCAAAATTTACGGACAGGTCCAAAGCGAAATCGCGATCTGTCAGGTACATAATTCCACATCCGATTAATCTCCCGACCACATTGGTCGGTCAGGCAAAATTTGTATGAAAAATCGGAATGTGTATGGTGGGCTTAAGACATAGAAACTCACCTGTGTAGTGGTCACACGCTGACCCGGCTTTCCTAATCAACTTTGGCGGTCCTACATCAGTAAAGTTGGCGATGTTGATTGGGGCAACCAGGTCTACATATGACCGCTGCACTCAGGGGCAGTGGGTGTGTGGTCAGCATTTGACTGCTTGCCAGAGCTGGTCCACCGCCTGCTGAGATATGTGGATGGGGGGGCCCTTTAGTGATGTCACACTTGTGGCCCTCGATATCAACTCCGTTGCCCACTACTGCTTTTAAGGCCCCCATACACGGGTCGGATTCCCACCGGATTCCGGGACGATCGATTCCGGGTGCGTGCACGCGAAACGATCATGCCGGAATCGCGTGCAGCCCACCTTGTCCGATCGTTCGCGTCCGATTGATCGGGGGCCCAGAATCGGATCCGACAGAGAACCAACATGTTGGTCTTTCTAATCCGATTCTGCACACATCAGGGGGAGTTGCCATTTGGGAAGTAAGTGATCGGACACGGAATCGTCCAGGAATCCATGGGACAAGTTGGTATGTAGCGATCGGATACTCTTAATTGACCGATTGATCGGAGCTCCGATTCCCGCTGAGATCGCCGGAATCGATCGGATCAGTGATCAATCGGCCATGGAATCCGACACGTGTATGGCTAGCTTTAGAGGTTAAGGTACAGACACAAAAGGTAAATTTTCCATACGATTCCCGATCGCTGTGCAGTTCACATTGGATTCATTCAACGATCAATGTGGCCACCCTTTCCTCGACTGGGAATGATCAATCCCGCTCAAAGAATACAGGCCTGGTGGAATGCTGCGGAGATGCTGGTCTTTCTGGAAGATTCTCGGCTCTGCCCAGGACCTCTGGAGCAGTGTCAGACTCCTCCACATCACTCAGTATAGATACCAGGCCAGCTCTACAATCCTGATGGTTTTGAACTTATGGATGATCGAGACCACTGTGCTCATTTGGACCTTTAAAGCATCAAAAGATTTTCTATAACTTTTACCGAATTTGCGTCTCCCGACAATCCTGTCCCAGAGGTCTACAGACAATTTCTTTGACTTCGTGCTTGGTTCCTGCTCTGACATGAGCTGTCACCTGCGGGACCTTATATAGACAGGTGTGTGCCTTTCCAAATCATGTCCAATCAACTGAATTTACCACAGGTGTACTTCAATCAAGCTGCAGATACATCAAAAGGATGATCAGGGGGAGACAGGATGCACCTAAGCTCAATTTTAAGCTTCATGGCAAAGGCTGTGAATATTTCTGTACATGTGCTTTTCTCAGGATTCTTTACTTTTGTTTTTACATTTTATAAATTTGCCAAAGCCTCAAGGAAGCTTTTTTTCACATGGTCCTTATGGGGTGTTGTGGGTAGAATTCAGAAAACAAAAATGAATATAATCAATTTTGGAATAAGGCAGTAACATGACAGTATGTGGGAAAAGTGATGCGCTGTGAATTCTGCAGGCACTGTATGTGCAGCTGAAAACAGCCTGACTCTCCTAATCTATCATAAAATCAGACCGCTCCGGGAGTGATGCAGAGCATAAGTGTCAGTACAAACCGGGGAGCGTGCATTAATGGTTCTATAGGGAAAAAGGTGACAAAGGACCATGGCACTTTTTGGCATTTTCCATCACTGGTCCCCTCCACCACATAAATTACACCAAACGGAAGAAAAGTCAGAAATTTCAGGGCCTTCTATTCCCTGTCCTCTACATCAGCTTACTTCATGGTTCACCGAGAGGGCACCAGGTACCACCTGAGTAAGACTTTGTAATTTGTTTCAGTAAAGGTCACATCAATGGAGCCCTTGGCCACTGTGGGAGCTCCAAGGATAGTCCTAGGTCAGATTCCCATTTGGAGACATAGGGTAAAGGGAGGCTGGAATCAGAAGCAATCATCAACTTATAAATCAGAGAAATCACACCCTTCCCCAGGGGCGACTGGAGGCAGAATCTTTTAAATGGCGTGAGGTATTTTGGAGAGTCTGTAAACTAGAACGTGGAGGAGAAAAAGTACTTTAATTGGAAGTAGCTGAATATTTCACTAGGTGGGGCCTGATGATTAGAACGCAACGTCTGAAATGAGAGAACACCTTCGATGAAGGTGAGGTTGTAGACCCTCCGGAGGCCCTCAGCCAGCCGAAGCCATTGAGTGACTCGCACCCCAGGGGAAATGACGGATAATGAACAATGGTCGCCAGAGGCAAGTGTGGGGACATACACCTTTAGAATGAACACAGGTAGACTTGATGGTTTAGAAAAAAGTTTTGGTAAAACAAAAAGGAGATCTAAAGGAAAGAGAAACCTAAAAGGTGTAAGGGACCCTAAAACCAGGTACACACATGTAGATATGGGCCAGATTGATGTCCGTTGCTTTGCATGGAAACCTGCGGGTCTCCATGCAAAGCATTGGCTGAGCTGGGGAGAGAGCAGAGCCGTCTCCCTAGCTCCGCCGATATCAACCTGCTGCAGGGAACATTGGACGGCTCCAGCATCGAAAAAAAGATCATGTTAATAAAAAAGGGAGACATTATGGAAGTCGGAGAAGGCAAAACTAGATTAAACATCAGTTTCAAGATTAATGAACATACATAATGCTCACCTTTTGTGATGGTGAGGTCCCTTCTCAGACTAAAAAAAATAAAAAATAAAAAAAAAAATAAAAAAAAAGAAGAAGAAAAAGGAGACGCTGGATGGCTGGCTGGCTGCGTCCTCCATAGTTGTAAAGTGCGACAGATCAAATAGATGAACACACGTTTAACTCTTTTACTTGTTTTTATTGAATTAAAAACAAACAAATATACTATCCAGTAGAACATAACGGAAAGAGTGTTTACCAAAAATATAAGTGGCCTACTATGCTCTTATTACTAGAATAGAAGAATCGCCTCCTTCTATACGTGATCAAAGCTTGTGTACTGGCACGGTTATAGGCATTAGTAAGGAAAAGGCCAAGAATACCGTACATATTATATGTATACATTACAAAACATATTAGTCGTATTTAGTTATTTCTGGGCAGGAACATGGAGGAAAGTAGGACAACATGAAAAACCCTTCTAAAGCTTTTCTATAAGGCACTGGAATGTCAGAGAGCTATGTATGAAATCCAAGCCACAAGCTTCTAAGGCAAGAACATTTATATCGTTACCAATATTCTCCCAGTAACATGTAAAGACGTATCATTGCTTAAAGCTGAACTCCACAGAAACTTTTTTATACTTCAGATTATTATTAATACGTTCATGCGCAAGAGATTTGTCCTATAACAGATCTGCAGATCTCGGCTACCTATTGGCTCTCCCTGTTTTCAGTTCTCTTCTCCCTCTGGTGTTTGCACACCGTCCACCCACCCTGTCCTACCACTGCCAGCCAATCAAACAAGCCTGAGAGATGGACAAACAGGACGACAATGTGTAGGTCTATGTGAATGATGCATGCCAAATGTCGCACACCGCATTGTGCTGGCCCTCATTTTGAACCTATGCAGTTTGAATGGGGGGGGTACATAATGTTCCTATATAGAAAAGAGGGGGCCCTGCAAGGAAAGTTTGGGAACCACTGCCTAAAGGTGACCTTAATCTGTGCCTACTGACCGTCAGTGCACTAGACCAGTGTTTTTCAACCACTGTTCCAGGGCACACTAGTGTGCCGCGGGATGTTGCCTGGTGTGCCGTGGGTTTTTGACCCCACCCTCGGCCCTCCTATCTAGCTGCCTCTTATAGTAGAAGTCAAGCAACCACATCCTCACAGAGCCGGTCCGTGTATAATAATCTTATACTATAAGACTTCTACAGCCGATCCGTGTTATACACGGACCGGCTCTGTGAGTATGCAGTTGCTTAGCAACACGCGTCCCCACAGACCAGGGGCGGTGTTTTTGCTCTGCTGGTACGCATCTGCGTTCCAGCGGGGCACCTGCTGATGACGTACTTCTGGCGGGGACCGGAAGTGCGCCGCGATTATGCGCATCGTCGGTGCCCTCCGATTTTTTTCATAAAACAAGTGTGCCTTTGCCCAAAAAAGGTTGAAAAACACTGCAGTAGACCACACACATTAATCAGCAGTAATGAAGACCGATTTGCCTTCAGGCTGGTTATTGCAGACTTCTCTGCGTGGACAGTATACAGTCATTCAGCATTCCCAGGGAAGCAGTTGAGCAGCAGCCAATGTTCCTTCTCTCTAAGTCTTTTGCTCTGATCACTCCCTGTTCTCCCCCCTTCCTTCTCCCAACACTATCACCACTTAGGAGGAGGGAGGAGAAAGAGCAGGGAGTGATCAGAGCAAAGAGGAGAACTACTCACGTAGCCCTGTGCATCATATTGTACACAACATTCAATAGAAGGATATACATGTACAGCAAGCATGTCAAACATCCATTCTAGAGGTTTGTGGGGAATTCTGCTTTAAGAAACCACGCAGGAGAAAGCCTCCCTATCCTATATTAGATTATATCCGATATATTTTTTTACCACCACCCTATAAAAATGGTGGCCCCTACAGTGGTAAAGGCATTACAATGCACATGGACTGGCAAGAAACTATCCTCATAATGTAACACTAGTTATAAAAGGGAACCACCTCATGCTGCTATAGATTCACAGATACTTTTAAAAAAAATGAAAATTATGTTTAAAATGGAGTGACGGAAGAACGATCGGATTTCCAATCGGAATCTTACATAGTCTAACTTCCAGGAAAGTAGGAAGTTGCAGGGTGCTAGACTGGAAACACAGAACTTTCTACACTCATTTGTACAGAGGTCATGTTCAAATTGCACTAACTATACCCAGCTGTAAGCAAAAGGTGACAAACAATATACAATGGTTCAATGTCGCATTCTAAAATGGAGTGTTTCAAGAAGAATTATTGTGTATTCATTTATGCCCTGGTAGAGCGCACCCTTAACAGTGGCTCCAAGAGTCTTCACATCCACATTTCACATTCTTATTTTCTGTACTAACTAAACTAGATCTTTGGAGAGAGAAAGTCAAACTACACATCTGAATACTAAGTAATATACAAACACACAAGATGGCCACTTTTGTTAAAAGGGTTAAAGCAACCAATTTGTGATCACCATGAAGAAATTAGCATTAACCTCCTGGGCTGTTCGCACATGGCGCAGGAGGTCCCCTGCATGGCTTCAGCATTACCGGTGATGGCGGAGGTGTGCTTGAAAAAGGCAGCGCCCCCTCCTTTACATGGAGGTCAATGGCCTACCCTCCGGTGTCTGCTCTCTCAGCTGAGAAACTCACCCCGAGTTAACTCGGGCTGAATGCCCAGGAGGTTAATGGGCTGAATGATCTAGAACACTTACAACTGGAGTAGATCTTATGAAACGAAGACCGACCACCTTTCAGCAGTCTAATAGTGGCTGGTTGAAATATTGCTCTTTGGTTTGGCATTAAATACATTCAAAGTAACAAACGATAAACTAATGGATAAACAAAACGCTTAAGCACTTTGCTAATTTTTCAATCAACAGTCCCAATCCTTAGAATACAAAATAGTGCATGTGCATACAAATGTCTGGCTCGCCACCACTAGGGAGAAGGATTAAATAAGAATTTGTACATAGGATGATCAATCTTCTTTTTGACAATTTGCAGACGTTGGCAACACAGGTTTCTAAACCTTAACTTTCGAACTTTGTATAAGGATTATCTTCTTTAAACAAGCCTAGAAAGAACAAAAAGAAACAAATTTAAGAATATATCAATATTTTTAAAAAAACAAAAAAAAAACAAAGATATATAGCAACCACACGAGTGCGCCAACAATAGACACCAATACTTCATGAAAAGGGCGGGTGTACAATGCTAGTTCACCACAAGGTGGCAGACCCGGCTGCATATACATAACTCATTGACATGGTTATAGAGCCCGAGGGAGGGGGGAGTTGCTGGCTAGTAAATGTAATGGCAATAGAAATGTATATCTTAACTTGTATGATATCACTGTGGTGGACAGTGACCTTGCTTACCATTGTAAGATCCAGGATAACTAATCAATGCTACTCTTTCAAGTTATTTTATTTGAGCACATTTTTTTTTATAAAATTCACAGTGGCAAAACCACCATAAACCATCACCTAACTGTAAAAGCTCATCGACATTCACAAGGATCCAAAGAATGATCACATCTCTCTAAAGCCAACATAAGCAACCCTTTAGAAAAAGCAGAACGTCTCTTCATGACCCCTCAGTCACCCTTCCACTGACAATGTTAAAGCTAGAAAGCAGCAATTAGCAATGTAAATCATGACAAAGCATGGCCAGAGACAAAGCAAGGTCTATGTGTGGAAGGGTGGGGAAGGAGTTGGGGATGAAGAGCAAATGGGTCTTCCTAGCTAATGCACAGCAACATCTTTATTCTGGGGTTGCAATTGTGTACATTACAAAGGCCATTCTTTTTTAAAAAAAAGAAAAAATTATGACTTAACAAGAAAAGGTTAGTCCTATCCATGAATTAGTAAAACTGGAAATCCGAACAAGAAAAACAAGAAAGTGTGTTGTTCAAGATGGCAAGAGCGTGTCAAAGGTCAGTGGTAGGAAAAAGTTCAGCTTTTGGCTGTTGGGGCAGGAGGTGTGGAGTAGGAACATCCTGAGAAACAACCGTAGAAAAATCACATATTATAGCGATATTCTTGGTCGCCGTCTCAATGTGGTGCAGTCTTCTGATCTGGTTGCACTATTTAGCCTCTGGGTTACCAGGGAACAGTGGTGCTGCCGGCTTACACAGTGTCGAGTTTAATTTTAGTTTGGGGAACCCCAGCAGATGCTGTTTTAACAATACAATCGCTTGTTATTATGCCCAGGTGCCTGAAGAGCCTTTTTATGTCTGGGGTTACTCAGCCTACTATAAAAGGTGTCCCTATAAAACAAAAGATGTGTATATGTGTTTCAATCTGAATTATTCGCTTACAATAAAGCATTCTCACATTCCGGCCTATTTGTCCCTGTCCACAAAGGAGCAGCTACGTGTCAACCTAATAAATAGGGGCTAATTCACATGGGTATGGGTGTTAACCACCTGATTATAGCAACTGCCCAGATAAAGCCTTACAAGATGTTCCCCAGGTGGTTTGCCCCAGAGTTAACATGGCTGAGTTAAGCTCCCCAAGCTCCTGCCCCATGTGTGCCAACTGACAACCCGAGAAGCAACCGTGTAATTGCAGCCATAAAGATTTACACAACAGCCCATATTAATTTCAATTTGGCATACATATCATATACCCCTCCCTAGCAATATGTGCAGAATTCAGTGTCTTCTACAAGAATGACTTGGGGAAAAGGACAGCTGTCAAGCCAACACTGAAAAAGGACTTGCCACAAGGCACATGTTGGTCCTAATCGCGGCAATACTTCCACTGCAGGAAATCGATCACTGGCCCTCAAAGAATAGGGAGCCAAAAGTATCTTCATCTCAAAGAAAAGCTAAACCATGCAGAAATCAAATAACAATTTACCATATTTCTTCCTTATTTCATCATGTCTGTTCTTCATTTGGGCCCTCCTTCAAAGAAAAGAAAAAACAAATATTTAGACTTCAAAATACTACTTGATTAAAAATACTGAGAAAAATAAAGTTCACTTTTAGGTAAATCTTAGCCCAACAAGCATGAATCCTAAAACCATTTTCCAGGGAGCATCTAGAAGTGTGCTGAAGCAGCAGTAGAAGTGTGCCTAAAACCGGCCATAGACGTCTCATTTTCTCATGAGGTCAACAGTGAACAATTACCTTTCTTGTCCCTTCTCAGTCTTCTTCTGGTAAGGAATAGAGTGACTCCATTCCTTACCAGGAGACTGAGAAGGGACAATAGCAGACAGTCCACTGTATTGTTGCCATTGGTTAGGGAACCAAGGATCCAACTAGTGACCCTTGGTCTCTCTTGCCTTTCCTGTGGACATAGGAGCAGTGGATGTGCCCTTCCTTGGCACCTGGATAGCGCTGGGCCAACTACTCTACCAGGGGATTCAGTATACACCACTCTGGAAAGGAATCCCTAAACTAGACTACTAGAGTCTAGACTAAACTTGAACTACTGTCACTAACCCTATATTATCCTGAAGAAGCCCCCGTACGTGGCGAAAGGCATCAGAAAATGGGTGTTCTACAATCCAAGGATCTGGCTTAGAAGGACTTTACCATTACCTCCTTTCTGCGTTTTTTTCCAGCCTATGGTATTTACTTTTGCACCTTAAAAATAACTGGGGGGTTGGCCACGCCCCACTTGAGTTTGCTGTGGCTACTTGAGATTTTGATGTAGCATAACAACTACAACAGCAACTCCCCTGGGGGGGGTCTGCTCCTTAGATGTGTTTTACCCCTTAACAGTCAGGGTTATTCGAGATTACTCTACGAACCTATATGAAATATTGGATAGCTTTGAAGACGGGTCAATTGGGAATTCCAACACCAGTGAACCCAACCCAAATCAGAACAGCCCAAGAGGAAATCTGTGAACATCCAAATCAGCAGGGAGTGCGGGTCAAGGGATTTGTTTATATAAACATGTACCTTTCTTCCTGGCGAACTTTTCGCTCTTCAATTTCTCTCATGGATTTCTCAGTCTCCAAGCCAGTGCTATGTAGAGGTAAACAGATAAATTACTTGTAGTTTAGTCACATGGCAAACTGAGGAATTGTTTAAGTAATCAGTATGGGAAAACCAACATTTAAGAATGAACTTAAATCTTAGAATGTGGCTGCTATGCCAGCCTACAAATTTCAATATTTTATCAGAAGTCAGTGGCTCCAAGACAGAGCTGCTTAAAGTTTTGAACACAGAGAGGGACATGAAAGAAAACCAAAGCTTCTGCAAGTTCTCACATATTTTAGGAAAATTAACATTTACAAGATACAGCCTTGTGCTGGTTAGGCTGGAGAAATGGAACCATAAACATCCTGCAGTGCGTTCCAGTTCCGTAAACAAAGGGAAGATGTGTGTGAATGTTTGCAGAAGCTGGAAGACTGATCTGACCGTACTTACTTTCTGTTCTTCTTTTTCCTGCAACAGCAGCAACAGCAGATAACCAGAGACAGAATAATGACGCCTCCAACTACAGACATAGCGATGATCAGAGCTTCAAAATTCACTGTAAAAAAAAAAGAAAAAAAAAGAAGGATAATTGTAAGCTTCTAAAAAGCGACCACATACACACCTAGATTACACTATAAAACAAGATTTATCCATAGCCCAATCCTCAAATTACAATTCTTATTGGATTAATTTGGCGGTTATGCTGTTCACCAAGACTATTGTACAGGACCACAAGTATTATGTAAAAGGAGTCAGAAATGGGAAGGATCAGGGTGGGCCTTACCTTTCTACCAGGGTATACACTAAAATTTTTGGGTTGTAGTCAAACATGAACTCTCGGCTAAAAAAAAGTTCAGGTGTGGACCGGCATCGGCAAAAGAGCTGGAAGCAAGATGGCTGAACCGTCCACATTATATTCTGCCGTCTAAAGATTCCACACGTGGAAATCCAGGAGGACTTGGAAAGTCCCCAGTAAGGTATGCCTAGTGTTGAGCTGAAAATTAAAAACATGCTGACATTTCTGTCTTGCTGTGCCAAAGACCACATCACTCAGGGGACAGCCTAAGGGCCCCCATACAAGTATCTATCAATGGGTGATCGACAGATGTGCGCGCCGCTCAATTGTCCACAAAACGGAGGTACCGATCTGGAGGGATCGACCAGAATAGCACCGCAGGTCGATCCGCCTCAACTATTCATTTCTGGGCGATCGCTATACTTTGGATTACGGTAAATGTGAATGGCAAACATCGCGATTCCCCTACGCTTGGCATCTGGCAGCACCACGCTGTGATCGGTTGCTGGAGGATTGCATGGGAATTCACCATGGGTAACTTTTACTTTGGGGCTTTATGAAAGCCTAAAATGTTTCCATGCATCAAACCCTAAGAGGAATCTGAAGAACTCCCCCACCAACCCCCCCCCCCCCCCCTCAAGGGGGGGTTCTTTGTAAAGAGGGACATGGTTAAGCCCTGCGAGACCTGAAAGGAGGAACCAAATCAGATCTTTGAAGATATGAGTACATGGCAGCTGATATTAGTTATAGCTCGATACAGAACAGGATTCTTGAGAGTCTAGAGGCAAAAAGGTGTCAAAGACTAATTGGGGTGAACACTTTATATGAGAAGTGCTAAGTGTTATAAACTGCAATAAATAGTTTGAAGGAGAATTAGGGAAACCATTTTGTGGAGTCTTTCAAGTACAACCTTGTGTTAAGCCCCCCCCCATACACCTTCAGATTTTTACCAGATTTTCTGGCTGATCAACCGTGCGTGATCACGCCAATTTCAGTGAATTACACTTTTAAGCTTTTACATTTTCACCTGATTTTGTGGCTTATCGACAACCATAAGCGCTCACACGTTTTTTTTCTGGCTACAAATAAAAATAGTGTTATAATAATTTAAGAAACCTAAATGAAATGAAACACGACAAATCACACCTTTAAAATCCATCCACACCAACACGTCACCCACAGTCCTTACTTTCAAGGACAATAAAAATTTTGTGTAAATAAAAAGCAGCTCATGTGGTTCTGGGTCCCGCAGTGCCCTTTCCTCAGGGCTTTGTATTAGGTAAACAATATTTCATGAAAAACAAAAGTGGCTAGACTGTTGCGATGCTAGGAATGTATGTTGACGTTCTGATATGGCTTTGTTCTACGGTGTTAGGAGGTGACTGGCTGATATTAAAAAACCTGATTTCTGAATAGTGAAACAGTAAATGAGACTGCTCTCTTTGCATACACATGTAGACTATTCTAAAACCTAGCCTGCAATGATCAGTACCCGAGTTCCATACGATTTCCATAACTACAATACATACAACTATACATTAATTATAAAATAAAGCTTACTCTGACCAAAATGACAATCTAGATCCAATTCCACAGAATGCAGCGGGGGAACTGGGCCTCCCTTGGATTAAACCAAGTCATACGGTAGCACATGACACTATTAGCCATAGGGCTCAAATAACTTTTCTAACAAGAGAAATAATGTATTCATTTTAGGCAACCCAAGGCTGCGCAAACCAGATCCAAACAAAAACAGAATAAAAAGATTGTAGTCATCGCCAAGATAGCCAGTATAAAAAGGTAAATTACATACAAATTAAAATGGTCTACAACCAAGAGATCTACATTTCTGTCCACTGATATAAGACAATGGAGCTAGGACACGGACCATTCTTTTGGTCACCCCAGAAGTGCATCAAAGAAACACAGGCAACTAGGTCTATCATAAAATAAATAAATAAATAAAAAAAATTAGAATAAAAGTCCTTCCATCTTTTTGCTAAAGCCACCTTTATCCCACCCTGGCCTTCCTCAAGAGGTTACCAAGTACAAATATCGATAAAAGGAAGGAGGCGGCAAACCAAGTACAGGTTATGTGTATACATTGGTACATGACCTTTCATTGTCATTTTTTAGCATCATATTTTCCTCATTCATCCATTTACAGGACCACTTGCATTGATTTACACTACAATGCACTAATGAGCTGGTACATTGGTGTATGTTGTGGCACTGACCCTAACCCTTTAGGCCAAATTTGCCGCATTCCAGACACAAGACAGGGTACAGTACGTGAATTGAGTAACCGTTTACCACCTCATCCCCCACAAAGTAGACAATTTACAGACATCCCAGGACTGTTGAATAAAAGCCAACTCTCAATGGTTATGTACTGGTGTACTAGTTTCCTGTGTTTAAGTGGTGGCAAAAAAACAAGTTTGGATCTACAAATAGACACAAGTACATAGACCAGCTAAAAATAAATATTTACTCACCCCAGCAAATCCCCCATCGGGCATCTCTAAGTTGACACAGTGATGAAGGAGGAAGGATGTTTCTTACAGGATAATCCAGACATTTGCTGTTTGTGTTACACCACATGCACTGAAATAAGAAGGGTATATTTCTCATGTCAAACAACTATATATAAAAAAAAGTGTACATTACACTTGTACATATATTATTTTACTTACAAGTAAAATATATTCCGGCCCATTCTTTGATCCATAGGGAAAAAGAGGAAGGTGACATCGCTTGTCAATTTTAGGTGGACGTGTGGGAAAACTGATTTGCAGCTGCAGAATGGCACATCTTAATTGCAGCACCACCCGATGCCTCCAGAGACACCTCCATTGAAGATGAATGGAGGTGCCACCAAGATGGGGGAAAACAGCACTGTTCGGGCGATGTTTTTCCACATATTGGCTCTGCTAAATCAATAGGGCGCACTGCCTCCGATGCAGCCAGAGAAAACCTTACGCCGCAGGGAATGCGCCAGGGCGCATCTTTGTTCCCTGGCCACATGACCTTAAGGCCCCCATACACCTCACCGTACAATCCACTTTTGTTATACCAAAACCATGTAATATGAGGAGCTTTCTATCTCTTAATCACTATAGCTGGGCATAGACGTCTCGATTTTCTGTACAATCTCTGCAAGATCGATCAATGCAATCAAACGCAAATCGATGCATGCAAAGTGAAAAAACTATCGATTTGACCCTAAATTTCACATAAAAACTGATTTTCACATGGAAAATCAAAACTTCTATGCCCAGCATATGTATTGCATCAGGGAGGGGCTTCAGAGTACATTGGAGTCATATCCTTCTGACTGATCATGTGAAGGATCAGCACCCCAGGTGAACAGGTTGCGCAATTGTGCGGGCATCCTGGAGCTAAACTTTATTGGAAATCCCAACATGCAGATGTATTTGTTTTAGACAAAATGTAAAAAAATATAACAGGCACAGGTTGTTAAAGTAGTTTTTATATGCTGAACCTGCAAGTTGGAGACAGCTGGTTCCAAAACTACATTGAGGAATCCTCACAAAACAAGATTGTCAATTTTCAAGACCAATATTCAGTTTAAATCATTAAAGATAATTTTTTTAGGTCACCAAGTATACAGTGTTGCCAACGAAGGTACAAAGTCTTATGAATACTTTATAAATGTACAGTGGAACATTACTGTTTTATAGAAATTGGCAGGTGAACTGATAAACACAGACACATTTTATATACTTTCTATAGGTCTGTTCATCGCTTAGAACTGTACATGAAACCAGATAAGTATATAGTGCTGTTTATTTTAAGTGACTAGGTAGCTGATAAAACCCTGCAGAACCTCAGGAAATACGCAGTACTCATTGGGATAACCAGGTTATAGGGTAATCATTGTGTACAGGTTCCATTAACACATCACAGCATGACTTCACTATGTCATGGAAATGACTACTCATTTTACAGTGGAATTAGATTTACATTACAACTCGGGTGGGGCCGAACTGACCGTCCACAAGGATTATTCACTACAATCTAATTGCAATGACAGATTTACAACATCTGAGGTTTAAAAATTAGCTGCACAATTCTAGCTAAACTATATGCAATAGTGGTTCCATTTAAAGTCCCAAGCATAAGGAAAGTTTATTTTGAAATTACAAAATAATGAAATAAAAGCTCATTTCATCTGCAGGTTTTAGAATTAAAAAAGGTAGGGGAAACTAAAGTGACAGATTGTCAAGAAAAAGGAATTTGTTTATTTCTGGTTATCTATGTAAATTTATTTTATTATTTGTCTGTTTAGAGCCTATAAAAGTGCTAATAAGTCCCCACTACACAAATTAAATAATATTAATAAGCTTGGTTGATGAAACCCTGACCAACTACATCTTAACAAATGAATACATATGCTAATATATAGAACATTAGCACCTGAGGTCAAATGCTAATATGCTAAACAAATGTCAAATGTATTATATGTTTATCTCAAAAGCAATAGAATGGAATTTGTAGAACACAAACACCTTTATTGTGCTGCCGTTGCATTAAGAGGCGGACTAAACAAAGTTATTATTAATCTGCTATTGATGGAGTAGTTCTAACAAGTATGTCTGGTTGGTGTGCTGATCCCCAGCAATTTATACTTTCAGAATTACTAACCTAGAATAAATATGAGGTTTGGGTGTTCAGCTAATCGCAGTACAACTTGTCCAGCAGTTACCTGCATGCTTGTTTCAGGTGTGATCAGAAAGATTATGAAAGCTTCCATTGCCAAATTCATTGGAAAGGACATCAATTTGTTCCATAGGGCATTTGTTAAAGTGCGTGTGGGGGGGTCTAGCGCATTAGAAAAATCTTTTTGTCCAATCCTAAGTTTCTCTTGCCCAAGAATTATTATACCAGTCATGGCAGCACCCTATGTATGTAGTATAGGGTCCTCTGCGATTGAACACAGGAAGACTTGATGGTTTAGAAACTCCGTCATATTACATGGTTTTGGTAAAACAAAAAGGAGATCAAAAGGAAATCTGACAGAAATTAAAAAAGGTGTATGGGGATCCTAAAGCTAGCCACACACGGCTCGATAAAGTAACAGAGGAACATCGGGCGGCGTGCGCGCTCACAGCTCCCGATTCTCCTTTAATCTGTTACTTTATCTGAGCCATCCACTGGATCCTGCTCAAAGGACCTCGACCAAACAGGTTTCCAACATGTTGGAAAAACTTGGTTGAAATCCATTGCATTGAATAGGGGATCGCCCTAGCTCCTATTCAATGCAATGAATGACAGCTGGAGCCGGAGACACAGCAGCTCAACACAAGCTGTGTGTTCAGCTACGGCTCTGTCTGTGTGAAGGGGGTGTTGCCAACACTGACCAAGCTCAGGTACAATGCTGCCAGCCAGCTAAATAAGCTGGCTGCCGGGGGACCGGGAAACCAGGTCCCAATCGTCCAGTAATGTATGTGCCCATGTGGGGCACATTGATTACCGTACGATTGACCCATGATCAATCACAGCGTGGTGACGTCACCACGCTGTAATTGATCGCCGATCGACTGCATGGAAAACCCATGTGTGGCCAGCTTTATTCTATAAACCCATGTGTGGCTAGCTTTATTCTATTAACTCCATAAAGACTGCCAACTCACATCAAAAGTAGTGGACCCTTTTAAAGCCTATAGCAGGGTACACACATGGAGACATTGGCCAGATCAATGGCACTTGCCCATATCATATGTGGCCATCCCAGTTTTTGGCAGGAACAATCAATCCCGCTCAAAAACTGTGATATTGGACATGACCGTTAATCACAGCCAATGTCAGTCTCCATGCAAAGCATCGGCTGAGCTGGAGAGATAGCAGAGCTGTGTCTCCAGCTCCACCCATATTCAACAGCAGCATGATGACGTAATCACGCTGCTGCAGGGAACATAGGACGGCTCAAATATCGAGCTGTGTGTTCCCTGCTGCAGAAGGGCCTCGTACATGAAGGCAACTAAAGCTACCCATACATGTATTGAAACCCGTGCATTCCACCAGCGAGCATTCCGTCACCACGCGGCTTTCAGTCGTCCACGGAATGTACAGGAATCACGATGTGTGCCACTTATACACATATATGGGCCAGATCAATGGCCGCTTCCAGTGTCGTACACGCTCACGGCCATCTATCTGGCCCATATACAATGCTGCCCTAAATCACGTCAATGTCAATTGCTTTGCATGGGGACTGCAGGGTCTCCATGCAAAGCATCGTCAGAGCTGGAGACACAGCAGTGCTGTGGCTTCGGCTCCTTCATCGAGCTGTGTGTTCCCTGCTTCTGTTTAAGGACATTTTCTGGCGTCGCAAAGTATTTCAGCCTCGCCTGCTGCCTTTTTAATGGCCTCAGTATAGATTGTATTAGCATCCTTTGTGTGTCTGTATATTAGAAGGGTTTAGTAAAGCTGTATGAAAAATGTTATCAATGCCTGCTGTGCTGCTCAATACCAATCTGAGGGCGGGTGCCCACTGCATTTATTTTTCCAGCGTTCAGGGTGTGCCGAACATGTGGATTTTACCACAGGAAAATGAATGGCAATGGATCTGAGGTTTCACTTTTTTATTAAAATATAGGATGTGTTTACTAAACTCGGCAGTAATGCTCCCAAATAATCCAGCCATCTGCAGATTGGACGCAAGTCCTGACAGATACAAAACCATTAGCTAGAATTTTCTAGTCCCTGGGGAGCACAACGGTCTGTAAACTTCATTCCACTTGTGTGCTTATTGCTTTTAGGAAGTAAGAAACACACATTTGTGTTCCTTAGATGAAAAAAAAATAATATCAGTACAAAATATTTATAAATTAATTGAAACTAGGGCTATACAAATATTCCTGTATAGAAGGACTTTCACAAGTTCATAGAACAAACACACATATAGTTTCCAACCACTTTAGGCAAACAACCACAAAGCAGTGAGGAGCCTTGCAA
>CM070039.1:39127077-39148550 GCA_036250615.1 Ptychadena robeensis | reverse complement strand
AGGTCTGTCTTGTTTAAAGCTGGGTTTAACACGTCACGATTTTTTTTTTTTTCAGTTTTTCTTCCCTCCATACTTACTTCCCTACCTCTTTTTTTTTTTTTATTGTTAAAAAAAATAAAAAAATCTGAGAAAAACGTCCACTTGTGCCCGATGGATTTTTTTTTTTTTCCCGATATCGACAAATAATCGTCCATAAGGTGGGAAATCGGACATGTTGGTACACTTTCATCTTTCTTTTATTTTTTCGTTTACAACCCGGACGCTCTCCTTATTTCAGCACCTCGATATTTTTTGACTTCCTCAATTTTTTAACCATAGCATAACGTATTTTTCCTGCGCAATAATGTGGGATTTTTTACAATTTATTTCAGTTTGAGTCGGCCATGATTTTGTTTTATTTTTCTTATTATATGGTTCTTTCGAAAACAAAACAATTTCATTGTGGACGAACGTAACAAAACGTGGTGTCAAATAGAAAAATACATATATTTTAATATTAAATGTTCAGGTGTGTGGTTTACACTCACTGCAAAGCACACTGTACCCACACCTGTATACTACTGCAGAACAGTGTACAGTGTGTACAAGTGCTTGGACACACACAGTCACCTGTATACTTCCCTGCGCACAACTTTTTAAATCATACTTAAAATTTATCACTGTGTATTAAAACACTGCTGCTGCAATCCCTATATACACAAACAGAGCAGATACCCCAGATGGCACCCGGTCCATCACCTAACACTGCTGCTGTAATCCCCTGTACCTGTACACTGAGAAAGCCCTCATAGAATTTGGACTAGCAACGCCCCCAATTCACCTCCCTAAAGCTAGCCAGACACGGGGCAACTTTCGCAAAATCCATCTCAGATTCAATCACGTTGTGCAATTTATACGATCATGCACCAGTCTAACATTGATCGATCGTACCACCACACAGTGTGATTGAGTTAAACACAATCAATTGAGGATTGTACTATGGAGCGCAATTCGTTGGACAATCGAAAAGCCTATAAAAACTAACAAAAATCTGATATATTTGTACGATCAAGCAAAATATATCAACATGGCCGATCACTTTTCGATAATTTTTTTTGTTAGATTTCAGTGAATTTTGCTTTATCGTAAAAAAAAAAAAATAAAACTACTTGATATTTCGATCTTAAAAATCGATCTTTAAAGTTGTTCAAATGTTAATATCAAACCATGTATGACCACCTAAAGGATGGCCTCATACCATCAGTTCCAGGACAGATGCCATTTAAAAATAGATCTGGGTTCACAACATTGGTCAATCTACTGATTGGTTAAAGTTTTGTGGGTGATCATCTACCCCCACCAACCATCCTTACTGGCCGGCCACCCAGCAGCTGCAGGTTAGAGGGGCCCTAGAGTGAAACTGCCATTTTGTGCTTAGCAGTCATATCCACTGCCCAGCTATTGCTATTCTCTACATATGCTTCATATCTAGGATCAAAGCTTTATGAAGATCAACAGAAAAACATTAACCCTGGGTTCACATTTATGTACATTTCTCTTGATAGATCCTCAATTAAAAGGGCCCAAAACTCTTTTGCCTCAGAGAGTAAGCTTTAACAAACTCCTCTCTCAAGATAGAAAAGCATACTATTATCTTACTAGCATATCATTACTGGAAGTTAGTTTTCATGAATACATGCATATACAAACACACCTGGGGCAAGCGATGTTCCATCAAGACCATAGAAATGAGTGATGTTTTTGAAGTGGATTGTTATTTAAAGGCCCCTATACAACTTATGCCTGCCATACACCCACAGACCAGCTCAGATGAGCTCCGGAATGTAAACGTGATGACGTCATCGCGTTGCATTCTGGGGCTGCTTTAGTCGGCCGGGCACCTTTTGTGTGCCGGCCATTAGCTTCAATGAAGACGCCGGTCTTCATTGAAGTTAATGGCATCGGCCAGAGAACATCCAACATGTCCGTTCTCTGGCCGGCCAAGCAGTTGGACGACAGGGATATGTCGCCCCATGTGGGCACACGCTGATTAGCGGCCGATCTTGCCTCTGACTGACGGCACGAGCGTGCACGCCCGTCAGCGGAAAAATCGGCCGCTTATCGGCGTGTGTATGCCAGGCATTAAGCTAGGCATACATGGTTAGATTTTAGCTTTCAATCGACCTAAAACGATAAGTTTACATTGATAGGACTTAAATCATATGGTTCAATCTGTGAAAATTGTTAGATACCGATCAAAACATCGATCGAGATATGATCGGACATGTTGGAAAATTTTAGTAGATTGTACAACGATCAAATTAAAATCATAGCATTGTGTTTGTTGTTCGGGTCGATTGTATTCGATGAACAAATTTATATAGGACTCTTTCCTGTGTTTTTTTATTGAAACAAAAAATCAGCGATTTTGGTCATATTACGATCAGACCTTTCATGTGGTACTACTTTGGATGAAAAGAACCGTGTATGCCTAGCTTTACAATCTTACCATACAATTTCTGTACAATCAGCTTTTATTCTACCAAAACCATGTAATATAAGGACCTTTCTAAACATTCCAATCACTATGAATTCTATCAGGGAGGCCACTATACTACACAGTTGTTGGTAGATCTAATGGAGATTGTATGGATCGATCTTGAGGTGTATGGGGGGGCTAAACAAAAGCTGTTTTAACAGAACAGGATAGACTAAAAGTAACTATGGGCATGTCTCCATTTGGTATTCTGAACATGTTAGTAGGGTTCAAAAATGCAGACATTTTTGACACATTAAACAAGGCGTTCTTCTTAATGGGGTATTGGCATTGCGTGTCTGTGTGTATATGTGCATTGAATATAAATGGACAAGTGGCTGATACATTCCAGTTTTGGAAGCGCAAATGTGGATATTTTTAAAGGAGGAGTAGAGGCTAAAGGTGTTCAAAAGCTTCAATCATTGCTAATGTCACCATTGAGATTTACTGACTGTCTGCCGTCACTTGGAAACCCCCCTAAGTTGGGCCAAATTAATGTAGACGGAAATAAGGGACAATTGCAATCCTGTTTCATGCTGTCTCATGGCTAAAAGAAACTGACTAAATTCCAGGAACAATGCCAACAAACTAGTCCTGCCACAATGTTAGACATAAAGATAAATACCTCTAAGGTAAGGAGTGGAACATCCCAGCATGACCATACCCACAGACAAGTGTTATTCCACAGTGGGAGGTTCAGAAGACAATAGGTTCTTCTCCCAACTTGTCCTTCAGCTTCTGTCCATTTAGACCAGTGGTGGGCAACTGAGTTGATATGGAGGGCCACAAGTGCGGCCCTTGGCATCACTAAAGGGCCGCACATAACTTTTTCAATCTATACTGACTTGTATAAGAATTTTTATTTTTCTGAGAACATGCTTTATACAAATCATAATTTTGCTACAGTTTTAACTTAGTGAATTTAGTTTACCCAAGAGGATACTGTATTTTAACGTTAATGGTCAGAGAAAACACATGATCACACTTTCATTTGTTTGCCAACAGGTATATGAATTTTATATTAGGTGATGCTCCCGATTGATCGGCCGCCGATCATGATCGCCGATTTGGCTTATACATAGCATGATCGGCGATCGGCGTCAACAAAAGCCGATCACGGTGGGGGCGTGGTTTCCCTGATACGCCGAGCTGCATGGAAGCCCTGCCTCTGGAGCTCCTCACGTAACCCTGTTTTCCTGCCTGTTTCCCCTTCTGTTTTTGCCATCTTCGGCTAGTCCTCCACAAACTTGCGTCCCCAAAACCGATCAAACCATCAAACGCGCTGGTAATCACCCCTCCACATCCGGTGACAAGTCTTGGCCGGCGGCGCGCTGCCACGTTCTTTCGCGGACGCGGGCCGATAAGATTTAGGCCCCGGACTTATGGCCTACTCGCGCTTCGGATTGCGTGTCGGTGTTTGCGCCCAGTCCTGGAACACCTCGTCAGCTACACAACATCTGCTGCTACCGCTGCTGGCTGGACCAACCGTGGCGAGTGCCTCCCGCTCCTTCCCTGCCCCACACGAGCCAGGGTCAGTGGTACCTCAGAAGCTCCTGGGTTGGTGACGGTGAAATTGGAGGGCCGGGTGTCCTCAGTTGGGGTGCTGCCCTCACTCACTCCTGGTTGTTTTGGGCCTCACTCTCCACCTCTCTCCCCCGGCGCTCTCTGGTAGATGTGACGCGTCTTCCCTTCCACAGTCCACCAGTTCTCCAGCCCTCACTCTTTGTATCCCTTCCTATCCTACTGTAGTGAGTGACAGTGTATGGGATTTGCGACACTAGTGGTGGGCAGTTTTGAAAGTGGGCCGCGAAAATAATGAGTAATTGAAAGCTGTGTAATAAAGTGGAAGAAATGAGCAGTGACTATTGCAATGTACTTGTCTAAGTGTAGTATTATCAGTGGACCTCTGCCTCCCACATCCCCCCCCTATATACATCAGCAACCAGCAGCCCCCCATAATAGTGCAGCGCACCTCTGCCGCACCCATATAATTGCAGGTCGCACCATCTGCCCCCACATATATACAGCCACCTCTGCCCCCCATATTATACTGAGTGCGAACCTCTGCCCCCCATATATACACAGTGCATTTCCCCTGCCATTTTTGGTGATTCGGCATTGATCGGCCACGGCAGATCATGATCTTGGTGTATCTGGTAAGGGTGATCGGGAACCCCAAAAATTCTGATCGGAGCATCTCTAATTTAGATGCAAAAATCGCGCAGCAGAGTTGCCTACGGACATAATAGTCTTAAGGTAGCCATACACAGGTCAACTTTTGCACGATCGCTCTTTGGTTCGTTCGTCTGTCAGATGAACATCGATCGTTTATAGCACCACACAGGGTCATTGATTTAAAACCAATATATTCCTTTACTTAGATTGGTGTGCATATTGTACAATTTAATATAAATACCTAGAAAACCTGTCAAGACACTTGCACAATCGACTGAAATTTACCAACATTTTACTTGATAAATTTTTGGTTTGGGTCAGGAATCTATTCCAGTTTGATTGACTTCAAAAGTTCGATACGACTCCTTGTATGCTTCCTTTAAATGGATATTACATTAAGAATATAAAGAGCCCTGCTTTTTCCTTACCGTAACATTCTTCAGACAAGTTTCACAGGTGGTGTTGGACATCTTGGAGCATTCTGAAAAACATTTTCATAAATGGAGTTAGCCCAAACTTAATACAGAAGAGCCAAAGCATCCCTCTGATCAAACAAGGGGTTCCTACACATACACATGAAAATACGGACTGCACCTTAAAGCAAAACTGTGCTAACATAACAAGCTTGACTGCAGCCAACACTCAGGAAGTCCCACACTGGTGCCAACTGAACCACTTACCGCCCTTACAAGTCCTCATCAATGATGGACTGCCAGGGGGGGGGGGGGGGGGGGGGGGGGGGGGGGGGTCAAGCTACTGACACGATCAGTTTTGGTTGTTTGGAATAATGATCTTTGTTTGCTCCCAACAACCAGAGAATGAACGTACCCACAACACCCCTTCTGTTCTATGAAGGGGGCAGGTGACACGTTGGTTGTCTTCCATGGGAAAAGGACACAGCAGGGTGCTGTTTAGTTGCCCTACCTCATAGGAGACAACAGGCAAAACGTTTCTTGGAAAAATCTGTCCTGATCACTCAATACCCTCAACCGACAACTGTACTGTATCTAGTCCAGACGATCATAACAGAAAAAGCATTAGGGCTCGTTTCCACTAGTGCGCGCGGCTGCTGTGCTATGTACAGCACCCATAGGCAGAGCATCAGCCAGGGTCCACTTGTGCGGACGTGGTCGCGGTTCTGAATGCCCACCTATTGCGTTTTCTTGCGGATGCCACTCCCGACCTCATCCCTGGACATGCCCGAAGTCTGCATCTACATGCTGAACAGCTGGGGGGGCGGACGATAGCAGCTGCAGCCACGCGGATAGCACCGCAGCCATCTGCATTAGTGGAAACAAGCCCTTAGATGACATCAGGTTAGGTTTTTTACAGGCCTATCATTTCTATTCTGCCCCCTCAACTATTACACAGAACAATATGGATAATGTTTTGCCATTTTAAAAAATAAAAGATAATAGGTGTTGTGTCTTTCGATAGAGGACTCCTTCTATAGGTATCTAAATATAAATTACTAGTGTAGTAGAGAATGGGAGTGAGACAAGTTGTAATAAAACATACTCCTGGCAACACGTAGAGCAGATTTGTGACTGATGACATGATGAAAACAATGCTAGTGTAACTATCCATCCAGCTACTGTCACAATGAAATCACGCCTGGAAGCAGGCGAGAGGCACACTTTGCACCTGAGTAGTTCACAATCAGGTTAATGAGGTTAGCTATTTAAACAGATGGTAAATCAGAGCGCAGAATAACAATCGTTTGTTTGTTTGTTTGGCTCAAGCACCAAGGTTTTCCCAAATGACGGCTACTGGGAGCGAAAGAATCACCCAAGAGAAAGATCAACAAGTGATCAACAGAACAAGGGAAGAGTTAAACCAACTTCTCCAAGAGATTAAGCTGTTCAACAATTTGTATATACTCCTAGCATACAGCTGCCGTGTTTCCCCCAAAAATAAGACAGTGTCTTATACTAATTTTTGCTCCCAAAGATGCCCTACGTCTTATTTTCGGGGATGTCTTCTTTTTCCATGAAGAAGAATACGGCACGGGGGTATCAGGATGGGGGAATCACTTAAAATGACACATGGGGGGGGGGGAGGGATCAGAAGGGGGCGGTGTTTATCATTTTAGTAACCCCTTCTGATCCTCCTGTTTCATTTTTTTATTGCCCCCTCTGATCCCCCCTGTCCATAGTTACAGTACCGTATCGTAAGGGATGCCTTATTTTAGGGGAAACAGGATAGTTAGTAATGTGACATTTCTCAAGAGGGAACATTTTATAAATATTTATTGGTCTCAAAAAAGGCTCTAAGAAAAATCTGCAGCAGGTATTGGGTGCCTTTTGCATGAAGTACCACTTATTACAGTACCCAGTTGTCGGGCTATTCTGACAATACTGAACCAATGACAAACCTTCCTGCCAATTCCATTGGCCAGTACAACCAATAATCAGAGATGGACCAGGAAAGCTCTGGAATGTCAGAATGATGACACCGGTCCGAACAACCAGGATTGACGAATATCAGAAACCTGCTGCAAACTAAAGCTTGGCATCAAAATACAACAATAAGGGCAACACAGACAAAAGTAATGTCACAGCAAATAACTTTTGGTATAGGTATAAATATTCTTCATAAAGGGCAACACTAGATTGTTTATTGCAGACAACGAAATACACCTTCAACCGGAGTTTGGAAACCTGGACATATGAAGATTAATATGCATCTACAGATACATTTCGGATAATGGCTCGGATAGGGAAGGCAGGTTCTACCAGGAAAGACTAGTTCTTAAGACAGACATGATCAGCTCATTAGTTAGTATGTATTTGATTGGTGGATCCTCTTTCACCTGACACAGATTGAGACTTTAAAACTATCCTGACCAGCAAACCAGGCAAGAACAACCTGATCAGCTGATCAATGGATCATGTGCTTCCTCACGAGTTCTCCGGCAGAACCTTTCTTGGGAAAACCTACAATCCCTACTCTTAAACATTACATGTAAAGTGCAAAATGTGTGCATAAGCCATAGCACAGAGGTGGGCAAACTTTCTGACTAGTGGGCCACAATAGGTTTTTAAATGTGACATAGGTGCCGGACCAAGAGTCTGCATGGACCACCCAGCATAGGGGTCCTAAGTCCTCATAGCTAGGCCAGGATATAAAAAAAAAAAGTGTTAAAGTGAAAAGCTTTTGATAGCGAAGCTCAAACATTGTATTGCAGGCAAACTATGGCCTCTAGGAAACAATCCAAACAATTAACCTCTAGGTGTTATCTCCACTTATTGCAGGGAATGAGGGAGCCAGAGCATCTTCACACCAAGGTGACAAAGGGCCAAATTAAAAGACTAAAGGGCCGGATTTGGCACTCGGGCCTTAGTTTGCCACGTCTTCCGTAGCATGTTTGTTGGGGTTTCGTAAATCAACAGCAAATTACTTGAAACTATGGTTATGGTGTGCTATAGCCAGGGGTGCACAACACTTCTTCAGTGAGCTCCTCAGATGAGTACCAGGAGATGGTGTTTGGTACTCACCCCATATGTAGGGTGGTCTTCCTCTTTGTCTCCCTCACTGTCCTCTGCACCAGCCTTCTGCATGGTAGATTCTGCTGCAGATGGACCTCCCTGTTCCTGATTGATCCTCCTATTAGCTGTCTCCATCCACAGGTCCCCAACTGGCTTTGGGTCAAATGTAACGCTCACAGTATAACATGTCTGAACCCCCAGATCTCCTACCTTAGTAGTACAACCCTGAAAATTTGTGGCTTAGTACCTAATCGCTGAGACCACCTGCAGTCCAAATGTCAACCTTTCATAGTCAAATTCCAGCTCTCAAACAGTGCGTTTCTCTTGTCAGATTTTACCTATACATATGTCTACTCTGGCTTTCATCCCCCAGATCTCCAACACCCTTAGAAGACCAATCTTTATACAATCTGTATACATCTAACATTTAGCTGCGGCCGCCCAGACACGGAGTGCCTCCAAGTTGTTGCAGGCAGGGCTGTGGAGTGAAAATGGTCCCGACTCTGACTCCTCTTATATAATATGCTAATGTATTTTATTTCCATCCATTGAGGAAAGGAAATACAACATACATAACACAGAACTACTTGCTTTTAGAAACCACACTGACTGTAATGGCAATTAATAACAGAGAAAGGATTTTAGCATAAGATCTGCTGCTGCTTTTTCCTTAGCTAGTCCCCAAGCTTGTGATTGATTGATTCATTTGTACTCGATCTAATTGCACCACATGGGCACATCGATTCCTGTTCAATGGACCTTCCTTCTCCTCCCAGCTTTCAGTGTGTGATTTACAAACACCCACAGCTTTGGATAAGCAGCCTTTCTCTACAAATCATGCCTCATCACACAAGCTTCCTATGAGGATGTCTTGGCTTCCGCCCCTTCCACTGACCTGCTACGGCTTTTGAGGAGGCATGAGTCCAGCTGTTACATACTTTCATGAAGACTATGTCTCCATGCAATTTTGAGATTGACGGGGTCTTTTCAACATTTGTAAATCCACCTTTCAATCAAGTTTCCTTTTAGTCATTAGCCTGCTCTATTTTCCCGACCGAGGCATTCACACGAGGTTAGGTTTTAAACAGGTTAGAGTACATATCAATCACCGTGAGTGCCAGTTATTGATTGTACTAAATCTTTTCAGATCTACCCATGTGTGCCAAGCTTAGTGTTTATATCTTCTGCTGAAGATAGGGCAGTGTTGAAGGCTCCAAGAAGAGGCAGAATGAAGGGGCACTTCAAACATGATTCATGTTTTCCCTGGAATCCCAGAGTCATGATTAAAGTTTAGACTAACAATCTAAGTATTTGTTGCCTCAGCTGAATTACAGCGGTTTTCCAAATGCTTTACAGCGTCAGTCTTGAACTATTGGCGATCCATTCCCTTCACTTATACAAGCGTCTCTAGTCTGAAACAAACATTTACTTCATTATCAGCGAGAGTTCAGGCTGCCATAAACGCACCAAGCGGCGGCCAATTTTGCCGCTGACCGATGCGCGTGCACACTTGCCAACCGGGGGTGCCCACATGGGATGACAGATCGCTGACGCCCCACAGCTCAGCCGGCCAGAGGACTGACATGTCTGATAATCTCTGGCCAATGCTGTTAGTGTCAGCTTCAATGAAGACGCCGGTCTAAACTAACGGCCAGCACACAAAGGGTGCCGGCTGATGCTGTCAGCTCTGGAGAGCAGAGTGATGACGTCATCACGCTGCAGTCTGGAGCTCACCTGAGCTGATCTGTCGGCCCCCACTCTGAATGTCACAGTGGGCGCTGTAATGTTATGCACGGCACATTTATTCTTATAGCAGGCTGTTTATTAATATTCTTGTTTATGACTGTTAATAGCGACATTTGAAGTTATTTTTTTTCTATTTTTTTTTTTAAAAATAAAAAATTTTAATTCCCATTTCAATTTAGTAGGAGTCGGAGTCGGTCCATTTTTTGCCGACTCCGACTCCAGAGACCCAAAAATGTCTCCGACTCCACAGCCCTGGTTGCAGGGACGCATAGCTAGTTTTTGGCCTCTTTTGAGTACCAGAGTACCACTTCTGTGACCCCTGGCTATAGCACAGGAGAGGGAAAGTCAGGGAAACAAAAATCCCATATTTTCCTAATGTAGGATCAGACATATTTTAGACATCTTATGTTTTCCCCTGAGTTGGGATTAATATCTTATGATTGGCGTGGTTGGCACGTACACACTATAATCACATGTCCACAAAGAAATAGCCTCTAAATCCTAGAAAACTGCTACTTTGTTGTAGAGAAAAGTCCAAATCTCTAGTCATTCGCCAGTCATATTGCTGATGTGAGTGAGTGAATCATTACTGTATGTGTGATCCAATTTATGGTTTCAAGTGAGAAGAATTCAGGAAACTACAGATTGATTCTTGTCATTAGAACTGACAATCAACTACAAGAAAGAGCAGCCCGTCGATCGATATTTACTGGCCAGGCTGGACAGGCAGGCTACCAACCGCCATTGGAGGCGATACAGATAGACCACCATGGGGCCCTATTGTGTATTGAGGAGGATAGAGGGATCTATATTTAAAAATGTAAACATTTCTTTTTTAAAGAATTTTCTTTACAAAGCACAGATATTAATAGCGGCCCTGCTGCCGTCCATATTTTCTGTACCAAGCGCACCATCAGACTTCAATGGTAAAATTTTTTCTTTTAATGTCGTAGGCAGTAACTCTTCCCAAATATGTCCGTACAGGGTCCAATCGAGCAATCCTGACTAAATAATGTTTGAAACAAACAATTATGTACAAAAAATAAAAACAATTTAATAAAACAAATGAAAACAAAAACAAGAATTAGGACACAACACGATGCTAGCTATGTACTACTATCGCCAAAATAAAAGTCCCTGATGCCCAGATGTTCCCATGTGCACTTAACCCTTCTAACCTGGTGTGATAAAATCACACAGGGAAGAATGGTTACAGCAAATGGGCACATCCTGGGGCAGCAGGGACCTCATTCTGGCTATGTTTATTACATAGGGGTAGTTTGAAAGCATTTTTCTATGTATAAAACTGCTCCAAACTCCCCCTATGTATCAACATTATCTATTTACTGTTTACCGTTCAAATATCCCCCCGATCCCAGCCGCCTCCCGAGTGACGTCATCACGTCACCTGACGGGGGGGTGGAGGAAGTCACAGAAGGCAGAGGCATCCGAAGAGGCAAATCGTGGACACGGGACCCAGACATCGTGAAAGTATGCTCTCCTGGATCCCCGATTCGTACTGGACTGGCAGCACACCTCTCCATTGCTAAGTAAGCACTGCAGCGCTGACGAGGGGCTGCCGTCCCACACGCTAGGGGTTGGTAACAGATGGTGCAACTCGCCCATCGAAACTACTCCTGGCTCACTTCTGCAGAAGTTTAAGAGGAAACAAATATTTCTTCCTTTGTAGTCATAGCAAGGAGGAATATGAAACATCCCCCGCCCCCCCTTGCCCTTATACATAAAGTGTACCCTCAGGTTTCCTCGTATTCTGCTGGTGGCAGGCATCAGTCATGGCTTGTCCCATGAAAGTCTATGTGGATTTCCGCTGACAACCAGCCACAACTTTCCACTTGAGGGACTAAATCTGGACTACACTTTATATCTCTGTCGATATCCTTTAGCTACAACAACTATGTGTGGCCGGGTGCTCTGTGATTGAACACAGGTGCTTGTGATTTAGAAGCCCCTCATTTAAGCCCCCCATACACGTCTAGATTTCTGTTCAATCACCTAAAGATAATTTTTTAGGGTTCAGGAATCTGTGATGATTGTATGTTTGTTAACTGTCGTACAGATTTTGATCAACTTTCTGTAGATAGACTGAAGTGTAATGCATTTCAATACAACCAATTTAATTTCCAACACGTCAATCCTTTTTCAATAAATTTTTTTTCCAATTTTTAATTGGTTTAGGTTGATCTACCATGTGGGTGGGCTCATAGATTTTCACCAAAAAAATTGATTGAATTGAGTTGATTGGATGAAAAAATTCTAGACTGTATGGGGGCTGTACATGGTTTTGGTAACAAAGAAGATCTAAAGGAATCTGCAGAGAATCAAATGTGTATGGGGGGCCCTAATGCTTGTGTCCACAGTGGGGAAAAAAGTTTGCAGAGAGGACACGTGCATTGTGCTGATGGGAGGTGTCACTCTGCGTAATCCAGTTGTGTGCCCGCAGTGGCTATATTGAATATCATAAAGAATCCAAACATCCGAAATCAGCACTGATGGAAGTGGTCGGTTAAATCCGCACAAATGAGGCAACGCTGTCTTGTCCGCGCAGAAAAACAGCAGCACAACAGATCTGACACATTTTGGGGGGCCTAAAGTACCATAAATGTCGGACTTTCATTTCGTTCCCAAACGATCAATGGGCCTTGTGCTTTGTGCGATCACTCACCCTTGTTTCATTGAGGAATATTTTGGCAAATCCCTGTGTGAGAGCAATACTTTGGATGGGGACCAGGGTCCCCAACAACTTATCACGGAGTGATCACATCGATTCACCGTTAATCTTTCAACCTATCCGTTGCAATCATCAGGCCGTGATCAATCTTTTAAATGGGTATCATCCCGTTACGCACAAATCAATGGATCTGTCACTCAAGCAGAAGTTATAAAGGAAATTGTAGAAAGCCCGTCATCAGTTGGTAAACAGAGCTCTCCAATGATTGTTCTGGACAGGGAGTCATCATTGTGATTGGTGAAATGAGTATCAGCATACACAGATGACTGAAGTCCAGGTCTATTTTTGTATTCGATACTCATCTATAAATGTGATCACACTTCCTCATGTACAAGGCCTGTGTGGATAGAATTTATTCACCAGATATAATACTTATATACCATCTTCCGATGGGGGGTACACGGAGCATTCCCCATCGTCCGGGTGTAGCCCACCCCCCATCTGATGCCCCCATAAAGGAGTCAATGTCTCCTTGGGAAGTATAACTTCCTAAGAAAAGTGACACAGGCGGGTCCGCCATTGAGGATGTGCCGCAGCGCCCCGTTACATTTTTGGGTTGACGATGAGGGGGTTTCTCATGTAAAAAACTCTGAGCACTGTTGCGCCCCCTTCTCAGGGGGCTTTCCTCCCCCTCACCCCCCGACTCTCTCCACATCACGGTATCAGCCGCGCGGACGCAGCCATAACACACATAAGCAACTACACAGCGACCGGCTCGTCATCTCCTGCCTAATCTGCCATCTCTGCTGACCGAGCGCCCGGGCAGTGATACCACTCCCACACACACCTATTGAGACGATGGCCATTACGCCGCCCCTGAAACTTTTGTTTTGGCCCGCCCCCTAAAAGTTTCCTAGATAATGGGGGTGTTGTAGAGAGATAAATATTCGGGCGTCATGTGACTGACGCCGGTGTCATGGCAAGGTTACCTCACACCGGGATAGTCATGAGACCGAGTTGTTCCGTGTTCACAACCAACCAAATGATCGTTCATTATTATCTACATAGACTGTCACTATAGGGTACAGGGAGGGGTCACCTATTGCCTTTGGTACTGTCCTTGTTCTGAGGGATGTGCCTTATTCTTACTATTGAGGGTAGGATGAATGGACAGGTAGGTTGTTTAAGGGCACTTCCATAAGTTCTATTAATATGAGAACAGAAGCCTGTCTCTCCCTTTCACAAGTATATGCACGCTGGAAGGAAGAGAGAGCAGCCAAGATCATGGCTGGAGAAGTAGCTGTGCGTGATGCCATCTTTGGGGTCCCTTACACTGTGTGGGCTGGGTGGGTGAGTGTAGGGACAAGAACAAGGCATAGAGGACCTACTTACTAAGCCAAAGATGAGGGAGGGACTAGAGCAAGGAGCCATACAGGAGATCTCAGCTGCTCTCTCATCCTTCCAGGATGTGATAAGGAGGAGAGCAGCCCAGATCTCTGGTATGGCTCTGCCCTTCTTCCCCATCAACATCTCTTTAGCTGCAAAAGTCTGCTGACTAAAGGTCATCACCATGCTGCGATTGGTTGGTCATCGAATCAATGCGCACCACTTGCTCGATTCTCGTTCGTTACTACCCTGGTCCCTTTCCAAAGTAAAGGCGATGGACGGGATGATTTATGGATTGATTGATCCCGCTTGAAAAAAGGGGTTTTATATTTGATTCCATTAATATGCTGATCGTTCGGGAAATTGAACCAAAAATGTAAACGTGTATGGGGACCCCTAGGCTATGTTTCCACTATATGTCAGGACCCCTCTGCTGTGTCTTCACTGCACCGAGCCGTTCCGCCGATGCAAGGCTAAACGTAGTGGAGTATGTTGAATCTCTGCTGAAAAGGTCAAGTCAATTTGTGCTCTGTCGGGATCCTCGCCAGGCAATACGCTTACCGGGGGGGGGTTCCCGACGTATAGTGGAAACATACCCATAAAGGTTTGGGTCTATATTGACTGAGTAGCATTTGTTGGCTACATAATGTGAATTTCCCATTTAACCATATCCCAAAGGTGCTTTATTGTATTCTGATCTGGTGACCGCAAAGAGTCCCCAGTTCCAAATTTGAGTGCAATGGGGTCATCGTCAGCTTGGGCTGATATATCATTGAAATGTGATACGGTATTCTATAGTGTAATCAAACAATACAACAAGGGACGGCCATGGTCAGCATACAAGGGACGGCCATAGTCAGCATACAAAGGATGGCCATGGTCAGCATACAACAAGGGACTGCGATAGTCAGCATACAACAAAGGAAACGGCCATGGTTGTCAGATAACAAAGGAGGCCATGGTCCAGCATTACAAGAGATGGCATGGTCGCATACAATAAGGAACGGCCATGGTCGCATACAACAAGAACGGCACGGTCAGATAAAAGGGAAGGCCATGGTAAGCATCCAAAGGATGGCATCGTAAGATACAACAAGGGACGGCCATGGTTGCCAGCAAACAACAAGGAACGCGCCATGGTCAGCAGATAAGGGACGGCCATGGCAGCAACAAGGAACGGCCATGGTCAGCATACAAGGGACGGCCATGGTCAGCATACAATGGATGGCCATAGTAAGCATACAACAAGGGACGGCCATGGTCAGCATACATCTCAGGAGTGGATATCTCAGGAGCTATGGTGTGGGATCCACTGGGAATATGGTCAGTCACAGGTTGGTATGCCTCTCCAGGGTCAGAGAGGGACCAGGACCATTGTATATGAAAAAAAAATGTTGTTGGTATGAGTAGGTAACAAATACTGGTACATTGTGGGAGGGAGCACACGATCAGCAGCAAGTCATTATATATATATAACTCCTTTTGAATATCTTGTATTTAGACAGTGTTGAGGGGGGACTAGAAAAAGTAGGAGTAAGAGAGAGTTTTTCAGAAGGGGGGGAATGAGAAAGGGAGAGTAGTAGAAGGAAAAAAAGGACAGAAAGACAGAGATGGAGAGGAAATGGAAGGGAGTAAAGTAGAAGTAGGAAGAACAGGTTTGTTATTTTATTCTATGTTCCTTCCTCTGTCTTCCTGTGCCAGTGCTGCCCCACACTTCCTGTATGTGGAGCGCACCCGCCGGTCTATGCAAGGGCTCCTTGAAGAATAAATCTAGTGCAAAGTGCAAAGAATCATGTGAGGAATACCAGTGTAAGTGTATGGACATGCGTTTATCATTTCACATGTTGGATGAGTAGCTCTTTAATAAAGTGATTTGATACAGAAAGCTTTATTCTCAGGGGTGCACATAAGTGGTACTCTGGTACTCGAAAGGGCCAAAAACTAGCTATGCGTACCTGCATTATTGTTGGCACTCCGTGTCTGGGCATCTGTAGTTATCAGGTGCACCCAAGGAGCCTGGCTGTCAGCCATAGAGGAGAATGATCAGGAGCACAATCAGCATCCCTCCCACATTAAATAGCTGTACAAACAACTTCACTTTATCTGTATACACTACTGTAAAAGTAAAAATGTTTAGATAAGAAAATTCTTTCAGTTTTTATTGTTTTATAAATGTATACAATTTATTTCACTTGCATAACCTCAGGGAAACATTAACATTAAACACTGGTTTCCAATTGAAATTAGGAATATAAATTACTAATCCAAAAGAAAAGAGTGGTCTTCTAAGGGTGTTGGAGATCTGGAGGTTGAATGTCACAGTAGGCATATGTATGGGTAAAATCTGACAAGAGAAAAGCACTGTGGAATGTGACTATGAAAGGTTGACATATGGACTGGGTAAAATCCGACAAGAGAAAAGCACTGTGGAATGTGACTATGAAAGGTTGACATATGGACTGCAGGTAGTCTCAGGGCTTAGTTAATTACCCAGAAAATCCTGGGTTGCACTACTAAGGTATGGGATCTGGGGGTTCAAACGGTGTTGTACTGTGAGAGTTACATTTGGCCCAAAGCCAGCTGGTGACCTGTGGATGGAGACAGCTAATAGGAGGATCAATCAGGAACAGGAAGGTCCATCTGCAGCAGAGTCTACCATGCAGGAAGCAGAGGACAGTGAGGAAGACAGTGAGGAAGACTACCCTACCTATGGGGTGAGTACCAAACACCATCTCCTAAGGAGCTCACTAAATAGGTTATGTGCACCCCTGTTTATTCTCACAAACACACCTAAACATACTTTGTTAAAATACCTTTTGATTACATTTCGTCTGTTATAATTTAATACATTTTCCCACTCATCTTGGCAACAACCCCTTAAATTGCCATGATAAATTGTGTGCACAGCCCTCTTTAAATCACCCCACAGAGTTTCTAGCGGATTTAGGTCTGGGCTCTCTCTGGATCATTTCAAAACTCTATTTTCTTCTGGTGAAGCTTTGTTGATTTGTTGATTGAGATGTATGCTTACATTTTTGCAGGACAGCTGAACCTTTTTGGGGAGTCTTTAATTATTGGCAAATAGGTACCCATGAATAGTAATAAAAAGCCTAGGCAATATTCAAATTTGTGTAATTTCACAAATTATTCTACAAATATTCTATGTAAATTAGAAAATTTGAGATCTCCTGTCTCCTGATCTCCTGTTTAGTCTTTGTGAATATCAGCACTTGTACATGTGAATTTTTATGTTTGCAATGTCATGGTAACATCTAGTGGCAGAATGTGAAATAGAGCTGCAGTGTAATTACCACATGAGACAACACTCATAGAAATAATTCTATGTGGGAATTGCCATTTGTACATGTGAAGTTTGTGAATACAATGCATGTACTTTCCCCAGGATCTCGAATATTCCAGATTACGAAGATAAAGAACTATATTCCAGATCCTCACTATTTCTCGAAGTGCTGATATTCGCAATTTGAATTTTCGTGCTCAACACTACCCAAGAAGAATGAAGGGTTATATCAAACAATGCCTGACAAAGTATCAGTTTGGGTGTGCTCATTTATGCAACCAGCTTGTTGGACTATTTTTACTACAAATGTGTTTTTCAATGGAATACTTAAAGGGTCACATTCAGGGCTTGTTTCCATTGTACGCCGGGACCCCTACGCTAAGCGTATACGCTTAGCAGGGGTCCCGACGTATCTCACAGACTCAGCCTGCCGGCGGATGGTCTGTTTACACATCCGCCGGTGTAAAGGCTGAACGTACTCGACTACGTTCAGCCTGACACCAGCGGATCGGCTCAGCGCAATGAAGACAGACCCGTCCGCCGAGCAGGTAAGTCTATCTGTTACGTTGGGACCCCCCGCTAAGCGTGTACGCTTAGCGGAGGGGTCCCAACGCAATGGAAACAAAGCCTAAAGGTGGGGGCATTTTATTTTTTATCACAAAAATCTGGCATTGTAACAAGGGCGTGAACAGTTATTATATCCACTGAATATCCTGTCTGGGGTTCACAGATTAACATTATAAATAAGAAAGAAAAGGAAAGCATACTGCCCAAATCATAAATGCAGTGAGGGAAATAAGTATTTGATCTCCTGCTGATTTTGTAGGATTGCCTTCTGACAAAGAAATGACCAGTCAAACATTGTTATTGTAGCTGTGAGAGACAACTTAAAAATAAAGAACCAAAACCCACAAAATCTAGTGCACTAAAGTTAGAGATTGATGTTCATTGCAATGGGTAATAAGTATAATGCTGGGCATACACGGGTCGATGATTGTGCGATTTTGTATTGATTTAAGCACAATCAATTGCCATGAAGGCACACAGCCATCGAATGTGCTCGAATCCATACAAAAATCAAGCTGTGTATGCCTAGCTTAAGCAAAACCAAGATCCTGGAGTGGCCGGAACAGAGCCAAGACCTCAATCCTATTGAGAATCTGTGGTGGGTGCTCAAAGTGAATGTCCATGCTTGAAAACCATGCAATTTGGACATTTTGCAATGGAATGGCCAAAATCCCTCAGGAGACTTGTGCCAACCTAATAAAGAACTGCTCTAATGGACTGTTGTCAGTTGTGGCTCAGAAAGGGTACTCTACCAACTATGAACCTCCCAGGTGATGTGCCTGAACCCAGTATAAGAAGAGTTTGCTTACAAAATACTTACCTATACTCTGCGAGCCGGTGGCAATTCCTGATCACGGCATAACTGCCGATCGCTTATGGCGCCACTTCTGCAGCATCATTGGTGACACTGGTGTGGCGCCATAGACTTACATTGGTTTCCCAGCCCACATAACCGGTGTCATTGACGATTCCAGCAATGTGTAGAGGAGGGAGGACGGGGAAAACGAGCAGAGGACAGTGTTAAACGACACAGGCAAACCACTAGGGCGGTTAATGGCCAGGGGGCTAATCATTTTAGATGTCTCATATTTGCCCTTTTTTGTTTCAACTCGCTGTGTCAAGAAAATATCCTAATTAAACTTGCACATTGTTGTTTATAGTGTATTTGTTTGCAAAATAACAAAGACTTGTTCGTTTTCATGGAGAAAAAATGGTGTTGTCTAATTTAAATGGGGGGGCGGAATAATTTTGGTACATATGCTACTTTATTTTTTTAAAATTTCAGACCTTTGTAATTAATAAATTTTGCGACCATCTTTATTCCTGAATACGTATGAGGTTGAAGCCAGTGTAAGGGCATGTTTCCACTTTGTTTTGTGATCCGTCGGGACCCCTACGTTAAGCACAGTGCTTGTGGTCCTGACGGATCCCATACACTGTACCTGCCATACAGCACTATGTTAACCCCTGCATCTGCAGATTGGCTCAGCGCTGTGAGAACAGAGCATCCGCTGAGCAGGTAAAGTGTATGTGATCGGTCGGGGCCCCCCCGCCAAGCACTGCGCTTAGCGTAGGGGGTCCCAAGGCATCACAAAGCCTAAGTATATAATGCAGTCAATAAATGTTACAAAGTTTATGATTATCTTCAGTTTATAGCTTCAGTTTAACAGCTTCCATGTACAGTATGTGATCCTGTACCCACGATATAGTTATATTGTCCGCAGTAATTAAAGGATGTCATGCTTATCTTGTAGAAGACAAATGCGCACTAGAATGTGATTGAAGTCTGATTACCATTGCATTTCTCAGCAACTGTATGTGGATTACAGTAATGACATATATGTACATATAACCAGTGACGTGGTATGATCATCACCTGCTGAGCTGCCACTGGTGGGCTTTGGGCAGACATTACCTGTAATTGTAGATTCAAATGTAATATGTTAATTTGGAAATACACATTTTCAGGTGAACAGACGATTGCTACATATTATGCAACCACCAAGCTTTAAGAACTAATATATAGACAGGTTTCAGGTAGCAAGGTGGAGGCTGCTAGTGACAAATCTCCTCACCTTCAAACTCATAAACTGTTGAAACCAACTATGTACAATGCTTTTGTAAAGTAACAAAATATACACAATAAACTCAAAGAACAATATAGAATCACTTTATTAAGAAACATTTACAAAAAATGAAATAAAACCCTTCAACATACAAACATTGTGAACTGCTGCATTTACTCAATAAGAGCTTTCCAGTCTTCATTTTTGTACCTTTTGTTTATGTATAGAAACTACAAAAAATATGTCATCATTTATATACTTATATGGGAATGTAGATGTGACACCTCATGGCTGGGTGGTTCCAGGGTCAATTCTATTGACTAGTTTGGGTTACCCAGCCCAATATTATGCCCTGAAGTAAGGCCGGCATTGCAGGTTTGTCCACATTGCCATTATATTGCACACTACTGCTGCTAAGCAGGCCGTTTTACATTTGCTTCCCTACATATTAGTGCTGCTGGAACTCTCCATCTACCATCATATACTGGACACATGACTAGATTAAGTGCATCCAATGAGCACACCTATTTTCTCAATAAATGGATCTACAATTTTTTCCACCCCCCAAATCTTTAGAAGTTTGGTGGTTCCTATATGTAATGTTTCTAGGAGTGTCATAGGAAGCCACAAATATAAGCTGAGGAGCTACTGTGCGCACATTGAAAAACACTCAGGGCACTTTCACACTGGCTGCAGTGCAGTACATTATGGTAACACAATTGGGTACCTTTAATACTGGCCTTGCACTAATTGTAATGCCCAGTGCCATGCATTACTGTAAATGCCATGCATTACTTACTAGCTTTGAAGATGGAGCACAAGCATCTCCTATACACATTAACAGACACAGTAAAATTACAGCATATAAAGTATAAATCAGCTAAGGCTGCAAGCACAAGATGCCCATTTTCCAAATAATGACAGTCCTGGTCCCCTGATACCACAACTGAGATGCCAGTGACCAGGAGCAAAGATTCTTTAATGCTCTGCATGGTAGATGTTAGTGATGAGCAGCATAGCCAATATTTGTATTTGCAAAATATCAAAAATTGTTTGTCTAATATTCACAATAAATGTGAGAATTCCTGATCTCTAGTCATTATTACATTCAATGTGCGAATCAGCACGTGTACATGTGCAAATTGTGAATGCAATACTTTCCACACATCATGTTCATTGTTCAAATCGGCACTTGTGCATGCGCATATTTCGAGCGCAATGTACTGTAGTTATGTACTGATGTAAAAAAATATTGAATATTTGTGATTACAAAGATAAAGCACTATATTCAAGATCTTCGTGCATTCTCAAAGTGCCGATATTCACGATAAAAATTCACAATTACAATATTGATGATCAACACTAGTAGAGGTTTCTATACATAGAGCGCACTGCAGCATATTAATACTTTACAGCTACTCAAGGCTACTTTTTAAAAATGAAATAAATGATTTCTCAGACTCCTACATTACAAAGGCTTCAGCTTGTACATACTAGTCTAAAGAACAATATATAAACTATTGCAACTTTCTTTCCCCTT
>CM070039.1:39109511-39126977 GCA_036250615.1 Ptychadena robeensis | reverse complement strand
GGGGCTTAACCTAGATGTGCAGAAAACTCTGGGTGTGCTTTGTTTTGTTCATTCAGATTTGTGCAGTAAGAAACTGTTAAATTCTCTCTTTCCTGCAGAGAAATCTAAACTCAGCTTAGACTTCTTAAACTGCTGTAATAAACATTGGTGCTCTTGTTACTGTTCCCTATTATCCTTGTTTTTACCATAATCCATGGCCTGACCACTTCCCAAATGTTTGTGTATGAGAATGGTTTGCCAGATTGATCTGTTGTATGATCTTTTGGACTCAGTGAAGTCAACTCTCTGCATTTACTTACCTTAATCTACTGGTCTTTTCTCATTGCAGATGGCACAATCGAGCACGTGTGCGCTTACGGTGCTCGATTGTCCTCTTATCTATAAAAAATCTAAGCCACCCAATGCTTCTACGAGCGGGAGTGGAAAACCTTGTTCGATTACCTTTACCTTGATTGGGGATCAAGGGCCCCCATCCAAAGTATCTAAAGGGCTTCCTGCTGGCTGCCAATATTGGGGCAGCTTGGCAGCAGTTGGTAACACATTGGTCTTAAGCATGCCAAGCATGAAAGTCCACCATCTTTCCTTCCCATGATAGTTCAAAACTGCAGATGTTAATGTGCCAGTGACACATAATTGACAGAAGCCTTGCTTTTATCTATGTATGTATTTTCCTGTACACATATTGGTAGATGAAGTATATTGCAATGAAAATATGTGTGACCTGAATTTAACTATACTATTTGTTTTAATTAATTGTCTTTATTTTTATTTCTAGAACTAGGACTATCATCCTGGAGAGATAGTGAGTTGGGGGGTTGTATATAAGCAGGTGGGTTGAACAAAGAGGAGATAGTCCTTTAAGTCTTTTAAGCTTTGTACATGCTTATATGCACACAGGGATCTCTAGACCATTATTTAGAAGCTGGAAACTCATATAAACTAGGTGAACTGATTTAAACCTTAAGGTGGGTTTACACATGTAGATTTTTTCTTCAATCAACTGCCTATTAGATTTTTTGTTCGATGTCGTTGTCGTACTTCGTTTGTTCATTTATCGAATGTAACATTAGATTTTTTGTTCGTCTGTCCCGAGATCGAATGAAAATACATTCAGAATTACGACGACAGATAAAAATGTTCGATAACAAACCAAATTTATCCATCGAACAAATTGGCCATTCTAGATTTTTTTTCAATCAACCAAAAATTGTTTGTTCATTGATCAAACGAAAAAATCTACACGTGTAAACCTACCTTAACAGCTTACCATGTTGTCCCCGACATCCTCATTGATGTCAGAGGTGTGCTCTAAAAAAGCGATGTCTCCTCTATTACATGGAGGTAAATGACGCTGCCTACCCCCACCCTTTCAGCATCATATATGATGTAGTTGGGGCGGACCCGGAAGGATTGGTGTGCACATTGATACAGGAAATTGCTGGGGGATTTCGGTGGACAGGTGAGTTTGTCTGCAGTTATCTCCAGGTAACTTTTGGATACGCAAAGAAACTCATCCAGAGATGGCTCAGGCTTTACCAAGGTTGAGCAGACCGAAGATAGCGAGCCCTGGTGAAGACCGGGTGAAGATGTTGAACCCAACACAGGACGTGGAATTGCGATGCATCAAGTTCTACTTAAGGCACTGACAGGTATTTTAGGAAAGTGCAAATATATCTTCCCTATTTGAATTTATTAAAATCTTGCATTCAGATATCTTTATAGCTATGCAAACGCAAAAGCAAACACCTTAGAACATCTGACATACCGAAAGACTAAACACATAACTGCTTCTTTCTTGCGTATGTTTTGTTCCATTACTTCCAAAAATGAATCAATATAATGATAAAACGTTCCCACCTTATTTATCACCGGGGCAGGCCAAAAGCATTCATATTTACAGACAAAGCTCTTGTAGAAATGTACAGACGTAATGATTGTCATGGAAGCAAGAAGGTAAGAATATTGCACTTGAGTAACATGGGACAGTGGTATTAGTCCTTGCTGTTTTGACAAAAAGATTTCCTTTGTGGATTTTCATGTTCTCCAACTGTAGTTGAGCGAAGGATATTTTATACATTCTTCAATGTTGTCAATTTCCATCAACTTCATAAACATGAACATGGTGGCTAGTTTCCTCTGCCATGCCTACTGTTGGCACTTTAATCATTCAACACCATCAAATTGTGGATTCATCACAGTGGTAGTTGCTTGTTCAAATATGGGGTTTGCATTCTGAACAATAAAAACATAAAAGGTTTAAGTCTAAATTGTATCAAAATGTTACAAACTAGTATTTATTATAACTGGGCATTCACGCATAATCAGACAATGTGTTCTGATGCGTTCTTTATATTATTTGGGCCCTTATTATCTAGGCCAACCTTTCATTTACACTATGGTTCCAAATAACAAGACACTATTATTCTGCTTCAATCTTATAGTAAGCAAATTCAGCAAAATGATAGATAAATATAATTTTCAGCGATGTAATCCTCAGCTTCTTTTACCCAAATAGAATAACCATAGCATTTAACAAAACATAATACAAATATATCACACGGAGTTTTGAGGAAAACAAGGAATACATTTCTACCTATCCTAGTAAACACTATAGGTCTGCCATATATGGGACTCCAAGTTTACTCACTTAATGGTTCAGGGTCTAATAGACAGGAAGGGATTTAGCCATGAAGAACTTGCTTGCCTTCCCGTGAAACCTGTACTTCCCTAATGCAGTAATATAATACTCACTGCTCTAGATTTATAGCACAGGGTCTCTATATTACGTACTGCTGCCTACACTTCTAGGAATTATTAGCATGGCTAACATGGTAGACAAGCTAACATGGTGGCCAACCAGGGGATGGCTCTCCTCATAACAGGACTACAGAACCATGATGTGTTTTATGGCTCATGTACTAATTCGAAAAGTGTGAATCACATTTATTCTCCATAGTCTGGAAAAAGTACAAATTAGTTGGTTGTTGGTTTTTAAGCAAACATTCAAGGAGTATTGGTTATTTAGAAACTATAGGAAATTATATCTTACATCTTTCCAAACTGCCTTTTGCCTTTCCTTCTCAAAACGATGGTACTCCTTTCTGTCTTTTACTTCTGTGAAAAATTTCCAGATCAAAAGACTGATCACGCCAACCAGAACCACACCTCCAATGGTGCCTCCTACAATAGCAAATATGCTGGGAGCTTCAGGACACTCTGTGAAGAAACGTAAAGTTAATACACTCAATGTCATGAAATGACGGGAATATTAATGCTAAACTCTAGACAAACAGTGATACAAAGTGAAATATATATATGTGCGGGTATTGTTTCAAAGTAAAAGGATTTGTATTCATGCCTAATTATGTCTGATATTTATATACAGCTTCATGGCAAGCCTTGTGGGCTTTTTTTCTGCTCTAGTTAAACAATACAGAAAAGTTACCTACTTAAAATGGACCTACCACCTGGGAGGTCACTCAGCAGTATCAGCTGCAGCTTAGCCGATACTGCTGAGATTGTAATTGTAAAAAAAAAAAAAAAAATTCTGACAGGAGGAGGGGAGCTTGTTACGAGTGCTCCCTTCCCACTACCTTACATTGCGCCTAGGCAGCCGAAGTGATGTCTGGGACATCTCCCCCAGGCAGGAATTCGTCAGCAGCTGATTCCACCCGCCCCCCCACAGAGTTCTGAAGCTCCAACCAAGAAGAGACAGGAGGGGGAGGTGGAGTGGAGGGGGGCCAGTGGGGGCGGAAGCAGCTTCACTTCTCCAGGAGCCAAGATGCCAGCATGAGAACTCAAAGTAAAGAAGGTATGTATTTTGTGGGGTTTTTTTGTGTAGCAGTTTTCCAGCATCTGAGTTGTGTTTGTTTAATGTATGTATTTAATGTATGAGCTGAGTTGTGTTTGTTTAATGTATGTGTGTTTTTTCATTTGAGTTTAAAACAACTTTAACTCCAACCTGTGATTAAACCACTAAGACGCAACAAAAGACTGATAAAGTTGACTTTCTCTCCAGCAAATGTGAATACTAGGCACCTGCTTGGCCACAAATACAGCTCCTTCCTCTTTCAGTCTAAAGCTAGCCATACACTCTGCGATAAAAATTACGATCTATTAAAACCGACCAATGTATCCCGACATCGGAGTCGTTTTAGATGGTAATTTTCGGTAAAATACTACCACATGGAAAATCCAATTTTGGATCAATTTTTCTGGTTTTATCAAAAATGTCATCGAAAATAATCGGAAGCAACATGCCGGTGGCGGAAGTCTTAATATGCTAATAAGCATCATCGGCACTAATTGGTCGGTAAAACACTATGAACTTGCCCGATGTTCCCAGACCAATAAAACATTTTCAACTTGTCCAATGACTTTACGATCGAAAAAAACAGCCATTAGAATTGTATTTTATCTGTCATACCATTTGGACATATGCAGATTTCATGCCGATAAACTGCTTTCATTGGTCGGTTTTAATAGATCGTAATTTTTATCGCAGAGTGTATGGCTAGCTTATATTATTTTGTTCTGGCAATCATGAATAATATATTAAAGATAAATCTATTTATAAAACACCAACCTAATAATCAGCACTGTATATTAAATAAGTGTTGAACGGCAAAAGGTTTACATAACTAAAACTAACCAATTAACATATTCACTAAATTAACTTATTTCTACCTAATAATAAGGCTAAAGCATTAACATATTTTAAAGAACTGCAGTAACTAGTAGCTTGTGACTTGACTGAAGCTGTCTGCCCACCTCCTTTATAACATTACGGTGACTGTCTATGTGGTAATACAGCACCACTTGGTGGCAACTCAATGTCAAATATTATTGCCAACCAGATAATGGAAAAACACCACTTCTTATATTAACTAGTGAAGAACAAATGCTTATGGATTTACTCTTCTTGCTATCTGAATAATCCATTTTACAAGCCGGTTATTTTTAGCAGCTCCTTGTCTTTTAGACTCCTTACTAGTCTATTCCAATATCTTACACTCTCTCACAGAGCATACCCCACATTAGATAGTGAATGTTAATTGGTTAATAAGTGGGTGGACCTGTAGTGTTTAAGGTTGCTGCAGGCAGGGCTGTCTCTCCCGCTATGCCAAGTATATGGGCGCATAGTGCCCCTGAAATCCCCCTCACACACATAATCAAGGCACCCATGCGCACATTTGCTAGCACCCCAATCCTCCCCGCTCAACAACTTTTCTGGTAGCATCACTGACCGCTGATTTCCCACCCATGCGCTCAACAACTTGGGGGCCCCAGGAAAAAAATTTGCATAGGACCCCCTAAATGCTAGATATGGCACGGGCTGCAGGGATCTGGGGAAACAGTGTTTGTTACAAAAGAGTTCTCCTTGCAGACTGCATTCCGCTACAGTATCCAAACCCTGCAAATTACATTTTAGCCACTTGCTTATGCAGTCTATGAACAATGTTTATTCTTCCATACCAACGGATATAATTGAATGAATACTAGCTTTGCCATTGAAAGCAGTAAAGATCCAATATTTCCTTTCAAACGTTTCCCCCTTTATTCAAGAAACATCAATCCATCCAAAACCTCATTGGTGGATAAAAACTTTAACTACATGGATGCACTCCTTTGTCATCTGTTTTTGTCATAAAAACATAAATGTGAATAAGCTGGTTGGCACACACCGTGACCCCAATGGTTAAACCATCAAAGTCACACTTGCTTTACTCAACACTGGGTTGTTGTTTCTGTCTACTCCACTCTCTATGGGCCCCCATACACATATCCATCCGTGGGTTATTTTGCAGACGATCGACCCTCGATTTGGCAGCCGATCCTCCGCAAAATCAAACGTGGAATGTATATGTGTATGGGATCTGCAAAACGGAGGTGCCCACCTGGAGGGATGGACCAGAATAGCACCGCAAGTTGGGCGCAGGACAATCCTACTTGACGGTTCTTTTCTGGGCGATCGCTATACTTTGTATGGGGACCAGTGTCCCCATCCAAAGTATTCTACGGGAATCCATGTGTGAGTGGCACACATCACGATTCCTGTATGTTCGGCGGCCGACTGAAAGCAGCATGGTGATGTTATATGCACAGGAATCCATATGTGTATAGGAAGCTTAAGGTTGATTTACTGCAGCCATATAGACTGTTTTTTTTTTTTAAACGATTAAGAAAATAGACAATTTACTTAGCAAAGTAAGTTGGACTTTACTCATCCCAAAAAAATTTCTTTGTTAATGTAATTCTTGCTTCTATATGAAAGTTCTATGCAGTTCCCTTCATACTAACTAGTAAATACCATATATGTTTAATATGGCAACTGATGTAAGATTTGCCCAGAATTGTAGCTGCCTTTGATGAGTTTTATATATTTTTTTACTTTTTGGGCTGGTTATAGTTAGATTAAAGTTCATTATTATGTGTATTACTAGTGTCAAATAAATGTCTATATAACACTAATGTCTATACAACAATAATGTCCATATAACAGGCGGTTTCACAGTATCTTCAACTATCTAGCACCAATGAACACACCTTGCCTTGCATGCCCCTGTGTGCAGCATTGCCTGGCAATTCATCTGGCTGGTGAAAGAGCCCCAATAGGTATGTGGAGGTGCCTAATACAAAGCTATTTAGTCAGCAGAATAATGTATTTTGTAGAATGAAAGGGATTATGTACAACAATGCCACTATTATTTTTTTCCTCTCATTTCATCCAAGGATATTCTTACAGGAATCTAACTAAACCAACAAAGGACACTTCTACATTCACATCGACAAGCAGGTTGTCTTATTTAAATTTCTAGAAAAAAATCTGTGTAGTATTACTTGACTACTTAAAGTGCACTTCCTGCCATTATAGGCTCATATGTGTTTATCTGTTGTTGGGACTGCGGCATTTGACTGCTGATGTCATGATGCTCCTACTCCCGATTCTCCAACATGGAGAGGAATCTGTTACTGAGGATCTGCACTGTAAGAAAATCCCTGCCTAAATTCTGCGGACCTGTACTTTCCACACTTCCCATTCTACTTCTTCAATATAATCCCACAAATCATCAGATTACTAGTCAGAGGGAAGCAAAAAGGAAGTAAGAATGCAAAGCCTTGCTCCTCTACCAAGCTACCTGTCTCTATGAAGAAACACTGTCGTGATGACCCCTCTCATGTCACTACAGGAGAAGGGAGAGAGTCTGGTTCAGGGGCTGCAGATTCATAGCTGTCAATTGAGCTATGTCACATCCGGTTTTCGGCCAAACTGGTCTGTGTTCCAGATACCAGAAATGATGTCACTGGGATCACTTCCAGTATCGGGAGATTAAAGTCCCCTCCCTCCTATTTAGTTCCTGCCTAACTTAGGAGGGAACTTACTCTCCCTAGTAATGTCCCATTAGTAATGTCAGGAGGGAGAGTAAAGCCCCTACCTCCTAAATCTGCCCGATTTCAAAATCCCAGGGGAAAAAACGGGATGTGAAAACTGTATTTGGCCAGGAAAGGCACAGGAGGAGGGCAGGTATGTGCAGGATGTCCTCCCAAAACTACAGAGGGGACAAAGCAAAGAGAATGCAATAAAATTAAAAAAGGAAGCTGCTCTGTGATCTGGGTAGAGAGGAGCAGGACAGCATGTGTGTCTGTTCCCGGTCTCCCCGTGATCAGGATTCAGTTGGTAGGAGCGTACGGGTGGCTCTTGAGCGGAAAAACCTGTGTCCAAGTCCAGTGCTGTGCGGATTGCCTATCAGTCACAGTCGCAGTTGTGCCAGAGAGAAGTGGGGGGCCTCTTGCCACTGCAGTGGAAAGCTTAGTCGGTGACCAGGAGCGGCAGATGGCCAGGGCCGGGTGGATTGCTGGGGAGTCCCCAGGGTTACTGCAGAGCAGTAGCCAGTGTTGTGTGAACATTACAGGCTCTGCCTCTTTCTGCTATAATTTCCGTTACAAGCTGTTGTGCTGTACGTTGAATAAAGTACAAGTTTCACTAAACTAGTTCTCACGAGTGGTTCCTAGTTCACTACCTGACACCTGCTTGTTACAACACTGTCCAGAACAAGGCAGTAAGTGTGTTATAGGGGAATTTATCACAGCCACAAAAGTTTAAACTATTTTAAGATAAAAAATTCAAGGTTAGGCACAGCTGGTTACATCCTTCTTATTACGGAGAGTCAATGCAGCCGCCCTGGATCGCACCCATACAAAATGAATGGACGCGGTTTAAAATCACGTCCACATCCAATTTTTGACCGTGTCCATTCATGTCTATGGGAGCGATTTGTGGCGATCGGGTGCCTTTCAGATCACGGCCACGAGCAACCACCTAAGTGGGGACAGGGCTATTTAAATCAATGGAAACACGCCCCCCCCCCGCGTCCGGCGGCGCAATTGGGGACAAGCCCATACCTTGCAGGGGTTACACATTTCTTTTGTTGCAGTCTAATTTAACTATTTTAAATTTCCTGGTTTTATTGTGATCTGTGTCCTAGAAAAATGTACTTTCACTTCCTCTAGAGACAACAGTAAGTAAATAGAAATCTGAAAAATGTCAGGAAATTCAAACTGCAATAACTGTCAGCAGAACAGGGGCCCTACCAGAACCTCTGTGTTTCCTATATAAAAATGAAACAATTCTGTCACTTTTTCTCCTAACAGTTTTTATCAAGACAACTTAAGTTAGTTCTTCCCAGCTACGGGGCCTTTCACACGCTGTGGTTGCAGATTAATATTTTATGGCTATGGACCTGCTTGTGGTAACACATCCGTTTACAGTAACTACATATAATTTCACTTATATAGTGTGAAAGGCACATACAAACCTTATGCTTCCTTACTCTAAAGCAGTGGTTCCCAAACTTTCCTTGCAGGGCCCCTCTTTTCTATTAACCTCCTGAGCGTTTCGCCCATGGCACGGTTTTTTCATAACCATGCCACGGGCAATCGCGGCAGAGGACAATATGCTCCGCCGCGATTGCCTGCTCAGCTGGAGGAGGTAAACATAAGTCCGGCGTCACTGGAGATGGCGGACTTACGTTGAAAGAAAGCGACGCCCCTCCAGTTAGACGGAGGTCTATGGCGCCTCCTACCCCCGCCCCCTTCGCGTCACCAGTGACGCGATCGGGGGCGGACCCAGAAGCATCTGCATACATGCCGATGCTCCCGACTGCCGTAGAAAGATGGCGATACCTAGAGCGTGGCTCTAGCTAACTGGGGCTGAGTTTCATGATGCATGAAACTCAGCCCGAGTTAACTCAGCCTAAACGCTGGTTAAATCCCCCACATACATGACATGGACATATTACACACCTGTCAGCAGTATACATCTGTGAAAACTGCTACACAGAGAAAAAAAATAGGTACTTACAATCTTCACTTCCTCATTCCCTAAGGCACCATCTTAAGTACTGGCGCCTGAAGCTACTTCCGCCCATTCTGTTGGACATTACTAAGGTGCCCCTCCCCTGCAGATATATTTACCAATCCCACAGGGTTTGGTATGGGAGGACAGTTCTGGTCCTTCCAGAGATCTATGCTCCTGTTTGCATAGGAGACAGGAGTGATGCTGAAGGAGGACACTGTAGGAGAGAGATGAGGACGAGTGGTGGGAAGGGTTTCAGTGTGGCAGGTGATATGGGGGTGACAATGGATTGGGGGACACAGTAGGCGAGGTGAACAAATATCATTATTATTCCTCTGCTGCCAGTCCCAGCAATGTCTCTCTACAATTACCCCACAATACTCACAGAAACACTTGTCAGGAAAGTCTATCATCCAGATCATGGTATAGGAGATGAGGAAGAACATGAGAGGGTAATGGGGTATACAAAAAGATTATTAACCTCTATGCTGCCAGTACCAGCAATTATCTCACACTTCAACCACAAAACCAACAGATGACACTCCATGTCTGGGAGGGTTTCATTCATCCAGAGCATGGTATATGGAGGATGAGGACAGACATGACGGGGGTTACGGGGTGTTATTAAAATATCCCATTGCCTCCTCTCTGCCAGTCCCAGCAATGTCTCCTCTACACTTCCTCCCAATACTCCCAGATGACACTCCTGAGACAGAGAAGGGGAAGGGGGGAGGGGGGGAGGGGAGGCACACAGTGGAACAAGCAAACGCTGTGAGAGTGAGGTCACAGGAGGCAGAGCACGATTGCAATTCTGGTGGCCCCACTCAAGCTGCTGTTCCCGGCGTCTTAGTCTAACAAGGGACCGCGGCGGGAGTCCTCAACGTCACAGCTGGGAGGTGCTTACTCGGACAAAAACGGTCTTTGCGTAAGATTTATTTTTTTTTTCTTTTGGACAGTGATTGCCTATATATGGCAGCCTGATGTGATAGTAGTGCAAAGTGACCTACCAGTGGTTAGGTCCGCTTTAAGGAAGAGCCCCCATCCCTATTCAAACACAGGTTAAGAATGAGGGCCAGCGCCCCCCTGGAATATCTTTGCGCCCCCCCCAGTTTGGAAACCACTGTTCTACAGCAAGAAAAGTTTTACATGATATTGTACTCAGAGGGCCCTGAAGTAGATTGTACTTTGTGCCATGCAGGAAGATATGTGTAAAATGCTGAAGTAAACAGAAATCTACCATCTGCGATCCCAATTTGCATATTTGTGCAGTCAGTGAAAGCCCTTCTACTTACCTCTTTTTATGATATAGTTTATGGTGTATCGCTCAACCCCATCATTTTCTTGTAGAATGTATTGCATCCAGCAGTTCTCTGAGTCCTTCTCTCTGCAGAATGTCTCTACTTGTAGCTCATCCACTTTTTTAGCTGTTACACCAGGGCAAGCATGTGTACAGTTCCTGGAGCTCTGTTCCCCTTGCTTTATATAGCATTCAACGCATGGTCTGATTTATAAACACAAAAAATACACATACAAATGTAATAATACTTATATAAGTGGATGTACACTCAATATGTAAAATCGACATATGCAAAATTAAAGTTGAAATGACCTCACAGCTGGTATGATAGTGGCTTAGGGCTCCATGATCCTAAAAGATCCTTACCTGCTGTTCCGTGGAATTGTATGATTCCATATTTATTCAGCGGGTCTACTATTCTACTAATAGTTGATATTCGTAAATGCGAAATTTGCACATACAGCAACGCAATGCGATTATCTACAAAATGAAATGAACGGTCTCTTGCGGTATTTATTATCGCAATCGCAATTATATTACCACAATGCATGGCCATAAGTCATGTGGTGGGCTACTGAGTTGATATGGAGGGTCACAAGTGCAGCCCTCAGCATCACTAAAGGGCCGCACACAACATTTTCAAGAAGACATTATTTTAAATTTCTAAACAGCAAAACTTGTTTTAAATGACACTTCAATAATTAGGGAACACTGTAGTATGGTAATGCACATTTTGTGTCATATACATTATCAAAGGTTATGTGCCTCATAGATATTATCAAAGCCTTTGATGATATCTATGGGGCACATAACCTTTGATTCAAAGGTTATATGCCCATTTTCTGAGGTTATGTGCCGCATACAATAATCCCCTGTTCGTTGGTGGAATAGTGGGAGCATAGGAACTCATGTTCTTAGAATCGGATATTCTTAGAGTAGGAAGCAGAGGAGAGGTGAGGGACTTGCTGAGGCGCTGTCTGGGTTGCTGATTGGTTTTCATGTGCTCACCCAGTCCCTCTCCTCCTCTTCCCTACCGAAGAAGATCCTGGATGAGGACAGGCAGGATCCTATGCCCTATGCATTAACATTTAGGTTTTGGGGGCCACAAGTGGAAGACCAAAGGGCCGCAGGTTGGGCACCTGGGGCATAACATCTCGAATATTGGAACTTGCAAATATCTGCCGTCATATTTGCGAAATTCCCAAACTTGTGAATAGCAGGTATTCGTCAAAAATATGTGCTATTCGAATATTCAAACTCAACACTATTTCTAATCACCATCCTGTATAAAAATGTGTTTCAACTTCATAAACGTGACCTACAATTACAAAGAAAGCACATTTTGATTTAACTAAAAAAAGAGGAATTCTCAAAAAGGAATCAGTCAGTATCAATAAATGTGATTTTATATTTTTTTGCTGACTGTGACCTGCAGCAATTGAATTATAATAACGGTTTCAAAGTGGGCACATGACAAGTGGAATGGGGGAGACTGCATTGCGAACACTGGCTACTATTACTACTAAAAACTAGACTTTGATTAGGTCATCCTGTGCATACCAGAAGATAAAAGAAAACATGTTATATTGATCTTTTTGTGCATTTCACAATACTTCTTCCAGGTAAACTGTATCCTGAACTAGTAAAAAGTGAATGTCTACTACTCACAACAAAGTTAAGACCTACCCAAAACGTGGACATGAAGATGGGCAACCAGGACAGGTCTCACAGAATGATGGGATATATCCATCTTTACAGGTGCATTTGTTACACTCACACTTCCCCCGGCCACTGCAGATGCTTCCTCTGCTGTTCTTACAGTTCACAGTAGATTTTAGACATTGACAGGCACTTCCTTCATATTCATTATTACATATGCAGCTGCCACAGTCACACGTCCCTGTAAATGGAACAGTATTAGATTACAGACTAGATAAAGATTGTTAGTGATAAGGCATTACACGATTTTGTTACATCAAGTCATCTACAATAATATATCATCGCTGAGTCAACTACCCTGTTTCCCCGAATATAAGACCTACCCCAAAAGTAAGACCTACCCCAAAAGACAAAGCTGCTATCCCCCCCCCTGTGCTTCTAATATAAGCCCTTCCTTGAAAATAAGACCTACCATGTCCCAGAGAAAGCTTCCATATTTAGAAAAGACATGGCAGGAGGCGTTTAGTCCCCTCTTCTAAACACAGAAATAAGCCCTAGTGCATTTTTCACACCTTAAATTAATATAAGACAGTGTCTTATATTCAGGCAAACAGGGTAGTAGAGACGCAGCAGAGAAACACATGTGTTCAACAATGAACAACTTTATAAGTTCTCTGTAACATTAACAGTCAACTTAAGACATAAAACAAAACAAAGCATAGGCTAATATGTTACATTTTGTGCAAAATTTAGGTGTAAAACAGAAAGTGTGTACAGCTTAACCTCCTGAGCATTTCACTGAGGTCCAGATTTCTGTACCAAAAGCGTTGCACAGTTTTTCATGAATTTTTTTTTCATATTGTAGTGTGTAACACATAAATAAGTAAAAATTTATATATGTAAAAAATTACATTTACCGTAATAATAAAATGAAAAAAAAAAAAAAACTAGGGTCCACTATGCACTTGGATGCACTGACATCAGGCCTGGGCACCTTACCATACGTCATTATTTTTTTTATTTTATTTTACATATCAAGTTAAAAAAAAAACATAAAAAGTGAATAATTTTTTTCTATGTGTAGAGCACATAAAAAGGTATATGTGCCTCCCTCAGCTGCATGTCAACCACCCGCCGCTGCACGGTACCCTCCCCTGCTCTCCTGAACAGCGGGATCAGAGGCGGGGGACATCAGTGGATTCCTCCCTCAGCTGCATGCTACCCAGCTGACTGCGGGTTTCACTTGCCCAAATTATCTTGGGGTAATCTGTATCAGCAACTTTATGGTAATAATGGTAGAACGTTTATTGGACTACAACACGGATGGTTTGTGTGGTCTAGGGTAAAGTATTTCCATACTGGTGATGTGTATCTGTCACCTATTGTCTCTGCTGCCATGTCTCTCATCATGGGTTTAGATTCCCGCCCTTTTTATGAAATATAATAATTAAATAAGTCAAGGCACATGTGGCCCCCCTTTTCTAGATAGGAACATTATCGAGCACCCCCCCCCCCTCAAACTACACAGACTCTAGACATGTTTGCGTTTCAGTATTCTGTACTAGTACTACTGTGAAATGTCCCTCAAACTTTTTGTAAAATACAACTCACACAACTTTATTTTGTTTTCACACCAATCATGCATAGATATGCATAATACATATACACAGTAATCATACAGAAACATTAATCATTCACATAGAAACAAACATATGCTGAGACACACACATTACATGCACTCCATGCTTGTCTCTCCCTCAGCCCCCTAGCTGTGCCTCCCCACCCCATTTGGGAACCACTGCTATTATGTATTCAATGTACCCAACTGTCATTTCCTCCAATCATTGCCATCTCTATTCTATATTGTATCTAATGACCCAACTGCCATTTCCTCCAATCATTGCCATCTCTATTCTATTTTGTATCTAATGTACCAAACTGTCATTTCCTCCAATCATTGCCATCTCCTTGCTATATTGTATCTAATGTACCTAACTGTCCTCTCCTCCAATCATTGCCATCTCTATTCTAAGTTGTATCTAATGTTCCCAATTGTAATTTCCTCCAATTACTACCATCTCCATTCTATATTGTATCTAATGTACCCAACTGTCATTTCCTCCAATCACTGTCATCTCCATTCTATATTGTATCTAATGTACCAAACTGTCATTTCCTCCAATCACTGTCATCTCCATTCTATATTGTATCTAATGTACCAAACTGTCATTTCCTCCAATCACTGTCATCTCCATTCTATATTGTATCTAATGTACCAAACTGTCATTTCCTCCAATCACTGTCATCTCCATTCTATATTGTATCTAATGTACCAAACTGTCATTTCCTCCAATCATTGCCATCTCCATTCTATATTGTATCTAATGTTCCCAACTGTCATTTACTCCAATAACTGTCCTCTCCATTCTATATTGTATCTAATGCACCCAACTGTCCTCTCCTCCAATCATTGCCATCTCCATTCTATATTGTATCTAATGTACCCAACTGTCATTTTCTCCAATTATTGCCATCTCCATTCTATATTGTATCTAATGTACCCAACTGTCCTTTCCTCCAATCATTGCCATCTCCATTCTATATTGTATCTAATGTACCAAACTGTCATTTCCTCCAATCACTGTCATCTCCATTCTATTTTGTATCTAATGTACCAAACTGTCCTCTCCTCCAATCATTGCCATCTCCATTCTATATTGTATCTAATGTTCCCAACTGTCATTTACTCCAATAACTGCCATCTCCATTCTATTTTGTATCTAATGTACCCAACTCTCCTCTGCTCCAATCATTGCCATCTCCATCCTATAATGTATCTCATGTACCCAACTGTAATTTTCTTCAATTACTGCCATCTCCATTCTACAGGGTGGGCCATCTATATGGATTCACCTTAATAAAACTTTTCAAGATGGGTGGTGACCATGGCGGACATTATGAAATTGCCATTTTGAATCCAACTTTTGTTTTTTTAATAGGAAGAGGGTCATGTGACACATCAAACTTTTTGGGAATTTCACATTAACTTTATTCTTTCATGAGTTATTTACAAGTTTCTGTCCACTTATAAAATGTGTTCAATGTGCTGCCTATTGTGTTGGATTGTCAATGCAACATTCTACTCCCACTCTTCACACACTGAAGCAACACCGCAGAAGAAATTGAGTATAAAAGTATACACATCTCGTATCTTCACAGCATAGACAATTGCCTTCAGATGACCCCAAGAGATAAAAGCTAAGGGGGTCAGATCGGGAGCACCTTGACCGTGCTACATGATGATTTGTTTCCATCTTTATGCACTGGCACTTTCCCTGAGTTTCCAGCAAGATGGTGCGCCACACCACCATTAATGGGTGTCAGTCCGAGCCATTTCCTAGACTAAACAGTTTCCTGGAAAGTAGATTGTTCATCGGGGTCAGTTACAATGGCTCTCCAGGTCTCCCGACTGACCTCCTTAGACCTTTTATCTTGGGGTCATCTGAAGGCCATTGTCTATGCTGACGAGATGTGCAGCACCTGAAACTACGGATACTGGAAGCCTTTGCTAGCATTTCTCCTGCTATGTTGCTATCAGTGTGTGAAGAGTGGGAGAAGAGGGTTGCATTGACAATCCAACACAATAGGCAGCACATTGAAGACATTTTATAAGTGGACAGAAACTTGTAAATAACTCATTAAGGAATAAAGTTATGTTAAAACCAAGCACATCATTGTTTTTCTTGTGACATTCCCAATAAGTTTCATATCACATGACCCCATTCTTCCAAAAGTTGGATTCAAAATGGCCGACTTCAAAATGGCCACCATGGTCACCACCCATCTTGAAAAGTTTCACCCCTCACATATACTAATGTGCCACAAACAGGAAGTTAATATCACCAACCATTCCCATTTTATTAAGGTGTATCCATATAAATGGCCCACCCTGTATATTGTATCTAAAGTACCCAACTGTCATTTCCTCCATTCACTGTCATATTCAATTTACATTGTATCCAATGCACCCAACTGTCATTTCCTCCATCCTATGTAAATAAGATTGCAATTATGCATAAAGCCAGCCATAGATTTCTTGACTTTGTGGACGATTTTCACAGGACCCTGTGTGCGTTCCCGGATGATTGATCGGGCACCTGGAGCAACAGATCAATGTCACCTAAAATCTCAATCAGCCAGAGAATGGACATGTCCATGATTCTCTGTTCGAACACCACTTCTTTGAATGGGGACCAGGATTCCCATCCAGAGTATCGGTTGGCAAATCGTGCACGTAAATGGTGCGCTTCGATTCCCTGAATGACCAACTGCAGCATGATGACGTAATCATGCTGTGGTCATACATTTGATGGTCGCACAGGGATCTGTACTTCTTTGGTTGGCTTTAGTGAACAGTAAAGCAACGTCTTTTCACTACTTTATGGTGCAAAAAGGCCAAAAAAATTGTCATTAAACAGCACCTACCTTGTCCACCGCACACCCTATTGTTAAACATTTCACAGTTCCAGTTGTCACACTGACAGTATTGGCCGTAGATTTTTTTTGCAGGATCTTCATTTGAATTGCAGGTACATCGGCCACATATACACTCCCCGGCTCCAGAGCATACAGCTGAGCCATTGTCCTTTCTACAGCTCTGTTCCAATTCCTGATTTGTTTTCCCTCCAGTTACACACTCACAGTTCTTCCCCACGTGACCTTTATTACAACTGAAAATCACATTTTGTTTGTTAGTGAAAATGAAAAAACTGCTATACATAGATATCATTTTTTATCTCTTTTCCAGGGAAATAATTATTTTACAGGTTTATTCCGGGTTGTGAGAACAGCGGAGATGCTCAGAGCAGGGAAGTTTGTTTGAAAAGAAATTTGAAAAGTGCTGATATACACACTGATCACAGATACTGCTCCAGCCAGTGTTCTCCTCTGTGTGTCTTTGCCCCTCCCTCCTCCTATGTGCCAATATGCACACTGATTACTTGTACTGCTTTAACCGCAGTGAGCAGATTCTCCTCTGCCCTGTGTTTATTCTGTTTTAAACACCTCCTGCTCTCTTCCCATCCCTCCTCCTAAGTAGGGATGGACCGAACTGTTCGCCGGAGAACGAGCATGTTCGCCCATCCTCTCGCCGGCG
>CM070039.1:39085539-39109411 GCA_036250615.1 Ptychadena robeensis | reverse complement strand
AAAAGTCCGACCCGCCCGTTCGCGGACAGTAAATGGCGATGTTCGCCCATCTCTACTCCTAAGTGCTGATCTACACACTGATCACAGATACTGCTCCAGCCAGTGTTTCTCCTCTGTGTGTCTTTGCCTCTCCCTCCTCCTAAGTGCTGATCTACACAATGATTACAGGTACTGCTGAAGCCAGTGTTTCTTCTCTGTGTGTCTTTACCCCTCTCTCCTCTTAACTGCCATTATGCACACTAATTACTTGTACTGCTTTAGCCGCAGTGAGCAGATTCTCCTCTGCCCTGAGTTTACTCTGTTCTAAACACCTCCTGCTCCCTGCCCTTCCCTCCTCCTAAGTACTGATCTACACACTGATTACAGGTACTGCTGCAGGCTCAGTGAGGGTTTCTTTTGTGATCTGTGTGTCTCCTAAATGCTGAAAAAAGCATCAGTGTGTACCTGTAATCAGTGTGTACACTGAGGAGGAGGAAGTGATAAGAGCAGAGACACTCAGAGCAGGGACATTAAACCGGGTGCCACAACATCATTACCTGTATACAACATGCGCATGCGTTGCTGACAGCTAAAATAGAGTGTTTTCTTTGTATTCACTCTATAACACAAGCGGGTCTTTACCCCACCCGATTATGGAGGAGGGGGGGGGGGGGCAAAATGTGTGTTATGTACTAAAAAATAAACTATGTTTAGTATGTATTTGTTCCATAGTTAGTCTTCAAATATTGGAAATTGCCCTAGTAATTTGCACTTCTAGTCTAAAAGAAGAACTTCAATCTCTTCATAGCTTCCACTATTTTACAACCATCTGCTGTATTGTTACCTAAGCTCTTAAAATAAAAAGTCTGTATTTATTTACAAAAACGTGTTTAACTGCTAAAATGAAAACATGTAAAAATAAAACCAAAAATTTAGCAGCAGTGGGAAAAAGTAGTTTTGAACCAACATATCTTAGAAACATGACTATTTTATAAAAAAAAAGCCACCAGCTGGAGAATACATTCATATTATGAGTATATATATATATATATATATATATATATATATATATTATAAGTATGTATACAGTGCACCCAGATTGTATTCACAGCGCATTAGTTTTTTCACATTGTGTTATGTTATAGCCTTATTCCAAAATTGATGAATTTATTCTTTAGAATTCTACACAACACCCCATAATGACAGCATAAAAAATGTTTACTTGAGGTTTTGGCAAATATATTAAAAATAAATAAACTGAGGCAGCAATTACAGCCTCCAGACTTTTTGAATACAATGCCACAAGCCTGGCACATCTATCCTTGGACAGTTTTGTCCATTCCTCTCAAGCTTCATCAGGTTGGATTGGAAGCTTCGGTGAAGACATTTTAGGTTCACTCCAGACATATTCAATCGAAGTCTAGGCTTAAGGATATCAACAGAGTTGCCCTAAAGCAGAGTTCAAGAGCGCTCTGAAGCAGCGTTTTATCCTAAATGTCTCTGTGCATTGCTGCAGTCATCTTTCCCTTTATCCTGACTAGCCTCCCTGTTCCTGTCATTAAAAATCCCCACAGCATGATTCTACCACCACCATGCTTCACTATATGGATGGTATCGGACTGGTGATGAGCGGTGCCTGGTTCCCTCCAAATGTAACGCCTGGCATTCACACTAACGAGTTTAATCTTTGTCAGTACAGAGCATTTCTTTCCCTTAGTCACAGTATTTCAGGTGCCTTTTGGCACACTCCATCCAGGCTGCTATATGCCTTATTGGTGGGCTGCCACATGCCTGATTGGTGGATTGCTGTAGACATTGTTGTCCTTTTAGAAGGTTCTCCTCTCTCCACAGAGGACCTTGTGTTCTTGGTCCCCTGACTAAAGGTACCCACACACGTAGCGAGTGGGGACCAACAGATGAGCTGTGGAGAGCAACGTCATCACGCTGCTCTCTATCGCTCAGACTATCGGCCGGCACACAAAGGGTGTTAGTTTGGACGCGGACGCCGATCCCCATTTAATGTAATGGCATCAGCCAGAGACTTACGGACATGTCCATTCAAGCCATGTGAGCACCTGCGATCCTTGGCCGATTTAGCCGGTGGCCGCGTGCACACACATCGGTCGGCCACTTGTTACGTGTGTGGGGACCCTGAGGCCCATCTTGATGGCTGGACAGCTCTTGGAAGAGTCCTGGTGGTTTTGAACTTCTTTCACTTACAGATGACAGAGGCCACTGTGTTCATTGGGCCCTTCAAAACAGCAGAAATGTTTCTCTGTAACCAGATTTGCGCCTCGAGACAATCCTGTCTACAGAAATCCTTTGACTTGATGTTTGGTTTGTACTCTGATATGAACTGTCACTTGTGGGATCTTATATAGACAGGTGTGCCTTTCCAAATCATGTCCAATAAAATGAAGTTACCACAGGTGGACTCCAATTAAGTTGCAGAAACATCTCAAAGATGATCAAGGTAAACAGGATGCACCTGAGCTGTGAATAATTATGTACTTTATATATATTTTTTTAACTTTCCAAAATATCAAGTAAACCTTTTTCACATTACATTATGGGATGTTGTGTGTAGAATTCCGAGGGACAAAATATATTTAATACATTCTGGAATAAGGCAGTAACAAAACAAAATGTGGAAAAAGTAATGGAATGTAAATACTTTCTGGATGCACTGGACCACTGACATATTACACACTTTTTCATATTTCATATTAACATAATACATGTCATATTCCCAACTGTCTCCCACACAAGCTCCCCGTCTAATGTTCCTACCATTAGTCATGTTTTAGTCAAATCGCTAAGAACAATTTTTGGAGATAATTAATGAACCCAGAATATCTTTTGGAACCAACACAGTGCTAGCCACTGAGCCAACTCGCCACTATATAGGATGAATAAATAGTTAGTCTTAACATTTTTTTATTTTAGAAGTTTAACTGACCTTACAATTGGGAATCTAAAGCCCCCCATACACCTTAAGATCGATCCATACAATTTCCATTAGATCTACCAACAACTATGTAGTATAGTGGCCTCCCTGATATAATACATAGTGATTGGAAGGATTGAAAAGGTCCTCATTTTACATGGTTTTGGTAGAACAAAATGTGGTTGTACAGAAATTGTATGGAAAAATGGTAAGGTGTATGGGGGCCTTAAAGTTGATTAAATTTAGAATCTTTGTAGTATTAAAGGGTCTGCTCACAATTAGCCAATATGACACAATCTGGATATAAAATGTTGCAGTATCAGGCTTACCTTACTTAAAGCCCCCTACTCTACGGCTGATTACTTGACTGGGGGACCCATTTTTGTATGCCTGGCTTTAAGTAAGGTAAGCCTGATACTGCAACATTTAATCTGACTTTGGGTGTGGCACTGTTTAAAACTGCCCCCCTTCTATTCCTTCTTTTCACAATCTGGATATTATGGACCATTACTGATCATAAAGCACAAACACTCACTCAGTTTTAAGCCCCCATACACCTTAAGATCGATCCATACAATTTCCATTAGATCTACCAACAACTGTGTAGTATAGTGACCTCCCTGATAGAATACATAGTGATTGGAATGTTTTGAAAGGTCCTCATATTACATGGTTTTGGTAGAACAAAATTTGATTGTACAGAAATTGTATGGAAAGATGGTAAGGTGTATGGGGGGCTTTAGAAAGCAGCTCCACCATGTAACATACACTCACCTGCAGATCCCACATACAACCTCCCCCTTGGAGTTGCAGGCCCCAGGTTCTGCTTCATCCTTGCAATCACAATCGCATGTAGTTGTGATACTAACTTCCACTTTGTCTGTAAATCCTAGTGGGCGAATTAAGAAACTTTGATCCGGAAGACACTTTTTTGCTGTTACCTTAACTTTGAATTTGATCTGAAAAATAAATTATTCAACCCTGTATTACTTTGGTCCCTTAAAAACACATATTGTATTTATAACATAACACATACCTAGATGCAGGACCAATATTGGAATACTACTGTATGGATTAGTGCATGCATGACTGCTACAATATGGTCTCATGTCTATGCTGACCCATGCTAGCTACCTCCTTCATATTCCTATTGCCAAGTGATGGGTGAAGAGAATGACAGAGAAAGCATCTTGATGTGGCCTAGCCAGAAGCCCTGGTTGTATTTTTGTAGCTGTTACTCATGAACTAATTTTTAATCTGAAATTAACATGTTTCCCATTCTGTTTTAGTTATTATGTAAAAATAAAAAAGGAAGAGTAGTTACTGTGAAGATATTTCAATGGTTAACCAACAGGTCAGAAAAATACAATATCAAGACAATTAAGACAATCTCATCAGATACAGTTGTACAGGACTGCTGGAAAAAGAGAAAAAATAGAGAAAAAATATACATTTATTTCATTTGGTTATGGGTTCCCGAACTCTGGAATAGGGAGGATGTAAGTGGGTGGGCCTTCCTATTCCCCCAGGAACACGCAAAGGGTTAACACCTGTTTGCAGGTGAGTGGAGTGGGGTGTGTCTCCAGCAGAGACCAGTGTGTCAGGGCTCTTTATGGAAGTTGGAGACAGGGCTTCTGACCAAGTAGGAGACGGGGCACAAAAGGAGTGTGGAGCCCAGGCCTGCAGGAGTAGTTGGTACAGGGGGGCACACAGGGAGTGTGGGGCCCAGGCCTGTTGCTGCTGAGTAGCTGAGTGTAGGACACCGATTTATATTGTATGGTGCAAAGCCAGGTGGCTTGGCATTTTCTGGACTTTTTTTTATTTTGGAGTAAAATTAACCCCTGCGAGGGTAAGTTATATTTGGACTGTTTGTTTCACAAATAAACACTGGCAGGAGCCCTTAAAGGAAAACAATCTTGTCGATTGCTGTTTTGGGAGCATTGTTTGGAGCTGATCCCCCACACAGTGTAATGAGCAAAAATCTCTATGTAGTTGTATACAATTTGAAATTAAAACAATTTTTTTTTTTTTTAATGATTGTCTTCCCTTTCATAATGATGTGGCATTTGGATAACTGAGAAACTGTAAATACTGTGAGCCACTAGAGGGCGCTGTACACCAGATTTTGTAATGCACCTTCTATTTAATGTGTTTTTTCTGGTTTTATAAGAATTTCTGGATCAGTAAATATTGATCATCTAAAAGGTGGCAGATTGTGGCATAAAAAGATGAAGATAATTTTTTTTTATCTTAAATAGTTTGACATTGTTTTTATTTTTCCTGGAATCCAAAGTAAAAGCTAAAATTAATTGGACATAGATTTCAATTCTTTGTCCTGTATAGAGGTGCTTAAGAGGAATCCATACATAAAATAGGCATTGAATCTGATTCTTATGGCTTTTAAAAAGATACATTTGTAATGTACTAGATACTAATGTATAAATTCCTGTGAGATGAAAAATTCTGTATCCGATAGAACAGAAAATTTCAGAAAAGTCTTAAATGTCCTAGTATGTCAATGATAAGTACCTGCACTGTGTATGAACTAGTGTTGAACGTGAATATTCAAATTGCATATTTTTTTCTTTATTTAGATTTTCAAACATTTTACAAAAAAAAAATGTTACAAAACTGTGTAAAAGACAGCAGTAGTAAAGCTATAAACAAGGTCATCAAATATAAAAACAATACAGAGAAAAGGGGACAGAACTACCTACGAAGGAAGGGAAGGGGAGAGAAGAGAAGGGTGGGGGGGGAGGTCGCCAACGGGCCAAATCGCATATTTTTAATATCAAATATCGTCACTTTGAGAATCCCTTAGATCTCAATTATAGTGCTATATATATCATATTCTCGAATATTCAACACTATGGGGGAAGTACCATCCATTGCTTCACAATATTCGCATGTACATGTGCTGAGCTTCACATTTATAATGACTTCTATGAGTTGTTTTATGTGGTGATTACACTGCAGCTGCTATTTCACATTCTGCCACTAGATGTCACAATGACTCTCAGAATGCCCTGTCTGCCCAAAATGTCCTCATCCCATTGTCCTCATGATGTCCGCCCAGGAAGGGGCCGGATATTGGCTAGGGTAAGTGATGTAATGGCAATGTAATTGCCATGTGGTTTGCTATCAGCACAGGAAGGATCATGATACTCCCCCACTTCCTGTGATGTCAGCCCTCATGGCTCCTCATGAATATACACAAAGACTGAAACTGCTGCCCTGTAACAGACGTGTTAGTGGTTCTTCCATCTTCAACCCAAAAAAAGCCCTAATGTTTCTAAAAGTGTTATAAAAGGTGTGTTCCTGTTCCCTCAATCATCTCATTCAAGTATAAGAAACATATTGAAGCTTAAAAGAAAAAGCATAAAAAAGAAGAAGCAAAAAAGTATACAAAACCAGACCTAGAGTTAATGTATGATGTATAGTTATAGTTAATGTATGATGTGTTATTAGAAAACATAAAAAAACAAGTATATTATGTTGGAAGGCATAGCCCCTTACTCACCTCCTCATTGATCTTGACATTGCTGCACATTCCTTTTAATTGGTCTACATTTGTGTCACCATTGGAGCAGTAGGAATCGTAAAGAATTTCCAGAGAGTCTGGTGTGACTCCGTGATCCATAATAACTTCAGATGACAAATTCTGCAATAAATTCAACACAGGTTATGCACAGGCCATCCATTTTATAAAATTAGATTATTCTACTTGGCTACAACTGCTGGTCATGATTCAGTAAATTCCTGTATTAATGTCAGATGAGTGTTCTTTTCCATCACACTTCTAAATCTTTAAAATCTTCAAAAAAAATATATAGATGGTTTGAAGATGAGCCTCCTGTTTATACTTTAATCGTTTTACTAAACAGTGCTACAGGGAGCTTTCTCTTTTTTTCATCCTTTAAAGTCTCTCCATTTTCTGGAGAAATATATTATATTTGATACATTGTAGTAACTATAGGCAATATTTTACATTTACCTAACTCAGGGTGCATTTACACTTGCGCTGTCAGCAGTCCGGAAAGAGCCCCCCCGTGCATTCGGGTGTGCAGGTGCACTGGGGCCTACCACCATAAATTCATCATTGCATGAATGGCATTAGACTTACTAGTAATAGAGAGGAAAGCATCAAAACAAAAAACTTTGCTGCAAAAAGTGATTTAAGAAGGTCCCTGGCAGCCACACCTGTCTCCCTGGCTCTTATGACACGCACCGCTGCACTACTGGAAGAGCCTGTCCTCTCTGAGGGCTGTGACAGCCGGGTAAATCCCTAATCTCTGCTCTTCATTGAGATGTATACAGACTAACATTACAAACACCCCCAGAGGCCATTCTTGATTTTGCACCCTGAGTTAACCCCCCCCCCCCCCCCCCCCCCCCCCCCCCCCCCCCCCCCGAAGCATGGCAAATTCAAATAGAATCTCTCATATGATTCCTGGGAACAGCAGGCAAGTATATTATTTTAGAATTGTGGAGCAATTTTACATATATATTTTTTAGATTTTGAGTATACATCTACTTTAAGTATATTGGGCATTGAGGCACTGGAAACACAGCATTTTCAGAGGCCTGTGTGAATGCCCCCTAAATAATATAACATCATGAAGAACAGAAAATACATTTCTTAAAGTACTACTTCTCACCATACTGTCCTGTGTAACTGTAGATGAACTCTTTCTACCTAATTCCAAAAGTACTTCAGTGATGTAATTTAGAATTCCATGAAGAAACATGTTTAATATTTTTCAAAATGCTCGCTCCCCATAAAGTTTGAGGTCTTAATAAATATTGTAGATGGTTTGATTATACTTCCTGAACAATCATTCTAGCAATCGCATGTATAAAATTATCATGGACCTAAAACTTTGTGGTCATGCTATTTTTTGTTCACAATCAGAATTAAAGGGCAATTTTGGCTGAGCATCAACATTGTGCAACAACAAATTAATATCACACATATGTATTGGGGGGAAATAAACTGCATGCTAGAAAGTATTGGTAATAAACCTACATGGACTTTAATTACATATTGTTAATTCATAGGCATATGCAGTGCATCTGGAAAGTTTTCACAGCGTTCCACGTTTGCCACATTCTGTTATGTTACAGTCTTATTCCAAAATGGATTATATTCATGTTCTCCTCAGAATTCTACACACAACTTTGGCCAATTTCACCTATTCCTCTTTGCAGCACCTCTCAAGCTTCATCAGGTATATAAGGTCCCCCAGTTGACCTTGTTTGTCAGAGACCAAACCAAGCATGAAGTTGTCTGAAGACCTCTGACAAAAGGTTGTCTCAAAGCTCATCTGGGGAAGGATCTGGGGATCTGGGGAAGGATACAGAAATATTTCTGCTGCTTTGAAGGTTTGAATAAGCACAGTCGCCTCCATCATCCATAAGTGGAAAAAGTTAAAAACCACCAGGACTCTTCCTAGAGCTGGCTGGCCATCTAAACCGAGCAATCGGGGGAGAAGGGCCTTAGGGTCCCCACACACCTAACGATCTACAGGCGGATAACAGGTGCCCACATGCTGATCGGCCAGAGAATGGACATACCGTAAATCTCTGGTCAATGCTATTAGTTTGAGAGGGGACCGGTGTCCCCATTCAAACTAACGGCCTGCACACAAAAGGTGCCCGCCGATACTGTGAACGATGGAGAGCAGTTTGATGACATCATCACATTGCTCTCCACAGCTCATCTGTCGGTCCCCGCTCTTGTGTGGGACCTTAATTCAGGTAGGTGACCAAGAACCAGATGGTCACTCTGTCAGAGCTAGGAGGTCCTTTGTGGAGAGAGGAGAACGAAGGGCAACCATCTCTGCAGAAATTCATGTAAAATATGTTTTCCTTCCTTTCAGGTAAACCAATAGGAACGGAGAAACAAGGGGGGGGGGGTACCCTCTACCCTAGGGATGTTTAGTGGAGCTCTGGAGACAGTCAATTTATATCAACATACTGTTTAAAATCACAAATTTTATTATACATGATCTATACATTTGATAGCAAACAACATGATTGCATACAAAAAATACCATTTGGAACTACACTGTAAAAATGTCCTGATGAAGCCCATGATGGTAGAGGGCGAAACGCATTGTATACTGTTCTTCAGTGTACAATTGTCTATTATGCACAGCACTAATTGCACCTTCATATCTATGAATTGTCTAATGTTACAATAAATTTGGGATGGGGAGCCTGGCTTTATTTATAATATAAACATTAAGGTATTCTTGTGCACACCAAAGGAACATACGTTTAATACTGTCTCTGCAGAAATTCACCAGGCCTGATTTCTAGAGTGGCCAGCACAGCAATGCAGAAAAAAAACTGTCCCAAATAATTAAGATGTCCATTCCATAAAACTAAGGGGCCTAGCCAAACCACTAATAAGCAACACCATTTCGAATAACTTTATAGTTAGTACAATGCAGCCAAGCGGGCAACATTCTCCTAACTTATCAGACTGGCAGAGAGAGAAGCGTTATTCAAAGCCTGACACTAGGGGGTATAATGACCCTGGTGCAATTAGGGTATAATGACCCTGCCTCAGATCACCATTAAGAGCAGCAAAGAGAGATTTGGTGACAGCAAGCCATAAACAGGTAGAGGAGCCATCACGAAATCAGGCTACAAGGGTAGAAAATAAAAAAGATTTTGCAGTGACCTAACTGGGATGCAGAAGTTGGTATGCATGCATGTTATATACAAATGTTACCTGGTATGCCTCGGTAATCAACTGGACAACATTACTTGAATCTTCAGACAGTCTACCCACCACGGATTTAGGAATTAGCTTACTAAGATTCTATTAAAAAAAGAGAAATACATATTTAAGCATAAATAATAGACATACATCTTCCTTGACCTGGGTAAGAATAACATGGTGGAGACAGATGCATTTGAGGGCCATTTCACACTGCTGTGTGTATTTTTGATTCATTTTTCATTTATTTGTTCAAAAACACAACACGCATATGTAATGTGAAAAACGCATGTTTTTTTTTATATGCAGAAACGCATGCCGATAAAAATGAATGCCTTTAAAAAATGCATATAGTGTGAAAGGGCCCTCCCACCTGATGCTGTTGTTACTACTTTCAGTTGTGGACATATATGACAGTTCCTTACCTCATATGTTTCAACCACAGTAGAAGTGACTGCAAACACAACTTGTATGTTGTTCCTTGAAAGCATCTGGGCTAGATGTCCAACTGAAGGGTAATCCTGTTTCCAAGAACAAAAGCTACAGTTTGAAAGCAGTTTCTTAAAGGTTTTACCAGTCAGTAAATTAATGATTGCAAGAATTACACTTACTGACAATATGTTTAAACTCAAAATAGGGATCTCCTAGAAAAAGTTCTCCTGCAAGAGAACACATAGGGAAGCACATGACCAATCTGATTTAGTTGATCTGATTTGCTGGTTAGGATCATTAAAGTAAAAAGGTCGACCATAGGAACTGCAGCCAAGTGACCTAGCTGTGTAGGGTTCTTTCTTTCTGCCTTGTTGAACACTGATTTGAAAACTTAGGAGGGCTTGGGGACTTTTTAGGAACACACAGGCAAGGCAAAGCCCAGTTAGGGCTTTGCCTTGCCTGTGGGTTCCTAAAAAGTCCCCAAGCCCTCCTGGGTTTTCCATATCAGCGTTCACCAGGCCAGGCCAAGGCTCCACTTTCTTTATGCCAAAAAGCATGGGGGTGTTTTGGGTGCATCACGCTTTGGACGTGTCTTTGGATGCGACTTTTGTTTTTTTAATATACTTCTATGGAGTTTGATATGTCTGAAAAATACTTCATGTGACATGAGAAAAACACCTGATGCGTGTTTGGCCAAAGTTTGCTAATAGAAGGTTGTAGGGTGCGGTATTTTTGCGATGTCGAATACTGTGCCCTGAGCAGAAAAAAAAACAGTGGACATACCACTGGTGGGTGGAATGGACATGACACGCCGATGTGTCCAAAACTCCACCTGCGGTTTCTGAGGCTGACAAGTGTATACCCAACGAGGTGGCAAAAACTGACATTTTGGTTTTTTTTAGCCAATCTACGGTAATTGACTGTGTGCTTCTGCTTTTCTTGCCGAGCTTTCCATCTCTAGTGCTAAAACATTGCTAAAGTGTCTACTATTCAAGATGCACATAGATGGCTTACACGTTGCGTGCTGCATAGAACACTATGACAGTGTATATATAACCCCATCATATGTATCATTGTGCATTTCAGTGACACACATGAAGTTAAACTAATGTAAAGAACACAACTACATTAATTAAAAAGAGACATATTGATAATGGATAATGGGTAATAAATATCATTATCATAGTTCTGGGACCTGGTACAACTGTCATAGCTGAAATGCTTTATCTCCTTATTAATAAACATTAGGTGCAGAATGAGTGTAATTTCAATACTTGTGGCCATAGACTCCGAAAAAGCATGCAGCAAATCGAAAGGCCTCCATGCACATTACAATCTCACCATACAATTTCTGCACAATTAACTTTTGTTCTTCCAAAACCATGAAATATGAGGACCTTTCTAATCCTTCCAATCACTATGTATTCTATCTGGGTGGATACTATACTACAGTACATAGTTGCTGGTAGATCTAAAGGATATTGTGATGTAAAGGTGTATGGGGGGCTTAAATCAGTAAAAAAAAAGAGCTCACTTTTTTGGCAAACAAAGCCATTTGATCACCATGTGAATTGACAGCAAGTCAAGTTGGAGGTAAATCTGTTATCTTCCCTCAAATACCTTAACAGTAAATCCAATAAATTTGTTTTACTCTCAGTCAAGGGTTCATTACTAGATTTGATAAATGACATCTCTCATTCTAAAAAGAAATGTTTTTAAAAGGCATTCTTGGTATTTCAATGAGTCTTCTGTCAGAGGAAGCCACCGTGTCATCTTTAAATGACAAATGTGAAAATGGTTTAGCTATTAATAGAACTAATGGTGTCTGTGCAGTTGCAGCACATAACGCTTAAAGCACGTGTAAATCACTGCTTTTAACAAGTCACAGTAAACAAGACTGCTGAATGCACTTAGCAGAAAGAGATACATAAAATAACACAATCTATATTATTTCTACACTACTCAGATTTTTTTTGATCTTTGATATTTCATCTACCAGTGATTTAATGCATTGTATTAAACCTAGAACAATGGCTGTTCCTGACATGGCACCCAAGAATAGTAAGCTCTATTAGCAGAAGCTCAACCATTGGAAAACATATGTAGAAGGATGTGATCAATTTGTTTATTTTATGAATTCCTATTTCTTTTAAATATATGGTACTGTTTTACCCTACACAGGCATAAAATTTGGAAATGATCAAATAGTCCCAACAAGCCAATACAAGAGGTATGAATTACCATAATCTAGTGGATAATGTAATTCTATGAGAGTTATCGCACTAGAATTTTCCCTAGGACAGTGGTTCCCAAACTGGGGGCGCGAAGGTATTTCAGGGGGGCGCTGGCCCTCATTCCTAACCTGTGTTTGAATAGGAAGGAGGGGCTCGATAATGTATGAAAAGTTTGGTTACCACTGCCCTTGGAGAATCTACCATCCCTATGGGGCACCTATAGAATTGGCACCTTGGGTTCTGCATCTTCGTTTTGTTCCTCAAGTATCTATACCAGCAAAACTAAGCTAGGATAAAATGTTCTGCTCAGGGGGATATGCAATTACATTTTAAGAGCAGCTTAAGCTAGCATTGTATTGAAGAACACTTTATTTAAGTGGCCTTGAGCATGGAGAGATCTTGTGTTTATTTACATGTTTGTAGATGTCAAGCATCATATCCAAAGGCTGCTTTGCTTCTTTATGAAAGCTGATTTCTTGTCACTCAGATAAAGTTATATTTCTGATGGCCACTTATACTGTGAAATGCATCCATTTGTGTGCTTTCCCAGGGGTTCTATTTGAATGAACTGGCAATTTCACCGACTTATAAATGTGGTCATCACGACAAGAGGAAATAATGAGTAAATAATGAGCAGAACAAACGTTCCTGAACAAACGTTTCCCCTGACCACTGCCTATATAACAACTATGTGGCATGCAATAACACAACATAATTATACATAGTGACATAGCTGGGCATAGACGATCCGGCATGACGGCAGATTTGTGGTCAATATCACCAGTTGGCACACCTGATTCCCACCCGACCGCCGATTGGATGCAGGAACGCGCACAGCATCTGATTGGCAGTCAGGTCCAGCAGGAATCGGCCTGTCTATGCCTAGCTAAAGCAGGTAAGTTTAAGAAGGGGTTGGCTTTTGTGCTCACGTTGAGTTTTATCATTGAATTCATTATTCAAATTTGGCATCTAATATGTTCAGGTACTGATGCTATATGGGTAAGGGTCCCCATACACCTTTAGATCTCTCTGTCAGATTTCCTTTAGATCTGCCAACAACTATGTAGTTCTGGGTCCTCTGCGATTGAACACAGGTAGACTTGATGGTTTAGAAAGTCCCTCATATAACATGGTTTTGGTAAAACAAAAGGAGATCTAATGGAAATCTGACAGAGAAATCTATAGGTGTATGGGGACCTTAACACATAAAAAGGGTTCCATGCTGTCCAGGATACATAGTTCCCATAAGCAATCTAATTCCTATTCAGCACTGGCAGTTCGTCAGGTTTTATTTGTCTCTGTCAGCAGGAATTTTGTTTTACATTACCAAGAAAATTAAGGATGCATAGCAATTACATTATACAAAATTGAAAAAAGGTGAGCTACATTTTTATTGTCCAGTCAGCAGAAATGTAACTTTAGCTACGGTATGACTTTTGGCATAGGCTACAGCAAATAAAATACAACTTACAAACTCATTACTCCTCTGATAAGAATTGTTTTCCAGGTGGCATTGTCCATCATTTGGAGTAAGAATAGCTGCAAGTTTACCATCTCCAGCAATATGAAAGCCATCGTCAGTTGCATACACCAATAGCCTTGTCACATTCCTCCACCCAATCTTCTCCTGTAAGAAAAATCAGGACATTCATTTGCACTTTATCTTGAGTTCTAAATATAGCACCGTTAAAATATAGTGTTACAAGTCCCCCCCATTGACCTTCTTATCTTACTAGTTCAATCTAATATGATTTGTTGTCAGTTTCATGATCACTAAAGAGGAATCCTCCAATATTCAGATATTTAATAAGAAAAATGTGTTAAAGGTTTAAAACATATTTCAATTGGAAAATATTACCCTTGGTGAACCCTTATCATCACTGTATATCTTAACTTCAGCTTTCTGACCGTAGTTTGAGGACAAGTGATGGCCGAACTTCTCGAAAAAGTCCGATGTCCGCCTGTTCGCTAGTGATGGCGCGAACCCGGAATTGCGCGTTCGCAAACGCGAACTAGCGCAAAAGTTTGCGAACCCGGCGAACCCGCCATTGACTTCAATGGATTTTGAAAAACAAAGGGACCCTTTCTTCCACATAGTGTTCGAAAGAACTTGTTTCAAGGGGTCTAACACCCTGGTCAATGACATGACCAGAGGGAATTCCATGGCAAAACTCCCAAGAATATTTTTTTTCACACAATAAATCGCACCAAGGAATTCTACAATGATAGTCACATGGGAAAAATAAAGTGCAATGAGTGATTACCCTTAGACAGTTTTTGATTGGACTTATCATCCTTTTGTATGACCCCTCCACAAACCCTTGACCTTTGCATATGTACTGTTTATGACTCACTCCCTAGAGGGGGGTCTTGGAGGATTTACCGGTCTCAGTTCTCAGGTGAGGTACCTTGTGCGTTAAGTCCTGGGGGTAACCGAAGTCGGGTAGGATATGGTTCTACCGTTCAGTCGGGGGCTTGTCTATAGGTGAGACCGCAGCGGAGATTGGGGTATCCAACCTGACCTGTGGACGGTGTATCCCTCGGAGACCCTCACAGCCGTTATCGATCAGTAGTTTCAAGGTCACTACTCGGCTTCACAGTTCACACACAACAAACTCTGATACACAAACTCCCCGTTTAACCACCGCAAACATTGAAACGGTTGAGTGACCCATTAAAACAATAATTCTGCAGTGTTGTCACATTTTTGACCTACTAGACTGTAAAGATCAACTTATATGATCCAAAAAAATAAAAATGTTCATACGACAAATTATTCAACCGATGGCTTTTGTCTGATCACTATGAAGCAATCGCCTTCTCATCTGGGGTGCGCCAACATGGCCAACACACTTCATTGTTGCTCGCTTCATTGTGATACACAAGCCCCTTCACCACGACAAGGTATCGATCACGAAGGGGAATTGGCCCATGTATGTGCCTTTTTTAATGCAGCCCACAGCCAGAGGCCAGAAAAATTAGGCAAGTACACTTGCCATAAAAATTTGTAATGTACATTTGACAGAAAATTAGGTATGTAGCAGCCATGTTGTAGCAGCGGCCAAAAAAAAAATTTATATTTTCCAGGCAGAATGGAAAATGAAACAATCCACACTTTTTTGACCGAGGCGACTTCGCTTCTCGGTCACTATGCCGCCTGCAGCACGAAGGGTCCATTCTGACAGGACACTAGAAGCAGGACAGGCCAAAGTTTCAAGGCAACTGGATAGCTCTGGCCACAGGTCAAATCTGCACACCCACTAGTCAAGGGGTTCATCGCTTCTCAGAGTGTCAATATCCGCAGTTAAGGCGAGGTAGTCTATCTGGATCTTGTCGGTCGAGTCTTTCTCTCAGGTGGATCCCGAAGGGCTGTGGCGATGCGTAGGACTTAAAAAGCGCCGCATGTCCTCCATCAACAGCACGTCTGTGAAGGCGCCCTGTCCTTGCAGGCGCGGTCGTGGTAGCAGGAGGATTAGTGTCACCTCTTCCCCTAGTTAGAGCCCACGTGTGGCTGTGACATCGCCCTAAAAGCGGTTGTTTTTTTTAGAGCAGATTTTGTTAGCTTAGCTCTCAACTGCTGCATCCTCTCAACCTCCCGAAAAACCGGTAAAAATTCCACTGCTTTCTGCTATATCGGGGGTCTAGTAGTGGCCACCCAGTACAGATCGTTCTCCTTCATCCTTTTGATACGAGGATCACTCAACAGCACGACAGCATTAATGACCCCATTTGCATGAGGATGATGCCGAGCTACTTATTTCCCGTTCCTCCTCCTCACTGATGTCATTGAGGGTCGTTCCTCCCCCCAGCCACGTACACACACCACGGGTCCCAGATAGGTGACCACAAGGAGCACCGTGGGATGCCTGCTGAGGTTGGTCTTCCCTCCTCCTCAAAGCCACAATTCCTCCTCTGACTCCCTAGACTCCTCTTCCAAAGCGTTGCCGCAGGTCCGGCAAGCGAGCTGCTAAGGCTGTTTCTGGTGGTTGATGGTGACCATAACTCTTCCCTCTTCCTCTTCACGCTCATCCACAGCCTGATCCAGCACTTCGCAGGGCACGCTCCAGGAAGAGGCAAATGGATGAGTCGATGATTGTGCCTTCGCTGTCGCTGGACTAACAAGGTTTGTCACCTCTCTCAAAAGGAGCATGAGCCTACACGGCATTGCGCATTGCAGTCAAGTAACTGGCAAAAATCCCCAGACTCCAAGAGGCTGTCCTAGCAACCCCGGTGACTAGTGATGGACCGAACTGTTTGCCGGAGAACTGTTCGCGGCGAACTTTGCATGTTCCGTTCGCCCCATGTTCGCCGAAGATATGGCAAGTTCGACCCGCCCCTATCTTTTAACTTTGGTTGAAACTTGTACCCTGTGAGTCACAGTCAGCAGACAAATCCAGCCAATCAGCACCCCCCACCTCACGGACCACCCCCCCCCCCCCCCCTCTATAGCATAGCAAGGAGAGAAGACCATTTCCCATGTTGGGGAGAGAGTGGCGAGTATTAGAACAGAGCTGTTGTTGCGTGCTGATAGGGAACCATTAGCTAGGCAGTGTTCAGTGTCATCTGCAGTCTTCACTGAATATCCCATCCATCATCCATCTCCATGGGGAATATCCATCTCCACCAGTGTCCTCCACACTGACCTCACCACCAGTGTCCTCCATATTGACCATCACCACCAGTGACCAGTGTCCTCCAAACTGACCATCAACACCAGTGTCCTCCAAACTGACCATTACTACCAGTGTCGGCCATACTGACCATGTCCACCAGTGCCTCCACACTGACCATCACCATACCGTGACGGCCATACTGACCATGTCCACCAGTGTCCTCCACACTGACCATCACCACAGTGTCGGCCATACTGACCATGTCCACCAGTGGCGGCCATACTGACCATCACCACCAGTGTCCTCCATATGACCATCACCACAGTGACCAGTTCCTCCACCTGACCATCACCACCAGTGTCCTCCACACTGACCATTACCACCAGTGTCGGCGCCATACTGACCATCTCCACCAGTGTCTCCACACTGACCATCACCACCAGTCCAAAGTAACTGGTGGCAGTCCCCATCCAAAGTAATGTGTGACGGTCCCCATCCAAGTAATGGGACAGTCCCCCATCCAAAGTAACGTGTGACGGTCCCATCCAAAGTAATGTGTGACGGTCCCCATCCAAATAATGTGTGACAGTCCCCATCCAACACACATTACTTTGGATGCAAAGGTGACACGATCATGGTGACATCACCAGGCTGACACGAGCAAATGTGACACAGGCAAGGTGACACTGAGGCAATTATCCGCTGCATCGGTGCCCTTGTAAAGGTGACACGGCATTTTCAACAACGGTGCACACGGGCAAAGGTGACACTGGGCAAGGTGACACGGGACAAACAAAGGTTGACCGGGCAAGTGACACGGGCAAAGGTTGACACGGCAAGCAAACAAAGGTGACACGGGCAAAGGTGAATACACGGCAAGGTGACACGGGCAAAGGTGACACGGCAAACAAAGGTGACCACGGGCAAAGGTGACACGGGCAAAGGTGACACTGGCAAACAAGGTGACGGGCAAGGTGACAAAACGGTCAAAGGTGACACGGCAAAGGTGACGGCAAAGGGACACGGGCAAACAAGGTACATGGGCAAACAAGGTACATGGGCAAAGGTGACACGGGCAAACAAGGTACACGAGCGCACGGGCTGCTCTGCAGCTCAAATCCCATTGACTATCATTGTAGAAATCCTTCGTGCGGATTTATAGTGGAAAAAAACATTTTCTTGGGAGTTTTGCCATGGATCCCCCTCTGTCATGTCATTGTCCAGGTGTTAGACCCATTGAAACAACTTTCCCAACACTATTGTGGCCAGAAAGGGTCCCTTTGTTTTTTAAAATTAGCGCCTCCTATTGAAGTCAAGGCGGTCGCGGTTTCGCGAACTTTGAGGAAGTGTCGTCGTTCGCCGTTACGCCGAACATCAAATTTCGGGTTCGCGCCAATCAACTAACGGTGACCCCGCAAATACTCATTGACACTTTTTCTTGTTGGCAGGTGGTCGAAACATATGGAGTTGTTGAATTCCAACGCGTCGGACTGTTGCAAATCAAGCGCCTCACTGGCTGTTTTTTCGCCGCTGTAATTTCGGAAAACTCGCCATAGCCGTGTGGAACGCCTGAAATGAGTACACACAACTTCCTAGCTTCTTGAGGACAATCCTGGTACGCCTGGGTTACTGTGCCACAAGAGTTGCACAATGAGATTTAGAATATCCCGATCGCTGCATACCACCTTGTCCACGGATTCCTGGACGATTCCGTGTCGATCGCTTACTTCCCAAATGGCAAACTCCCCCCTGATGTGGCAGAATCAGATCAGAAGACCAACATGTTGGTATCTGTCGGATTCCGATTCGAGCCCACCGATCAATCGGACGAGAACGATCGGACAAGTTGGCTGCACGCGATTCCGGCACGATCGTTTTGCGTGCACGCGCCCGCAATCAATCGTGCCGGATCCTGGGAATCCGACACGTGTATATGGGCCTTAACACATGTGCCATGCACCGGCACATGTGACAACTTGCCCAAATTCAATCGCCGCCAACAGATTGCTTCCGTTGTCACACACCACTTTTGCCAATCTCCAGTTGGTGCGGGGTTTCAGCCATTTCTAGCCATCTCCCCTGTTGCGTTCTAGGGGGGACAGGAGTGCTGGTTCGTGTTTGTGGCTCATCTGCTTTCAGCAAGTTTCCGCCCCAAGACAGCGTACACTGTCTATCCGGGATGTGGATAGCCCCTGGGGAGAATCTTGGGAAGCTGCAGTTTATGATTGTGGAGCATAGATTCTCTTTTCCACTAGTAGACGAGGATCTCCAGCCCTGCAGGAGGTATGAGTCTAGGATGGAGTAATTACAAACTCTCTTTTCCTTGCTTTCCTGGTCTGGCAGCAGGCTTGCCATTGCCTCACAGTCTTGGCTTCCTTCCTCGGTGTCACCAATATTTTTCTACTTTCGACTTTTTCGCCAGTCAGTCCCCCATTCGCATTCATTTATCGCCTCTTTTGGCTAGCTTGTCAGCCAGTTCCTTACCCTATATTGTGCATTGTGTATTTCCTTTTTGTGATTACCTGTCTGACCCCTGTGTTTGCCTTAGCCACCAAGCGTTTTTTATCATTTCAGATGGACCCTTGCCCAAACTTATGTCAGAGATGCCATACTTCCTTTCCACAAGGAATAAAGATTGGGGATTCTCGTTTTTGAAAAACAAATTCGACCGGGTACCTCCACTGCGGGTCCCAATAGCCACAATTTTTTTGAAGGCCTCAACTCCACCACTGTATGGAAAAGCTGGCGGCTAAGAAGCTCCGTCAAAGCCAGCTGTCAGACGCCGGCAAGGGGTTGTTTACCTGTGAAATAGATTTTCTTGCATTCAAACAGTCCTTCATGACACCTGACCGTGGCAGATGAGCTGGGACGCTCAAAGGAAGGCGCAGTGGCTGGTGGTTGAGAGGGGCCAAGGAGGACAGCATGGGTTGATAAGTGGCATGAAGATGCTGGAACAGAGATGAGGTGGCTTCGAGTGTGTGTGCTGCTTTCTAACAGTTTGATCCATAGGCATTTGTGATGCGACATCATGTGCCTTCTCAAAGCAGTTGACCGATGGTTGGGTTTTGGACTTCCCCACGACTAAGTATCTTTCTTGCACAGGTTGCAAATGGATCGCTGCTATCAGCGGCAACACACAAAAAAAAATGACACATGCTGAGCTGCACTGACGGCATAATGGTGGTGGAACAGCATCTTGATGGCTTGCTGTCTGCTGACCCCGTGCCGATAGCTGACTGACTGATTGCCACTAGCTCCTTGCAATACCTCCCCCTCTTACAACTCGTCTCCTCATCCTCTGTCTCTCCATTAACCTTTAACCCTGTTCTTCTTATCTGGTTGTGGGAAATACAAGTGACCTAATCCACGGACCACATAGTCATCATCATCATCTCATCATCAACCGCTTTCTTCGATCTGACACCTCAGCAAAGGAAGCAGAAGCGGTTACAACCATCGTCATCACACCGCACCTCATGTGTGTTTAAGGCTACCTGTCAGAGACATGTCACATGTCACCTAATGCTCTGGCAATTAATGGTGCGCTTAATCACTAATCTCCCTTCAAAAGATGTGAAAACAACTCCTCTGATGGGTCTAATAGCGGCTGTGGTGCTTTGTATGGTGGCAGGAAGAAGAGGTGTTTTGAGGTGAGAGGTGTTGCAGAACCGAGCATGCGGAATGGGTGTCCAGGTCAGAGTTGTGGATGCGAAGATTGCGGGTCCTCTGTGTAAACCAGTTCAACTAAGTCCCACATTTCGTGTTGACGGTAAGTGGCCTCTTGAAACACTGGACATTATTCTAGGGCAAAGGAATATCACCACCATGACACACGACCACCACGACCCTGCGGGATGGTCTGCCTCTGCCTCTGCCTGTAATCTGTTGCGTACAAGGCCCTGTGGCAGCAGATAACTCTGGGTGGGCACTGGAAGTTGGCACAAGGCTGTAATGGATGGAATAGCCGTGCACTTTTATAGTAATACCCTTTTGAATAGGTACAAAAAATTGCTTGGTATTACCCTTCCACCAGATAAACTGTGGCTGGGCACTGGGCACACGCGTTGGAACAAGGCTTAATGGGATAAAAGCGTGCACTTTTTAGTAATACCCTTAAATGAATAGGGTACAAAAAATTTCTTGGTTATTACCCTTCCACCGATAACTGTGGCTGGGCACTGGGCACAGACTACGTTGCCACAAAACGCTTAATGGACGGAAACCCTAGCATATTTATATACACCTACATAGGTGAAAAAATCCCCTTGGCTAGTAACAATGCCACCATGATAAGTATGGTGGGCACTTGGTCAGTGTGGGCGCACACACAGTTGGCTTCAAGCTGTAAGGGACGGAAACCGTCATATATATTTGTACCCTAAAACTAGGGTTAAAAAATCCCCTGGCTAGTACAAAGTGCCACCAGATATGACACTTGGCAGTAATGCACTTGCAATATTTGGGCTTGCAGATCACAAACTGATTCCCTGCATCAGCCTGGCATTCCATCCAGCAGGCAACAAGGGTATAGCAAAAATATAGCCCTAAAAGCTTTTGGGGTCTTTTCAGACCTGTCCTGACAGCAGAGTAAGATCCACTGAAGTATGAAGTACACGTAAGCAATAACCTGCATAGCATATTCACTATCAACGCATCAGCTCTCTATTCTGACTGTCTCCTTCTCATCAGCATGTGAAATGCGTCCTCTACTTGCTATGCTATATGGGGTGGGATGGTCCGTGAGGTGGGGGGTGCTTGATTGCCTGGATTATGTCTGCTGAATTTTAAAACCATGTAAAAGATAGGGGGAGGTCAAACTCCGCCATAATTTCGCGAAATTCGCGAACGCGAACATGCGAGGTTCCCGCGGATAGTTCGCCGGCGAACAGTTCGGGCCATCACTACTGTTTGCAGGCAGATTGAAATTCCCTGTTTTTGGGTGGGGAATTTGAATCAGGAAGTGATGCCAGTGACGTCTCTAGTAAAAAGATTCTTCCTCCGATGGGATCTTACTGCTCCTGATCCTGCCCGTAAAAGAATAGTAAGCTCCTTCTTGCCGGCGAATGGGGAGGGTCGATTACCAGCACTGCTCGCTGGATAGGAGTGTGAACTTCCATGTTCGCGGCCGAACTGTCTGCCTTGTGGACAGTTTGGCCATCACTATTGAGGACTTATGACATAGCCTGTAATCTAAGCCTAAACCATAATTTAGTAATATTTAAACTAGCCCCATCTAGTTTTAGAAATCTTAGTAGTTGAAATGCCACACTAAAGCCGTCCGTACATGGCTCCATTCTCTGTGATCTTGGTGTGATTGCAACGTGCTTACACAAGAATCGCAGAGCAATTGCACAACGATCGTTCAGGCAATCAATTAGCACCACATTGGGGAATCGATACCTGGCCGATACTTTGGATGTAATGGCGATTGACCAGGGAAATTCCGACATGTCGGATCCCTGTTCAATCGATTTTTCCTTGGATCGATCACTCAAGGGGGCTGAGTTTGATTCCCAAACGATTGATCACTGTGAAAAATTGAGAATGGCCGGCTTTAGACCATGGCTGTTAAAAAGCCACCTATATTCAGCATGAAAATCAGTACAAGTACAACTCTTACTTGTTAGGTTGGACTGTTAAGGTTTAAGCAGCTCCTAGTATTTTTTCAATTCAAGGCTATCAAGGAGAAGAAAATACCCACAAGATACTATCAGCGCTGCGTAATATGTTGGCGCTATATAAATAAATGATAATAATAATAATAATAATAATACTACAGGGCCTCAAAGAGCATGGGCTAAAATCATACCAGTAGATTAGATACCATCAGACAGATTCACTCTAGTTCTTCTTGTTACAAGAGTCTGACTCTATGACCTTCCTTTCCTGAAATGTAAAGCTGCATAGCATGATACCAGCCACATCCTGTCATTCATTTGTAGTTTTGTATGCAAGTTTGACTAACTGTGATAACAGATGTTACTCACCCCACAAACTGCCACCTGCATCATGGCATCTAGACCTCCTTCTGGGGAATCCAAGTTTCCAGAAATGAATTGCTTTCCAACCTGATCTCTAAACATGTCACCATTAGGTGTAAGAGTCAGGATATGTTTGAAGGAAAAGGGGGACTGGCATGGTTTTGTTTTATCCGGGCAAGGGTTCTTTAACTGCTCTGGATGTGTGCTTACAAATGGCAATACTGTTTTATCCACAAAGGAACCAAAACCTGAAAAACAACAATGTGTTATATGAAGAAGTAATGTGAACATCATATTAAAAGCCAAAGTAACACAATAGATAATCTGGTTGCTTATTATACAGCACTATTTACTCAAAAAAGAGTAATACTGTAGCGAACAGGCTGGTCTTTGTAGTACAGCAGCCATCGGGTTTGGTAGATTCACTGAGGAACCGATGTCCACACCATGTCATACTGTCCAACCTACTGCAAATGAGGACATAGACGAGAGTCAAATGGTCCTCTGACCATATCCAGCCCATTCAGTGTTTTATTCAGTCCTGTTGTTACCTTGGTGATAGGATGCTCCCCTCCACTGCAATGAGCAGAGAAAATCCACCGTGGGCACATCGATTGCAACGACAGGCCACCTCTATACCTAATGTCCATTTATTGCAGTGCATGAGCGGAGCGGAGAGAGCATTGTCACCAACTTAATTGATTTTAGCAGGTAAGCAATACTCCTAATAAAACTTTATTACCAATTATTATTATTGACTTGGGTAATGGCCGAGTGGCCATTACAGGCTCTTAGTTTAGCACCTATGCGGAACTATAGAATCGATTTTGGCCCTCAAATAAAAAAAAATACCACCCCTGACATAGTCCCACAAGTCACATCTTCAGAATTATTTAGCACCCACTAAAATTGAGTGTTTTGGCCATTTTGACATTGATTTTGATCATTTCAGTCATCTT
>CM070039.1:39055994-39075909 GCA_036250615.1 Ptychadena robeensis | reverse complement strand
TGCTGACTGTGACTCACAGGGTCAAAGTTTGACCAATGCAAAAAGATAGGGGGCGAACTGAACTCGCCATATGTTCGCGAAATAGCGCGAACCCGAACATGCGATGTTCGCCGCGGATAGTCCGCCGGCGAACAGTTCGGGTCATCACTACTGGCTACCTGACTATACTGAATGACCAGGTTATTCTATCAATAGATTTTTTTCTTCCCTGATGGCACGGGCATATTCCAAGATGACAATGCCAGAATTCATTGGGTTCAAATTGTGAAAGAGAGGTTCAGGGAACATGAGACATCATTTTCACACATGGATTGGCCACCACAGAGTGCAGACCTTTACCCCATTGAGAATCTTTGGGATGTGCTGGAGAAGGCTTTGCACAGTGGTCAGATTCTACCATGATCAATGCAAGAGCATGAGAGGGAAAAACATTGCAGAAGCCTATCAAAACGATGCCACAGCTTTTTGTCCAGGCAGTGTTTTTAAAATAATTTTAAATTCCTGTCTGTAACCTTTTAGTTCTGTGCTGCATTTACTTTAAGGTCCCCACACACATATCGAGTGGGGACCAACAGATAAGCTGTGGAGAGGAGCGTGATGAAACTAATAACATTGGTGAGAGATTAACAGACATGTCAGTTCTCTGGCCAACCGAGCTTTGGGCGACATGGACCTGGGCACCTGCTATGCGCATGCACACCGGTCGTGGCGAAATCGGCTGCTGCTCGTTGTGTGTGTGTGGGGACCTTTAATGTGTTCACAGGTTTAAAAAAATGATGTCAAATAGAAGTTGTGTTTTTCTGTTGCTCTTTTATCCCCTCATGAACAAGAGACAGGTCTTAAACTCCCTTATGGTGATTACATTACAGCCCTGATTCATAGCTTAATATATGGACACTAATTAAGTCATGTTTCTTGGAGTTAGTTTAAATTAACGTTATGCTGGTACTCGCCTGGAGAACACTTGGAGCTGTCATAATTCTAGTTTAGCTTTACATTCACCGCAGAACATTCAGTCTAATAGTCATGTGGGCGGCTGTAATATCTTGTTCTGTAAATGTCAGTGTACAAAATGACTGGGCTTCTATTAAAGTGTAAGTTTAAAGTGTAATGTACCATAATACCTAGCAAGCTTAGAAAAATAAAGACAATAAAACAATAAATATTACACTTTACATTTACTCACCAAAACCAGAAATGAGGACTTGGAACAATAGGAAAATTAATGACAAAGACATTTCCTAAACAAAAACAAAAAACAAATGGATTAGGCAGAGTATTGCTATTCATTAACATTGAACAGAAAAAAAGATGTTAGAAATCTGTATCATCTCTGATGAGTGAGCACTGAGAGGTGAAACATCTGTGCTATAGGCCCTTTAAACATGGTTGTCCATCTCCAGTACTTAAGGGGCCACATACAAGCCAGGTATTGGTAAAAACAATGTCATTTGTAAACCAAATCTAAATTTACTTTGGTCTGTTTTGGATATGGTCCTCAAGGACTGGAGCTAGAACAAAGTAGATACATGCATTACCGGTCCCACACCAGGCCACCAGGCTGTGCCAATTACTTTGTATAACTGCGTAAATGACATGTGGGTTCAGTATGGGGAAGAAAAAAATTAGGGTGGGGTTTAAGCTGGGCACCGTTGCCAGTGTGCAAAATAAGGGGACTAGGAACTAAAATCAAGAGTTAAGCTGGGCATACACGGTTTAATCTCTCAGTTTAATGGATTTAAAATGATCGTTTTTAAATGATTCCTTTTTACCACCATATAATGTGATCGATTCCTTTCCTAAGCCCTGTGTGCATGCTCCCTCTTTTGATCGAATACTAATAATACATAGAAAACCTAAAAGATAGAAAAGCTATAAATTGTTAAATATTTCCATTTCATCCATCCACGTTGATCGAATGGGAATTGATTCCTGACCATCTGGTATGAACCTAAAGTGATTGATATTGAACCAAACACTGATTGATCGGTTTGTAAATTTCAGTAGTTTACATTTACATGCAATTTTTTGGTTTCCAGACACTTAAAAAAAAAAAAGAACTGATCGCTGTGAATCAAGAACAGTGTGGCGGTATAATTGATCAATGGTCTACTAACGCAAAAAATATTTTTTTTGCCACAATATGATCGATTGATGATGATGATTGATGATTGAATAGCAAAATAATGGACCCATCTATGGCTACCTTACAATTTACCAACATGTCAGATCACTTCTCGATCCATTTAGGTTCAATTTTGATCAATTGAGGTTAATCGATTCAGATAACAAGAAATTAATTTTTAAACAATCTGCTTAAATTTGAACCATGTATGCTCAGCTTTTATGAGTAGAAAGATAGGTCTTAAAGTAGTGTCTATCTGTGGGTGAGAAAGAAGAGTAGGAGGATTTGCAGTCTCCCTATGCCTACTTGGGAGGAGAGTGGGGAATTGTATATCTGTGTAACAAAGGTGTGATCCAGAATGACTGGCATAGTCTGCTATATAGAGAAGAATTATAGTCATTAAAGTGCCATTTCAGGAGGTTGAAAAACTACATTAACACCATGTTGTAAGTCTCACTAGACAATGTGGCTTCCCATTATATTATTGGATTGATAAAGAGGTGGGTTGAACTGGCACTAAACTCATTTTTGTTGTTTTTATTTTTTTGTCAGTGCCTATTGGTGCTATTTCCCTTATATCCTGCTCTGGTGATACAGATAAGGCAGGGTAGCCACCCAAATGGGCTACCAACAACAATAAACTAATTCCTTTTTTCTAGATAAAGGGAAAGTTTACAATGTTTTATTGCTGTCTGTGTTTTAGCTCCAGGTGCCTATATCGCAGTTGTATAGTTATTGACTAGAGTATATTAATGATGGTAGATAGTACTATACAGTTTTAAAGAAATTATTAGAGCACAAAATATCACAAATTAAAGTGTAAGGATTAAAGCAACACATTTCTTATCCAATAATCAGACAGATAGACAGTCTGTGTTTCCAATATTAACATTGATGTTGCAAGGTACAGAAGATATGTCTTGGTTTTACTACAGTTAGAGGCTCCTTTAAAGACATTTATTTTACTTCCTATGTGGTTGAAGGTCATTGACTTAAGATAGAACGTAAGCTCTCTAACCAAGTGTCATCGTCCAGCAGCCAGCTGCAGTGATGCTGGAGGGGCATAATGTTGCTGCATTTACACTCCAGGTATGGGGACACAGAAGTAAGGTAAGTATGTGTTTTCTATGTTTAGGGATCGGTTTGACCAAGGGGCTGCCATCTAAAAGAAAGTTCCTCTTTGTGTAGCACCCCTCTGGTGAGAGGTGACTAGAATAAAGGGATAACTATGCTCCTAGGGGTTGCTTACTAGTTAGGACAGCTGCCTAGACAGGATGGCGGGAGAAATGTATCTGACTTAAGTGTTTACAGGATCTCTGTGCAGAAAGATACAGTTGTTCTGCCCAGAGACAGAAGATTCTGTTATGGGTGGTGAATAGGGGAGATCACCTCTGTTCAAGAGTCTTCCCCTTGGGAGTCCCACTTCTGGGGCCCTGGGGATGTGTTGCTGGGTATTCCAGGCCAGGTGGATTTCCCTAGCTGATGTCTGTGGAATGCGTTGATGCACTGCTGCTATGCTGAGCTTGTAAAGCCCAGTTGTCTCTACTGCTGAGTAACCAATGAGGTGGAAAAGCTTCTGACCAGAGATGGACCTGAAGTCACTAGACCTGAGGTGTGTGAGCCTTCCTGCAAGGACATAGCTGTAGACGGTTGGGTGAGAGATCCTGGAGAAGTCAGTGAGCTGAGGTACTTTGTGCAAGAAGATGAATCTTCTAGGTGCTCATTTGGTTAAGCTGCTACTCTTTAAAGGGCTTGGACCACTAGATCTCCTCAAAAGCAGTGAGAGTCAGCCATCAGGGGCAGGGATCAGTAACGCTGAAGTGGTATCACTGATGTGAGGTATCACCACCCCTAACCCTTTCCCCCAGAAGTCATCATTCACCTGTACTGTGCAATTGGTGAATACAAGTTTACAGGTTTTCAGCATACTTTATGTCTCCGTGTGAATTTGCTGTCTGCCCAGATGTTACGATCTTAGTTAAGTCCAGTAGCTGAAACAGCAATCAGAACACAGGTGATCGCAGTCCAAGAACAGAACACAAACACAGGTAGCAGTCAGGAAACAAGAAAAGCGTAGTCAAATCCAAGCCAGGGTCAGTAGCCAATGGTGTCACGTTTGGAATGGAGCAATGAGAGAAGAGTAGTCGATATTCAGTAGCCAAGGTTCGGTACACAAGTTATCAGCAATGGGAGCAAGATGAGGAGACAAAGCAAGATATTGGCAAGGCACAATAATCTGGCATTGAATCCATGTTGGGACCCGGCTTTTATAGGAGGTCCAGGTGAGTGGCCAAGGGTTCAGGGTTTATGAGAACTAGGTAACTTGGTATCCAGGTCCAAGGGGTCCAGCAAGGTGTAAAGTCAGGCTGTGAGGTGGCTCAGCAGGTAGAGCTACAGCCAGCAGTACCTGAGGGTGTGTGCTACACGATGAAACCTGGAATTGCAGTAAAACTTGACAACCATTCTACCCTTTTTCTACAGGCAGACATACAGCACCGAATGAAGTAAGAGATGGCTTACAACGAGTCAGAAAATGGCTTACTCCAACATCAGCCCTGTATGTGGACCTCAAGCACACATTTCTTTGGTTTAATATTAATATAAAAAAGTATTAAATAAATATTTCATGGAATTCAACATTTTAAAATGCTGAAATGGAGAAAGTTCTCTGGATGACTAGTTAACATTATTATTGATTAAAAAATATTTTGTGTTTCTAGAGATATAATGCGGAACTAGATATTTTTTCCGCTGTTGCAAGAAAACGCCACAGTTATTAAGATAAACAACTGAGATGTGATCTGAAAGTTAGCAACCAAAACCCTTTTCCTCTCAGTGTGTTGGTTTAGCTGAGAAATATTGATTTGTGTTTTGTTGACAAGACTGGAAAGATAACACATTTGTGTTCATGATATACAGATCTACTTTAAAATAACACTAGTGAATCACCATTCCTGTTTAGCAGAAGCTGTCAAATTTCACAAATTAAAGCTGGCCATATGCAGCTTTTTTTTTCGTTGGATTCCCGAAGGATCGATCATCGTGCATATTCGCAGCACAGAACTCGCTGCCCACTTTGAGTGATAAATCTCATTCCCAGGAAATGTCGATTGAACAGGGATTCGACATGTCAGTATTTCCCTATTCAATTGGCATTTCTTTGGATAGAGTCCAGGGTGTGTGCATCAATTCCCTGAATGATCGAAGTGTGATCATTCACCAATTCTTGCCCCAGCACCCTGCGATCGTTCTGCGAATCAAGACATGATTGGACCTCTTTAAATGTCTCCTTAAGCATCACCCAATGGTGGTTTGGTTGACCTAGCATGGCATTTTAGCCATTTTCAAATGTTTTAGTTTTGCAATGTAGATGAGACAAAGTTAACGGTAGATCACTTTGCCATATTTCCTTATTTTCTGAACCAATGTACATTTACTCCAAGAGCTATAACTTATCATATTGAGTGATTATAGAAATTGTCAGATGGTGTGATTTCCAGGGTTCCAAAACCCTCTCCTTTCCTTTGAAGTCTGTTTAGTAGATTGAATGACTGTTACAAATCATTTTAGTATAGATAGATAAGTAGTATAGATAAGTATATATATATAAACAAATTAAAATGTTTTTACATTTTTAATCCATTTTCTTGGCCTCAAACAAGACCGAGGCTGGAAAGTAACTGAAGCATAAAGGGTCACAGAGGCAGCAAGGTAACTAGCGCACACAACAGGAGCACAACAGGTGAGGGAGGATAAAAGGTCACTGGAGTGTAAAGGGTGATAACATTAGGATAGTTATTTAGCTAGCCATAAACATTCCGATTCCATGGCCGATCGATCACCCATCCGATCGATTCCGGCGATCTCAGCGGGAATCGGAGCTCCGATCAATCGGCCAATTAAGAGTATCCGATTGCTGTATACCACCTTGTCCCACGGATTCCTGGACGATTCCGTGTCCGATCGCTAACTTCACAAATGACAACTCCCCCTGATGTGTGCTGAATCGGATCAGAAAGACCAACATGTTGGTTCTCTGTCCGATCCGATTGTGGGCCCCTGATCAATCGGACGCGATCGATCGGACAAGGTGGGCTGCACGCGATTCCGGCACGATCGTTTGGCGTGCACACGCCCGGAATCGATCGTACCGGAATCAGATGGGAATCTGACCCGTGTATGGGGGCCTTTTGAGAACGGGTCATGAAATACAAAACGTATATATATATATATATATCCAGTGGACCTATAGCCAAATGTATGTCAAAACATTTAAAGTGGATACAAGTGACCCAAGCCTAAAGGTTACAGGTGCACAAGGGTACTTGCTGCATGGAACTGCTTGTGAAGCAACAAGTTGGCAGAACTGAAAAGATGGCAGATCCTGAGAACAGTAAGGCCAAAACTCTGCAAAACCGTAGTGATCATGTCTTTCTCACACACCCATCCACTTTGCTTTCCTGCACCTTGTACACTGTAAAATGCGGGAACGTGCAGAAGACCAGGGACCCCATCCAAAGTATTGAACAGGAATAAATATGCAAAGTGGTGCACATCGACTAGTTGTTCAATTGTGGAATGCTCAAACACTGTGATCGATTGAACAGGAATCGATCCGAGTGTGCCCAGCTTAAGTGTATTAAAAGCGAAGGTAAACATCTGTGTTTGCTTAACCATGAACAGATTGATCAACACATTGAAAAACACATACCATTGCATTTCAATGCAATTTTCTATGGGTGCGTCAACACACCCATACTTGCGCTAGTTTATGTTGCGTTAATGTAAAAATTATTTTAACGCAATGCAAGCTGACAGATCACATCCATTGACTTTTTATAGACACATCCTTTGACTTTTAATGAATGCGTCAACAGCCCTGTCGTCAACAGCCCTGTTTGTCAAACACAGGGTTTTAACACATAGTGGAAACTACGAACTTTCACATGTAATCCAACAAAAGAGCCTATAAGCCAGCGGTGGGCAACTGAGTTGATATGGAGGGCCACAAGTGCGGCCCTCGGCATCACTAAAGGTCCGCACATAACATGGATCAAGACCCTTCCCTGTCGACATATCTCAGCAGGGGGAGGACCAGATCCCGACAGGCAGTCAAAACCCGACAGCACCCACCTCCCCTCCTGTCCCTGGGTGCAGCGCTCATATGTAGATCAGGTTTTCCCGTTCAACATTGACAATTTTACTGATGTAAGCGCGCCGGAGATGATTAGGAAAGCCGGGTCAGCGTGTGACCACTTCACAGGTGAGTTGCTATGCACTATGCATTAACAGTTAGGTTTTGGGGGCCGCATGCGGAGGACCAAGGGGGGCCGCCCAACAACGCCCAAAGGGCCGCATGCGGCCCCCGGGCCACAGGTTGGGCACCTAGGCTATAAGCTATGACACAACATAGGCAGTTTACACATATTACAATGTGTTTGTTTCAGTATGCATTATATCAACACACAACACAACACTTGCATTATATCCACTGTCTGTTGTCTGTTAACGTCTGTATGTCTGTTAATAGAATAAAAATGCCAGTCATTGTGCATAAAATTTAACCGATCCTTATACATGTTCTTCCATGTCAGTTTGTTTCCCTCATTCATACCTGTTATTTTTTTAAATGCAAATAAATAAATGAAAAAACAATATTTCAACTTTTTTCAAAAAGGCACCACACCACAATACACCACAACCTACAGGTATAATCGGTCCTGTTGTATATAATGAACCTCTGAGTAGGAAAAAATAACTGTGGTGTGAACTGGGCCTATTATCATTTATATGCAAAGCTGAAATTTTAACATTTCCATTATAGTCATTATTCTAAGAATAGCATGGTGTAGTATACAAAATGCTAGATATTTCAAGAAGTGACAGATGTATTTTTGGAAATGATATACATAATTTCTAAAATATGTATCACTGTTCATAAAAAGCTTGCAAAAATAAAATATAAATTTCTGTTTAAAGATTGAAATAAATAGAAATGAACATATGTTCACATCCAATTTCTGTCGATTCGTTTCATCTCAGTTTTTTTTCCTTTAATTTAATGAACCTATTTTGGGCAGGTGGGGAAACACTGTCAAATTTATGAAAGGTCTCTAGCAGTTGATGTCTGGGGGTGTTGGAAGAGGGACTATTGGAAAAATTGGAAACTTTTATGCAACTATAAATGAAAACATTAAATTGCCACTTGTATTGTTAAACTAAAAGGCTTGTATGTACGTTCTATCCTCGCGAAGCAGCATAGTTGTAGCAGCAAATCAAATGTGCAATGCAAAAATGAAGACACAGAACAGGAAATCTTGCAATATATTTGCATATTCTACAGACAGGGGGTTGACTAATTCACACATTTTGTGAAATGTACCAAATTACTGTTCAGCTAACTCACTCTGAATCATATCATCAAGAGGCTAGGAGTCCAATTTAAACTCCATTAATAGTTGACTTAATAAGAATCCCTTATTTTAAAAGAAGATACCTAAGCATGCATTTGTGTGATGCCCGTACACCCTGGCATTTGCATTTTTATTATATAGTATATTGGAACTGCAAACTCCAGGTCATCCAAAACTTATATAATCAGAGGTACCTAATTTTAGAAAAAAAATCTGGAAAAACACGGATTGACTTAAGCCTAGGGGGGGGGGGGGTGGGGGGTGGAGGTGTAGGCAGTGGGGGTTTTTTATATAGGCAGCATGGGCAACAGGGGACACCAGGGCGGCATTCGTTCATACTGCCCATATGTGAAACCACCCATCTCTCGTATCAAATACGACACAAAATAATGCTCAGCTGTGCAATAATATCCTGGACTCTTTCCAGGAAGCATCTCTTAATGGTATCACAGCCTAAATTAAGGGGAAATATGCTTCTTTGGCAGGACCCAATGTCCTGTATAATATATAGCTTTTTTGGTTGTAGAAACAGAAGGTGCAGCTCATACAAAGGTTAGTAGGGGCAACGGTTACTGCATATATGATTTTTCAGTATGGGATGGAAATGTAGCCTACAAATAGCTTCTAGGATGACTAACCTATTAAACACCTACTGTTTCCCATGGGGGAGGACACAGTGGGGTGCAGCTTGCTCATCCTCCCACCACCCTTCTCCAAAAAGAACAAACAGTTCCCAAAGAGAAATATCTGATATTTATACACAGCTCTAGAAAATTAATGAGTTGGTTCATAAGGAAAAAAAATTAGACCCAATTTTTTGTTAAAAATTAGACCTTTCATTAAAGATAAAAATTCAGACCTTTTGTCCATAGTGTTTGTATCCTAATTGCAGTTTAACACTTGTACAGCACATTCTACTTCATCTTCATATACCACTAGCATTATAAAATAAAATGAGAAGCATAAACAGTTAATACTGTCGTCTCATTTGTCCCCCGCCTATTTTTATCACTGTCTGGGTCTCCAGTGGAGAGATTACCCCCCTTAGATTGTACTGGTGACCACTGAGACATAGCAAATTTTATGCATACTTGAATCTTTGGATATGCATACATAATAAATTTAGAATATTTATAGACAGTAATACATGAATGGCTGATTTTGCACAATAGCTGGAAGCAGACACAAAGTCTTTAGTTTCCCCCCTGCCGGTCTGACCATGCTTGGGAAATGCTTCACCAGCAGACCCACTGAAGTTTCAATGGCCATTTACAGCAAATACATGATTGGGGAAAAAAGTTGTTAATCAGGACATCTTAAAAGTTTTGTTAAGTTCAAAGTATATGTTATGTGTGTCCTCAGCTGAAAGAAAAACTGTTTACTGCCGTAGAGGGATCAGTTATTGTATGTTATATCAAATGTTGAACGGTTTTCCTTTTATTCCCCTGGCATAGCAATTTAGATATTAAGCAGAACATAAGTTAGAGGAAACATAAGTAATACACATTCATAAAGACTAAAAAGTATGTAATGACATCTATTATTAGTAGGGCTAGAATAAGTAAATGAAAAAAATTATCTTTTGCACAAATTGGTAGTGCAAAAAAAATTAAAACTGACAGAGTTGGAAAGCAACCAAATTTACCCTGTGAGTTTAGAAAAGTCTTGTAGGCATGTCAACCTAGTTTACATATAAGTAAACCTTACCTTTGATTAGTCAGAATCCCATGCAATGGATGTCCTTGTTAATTCATTTTGAATATATTATTTAAACATTTCTTTGCACCTCACTGAAACGTCCTTGTGAGAAACAATGTCTTGCAAGGTCGTATGTAAATGTTCCTCTTTTTGATTTCCTCTAGTGTTAGAGGTGTGCCCTACACCCACCTCTCAGAAGAACAAAGAAGTTCTCTGAAGTTTCTATGCGAAGACATTTAAAATCTGACAATGAAGCACAAGGCATCACTGATATATGATAAACCTCTTCTCTAAACACTCATATATATATATATATATAGATATATATATATTTCCCCCCCCCCCCCCCCAAAAAAAAAGTTATCTCCTAAATTACAGTTCATAGATGTTTATTCACTTTCTTTTGCTATAGAAAACGAAAGCAGTCTCTGTAGTATGATAAGGTGGAAATATCCCAAGATGCAGCTGTGAACTTGGGTGGTCCAGGGGTCACCACACCTGAAACGTCTTTTAAATCAACAATTCTTTATTTATGCTCAAATAAACAGTTTGCCATTCAACAGCCGTTCTTTTGAACAGCCATTCAAAAACCGTTCTTCAGCAAAACAGCAAAGGCAAGAAATGAAAGATAATTCCCACGTGGGGAGAGGGTTTCCCAAAACCACCGGTCATCCTTGTTCAGAGGGAAGCAGTCCAGCTTTGTCTGTCCTCCAGACTTTCCCACTGATTTGGTCAGGTGACCTGGTTATAACAATGGTGTGTAGCCAACCCCCAGAGGTGCTGGGAAGGGTGAATAGGAGGCCCTCCCAACCATCCTGCCTATTCCCAGTCAAGGCCCTGTTAGCAGTCTAACAAAGTTGCAGTCCACAGACTGCTATTCAAATCCTGTACTGTGTCCATCCAGCACCCTAGGGGTTACCTAAAAGGAGACACAGACCAAAAATGGGCGACATGTATATCCCATTCAGGACCCATCCCTGTCGTCCTGAACAACGCATAAAACACAGTAACCTGTTTTAACCTCCCTAGCGGTTTGCCCGAACTCAGTTGATCAGCGATCAAACTGCGCCCATGCCGCGATCGGGCACAACCGCTGCCTATCTGTGTGCCGGCGGCTCTGTAGAAGAGCCGCCAACACACGGAGCCCTTCTGGCCCGTGTCTTCGGCGTCATCTGTGTACTCCGCCACGGTTTCGGGTAATACAGCTTTTCATGCCATAAGAAATGGCGTGAAAAGCTCAAACCGCCGAGAGGGTTAATTGTGAAGGACTGAATTAACCAAAGGAACATTTACCATCTATGGATAAATTGCATATACAAATCACAACTAAAAAGGCAAAATAAGTGCAGGAAGCTACAAAGGAAACTTTATAGAGCACCTCACACAAGCTAGAATGCCCTAGCTGTGACCCATTGAGCCACTTTCTCCTCTTACCAGCAGTGGTGTCACTAGGGCGGTGAAGGGTGCGTCGGAACTTGGTGACACCCCTGCTGCATCAGGACAGGGTGTCACCTCCTTTGCACCAAATTCCATGCTTCCATCCCACCCGAATTTCATGCCTCTGTTCCAGCTACCGGTGGTGTTCTGGCTAAGGGAAGCAGTCTCCATGACATTCTTGTCTCTCTTGGTCATGTCTTCCCTAAGTGTTTCTCCCCTGGATCCCTAGCTACACATATCTGTGCATCCTCGGCATCCCTTTAATGGTGCATTCTGATAGGAAGTTGAATGTTTCCAGTGTATATATATATATATATCTATAAAACATTACCACACAACCCATGTTACTGGCAGCATGCTGTATAAGCACCAAACCAAGTGATGCAACTGCTTACTAGTCAGTTATACTTTAGTGGTATAGAATTCCAAAAAGTCTCAATGCTGCAGTGATAAAAAAATAACATCTTATGGAATAGGCATGTTGATATTTTTTCAATATCTCCACACTTAGCTTAGCACCTGTAGCGTTTTCTCATTCCACATTTTTTTGAAAATGCACTACAGGTAATCAAAGCAGATTATATCATAATGTGCATTGATTTCCCATCTGCTCCCCTTCCCCCTACACATCTCCGGCTTCATCAGTGACACCAGGGATGTGAGGACCCAGAGTGCCAATGCCTTTGTTTGCATGCAGGTAAATTAAATCCACCTCCGCAGATTTAATGAATCAGCGAGATCCCCAACATAAAGTTGGCTTGCCAGGGACAGGTAAGGAACACTGAGTTATGTACACAAACTTAACGTGAGGTAATACTAATTTAGTTTTGTAGCATGTACTGTGAGTATCCTGTTTATTACTTCTTCTTGGGTTTTATAGACTTAAATAATACTGTGATTAATAAAAAAATTGTTAACTCTTTATAAAGTAGCACAGCCACATAATAAACATTATGACATCATGATAACAACGTTTAACCTTGGAATCCATACATAACAACAATACAATACAAATAAAAATTAAAAAAAAAATTGTTATGTACTTATATTATACATTAAGCTGCTATGGAAACTGAAGTGGGCAGGACTGGGTATGGTCAGGTAATAGAGGACAATGATGACAGACCCTGAAAATCCTTAACCCCACTGTAGTGTAAAGGGGGCCACACACTGAAACACAAAATTTCAGCTTGTCCTGAATCAATAGACCAAAAGTGATCGAAATGGAACATAAAATCGATCGAGCAGTGATCAGTCATGTTGGTAAAATTTCAGTTATTCATTTAAGCATCAAGAAGTAAAATATCAGGTTTCTAGGTATTTGGAATTTAGTTTGTCAACAATTTTTAAATAATATGAAAAATTTCATCAATTTATTAATGGAATAGATTGAGCTGAAATAAGGCAATAACATTTTGCTTTGTATTAGAAATCTCAGACTGTAGAGGAAGAAAATGTAGTTGCTACAAATCCAATATATAAAGTTATGTAAAAACAACTAAAACAAGACGGGGGTACAAACTAGTATAAAAGAATAAGAGGACTAAAACATTTACATACCTTTTGACAGTGTTTAGGCAATAACATCTAGGACTAGGTGTAACAGCAATATTTCTTTTCCAATTTAGTCCTAAAAAAAGAGGAAGGCACAAAAGAGGAAATCAGTAGTAAGCCAGTAATGATGAAAGAAGAGCTTCTCCTTCTGCGTAATACAAGGACTGTAAAGGGTGGGGGAACTGACATATTACTTATGACAGAGCTTTTACTTGAGAAATACAATGTATGTTTTACTTGGCCATTACAAAAAGTTGGAGTTTAAGTGATACTCTTTATTGGCTAACTGAAGTCATTAAGACAGCAAGCACTCTGAGACATTCCGAAAGCTTGCTTCCTTAATGATTTCAGTTCGCCAAAAAAGGGCATCACTTAAACTCGATGGCTTACATGGTACAACACTCTAGTATTTCTAAAGCCGGTCATAGACGTGCATGCTTGCTGCAATCGATCAGGTGAAATTCGGGGGCACCTGGGTGCTCCAAAGATCGGTTGGCCATGTAGAACTGACATGTTTGTTTTTCTTTGGTTGATCGCATTACTTTGGATGGGGACAAAAGTATATGCGGAAACACAAAGGGTGCACCTTGATTCTTGGCCACGCATCTTGCCGCCTATGGCCGGCTTTTGCCATTATAATTAAAATGTTTGATCCTACGAAACTCGCATTATTTCAGTAGGAATGAGAGTCTCTTGCCAGTTTGCCTGAACCCAGTTCGGGGTAAGTGTGTTGAGAAGCTGGGTTTGAGCATACTTCTCTATACTTGCTGAGCCCACGGCGATTCTGAATAGAGGCAGACTTACCGATTGCTTCTGGCAATGGCGTCTATGTTATGAAGGCGGTGTCGATTTCCCGCCCCACATCGCGGGCACCATTGATGATGCCGGCAATGTGTACAGGGGTGGAGGGAGGGCAGAGAAACACAGCAAAGTACTGTGTACTCTGCGTTGATTGCCTGTACTGCATCACAGAAAGCGGCACAGTATGGGTTTTCCACCAGGGAGGTTAATTGCTACTGTTATATTTCTAAAGTGTTGCAGAGCCTTCATAACTAAAAAAATTGAAATCCAGTGAATGAAAAAGTACCTAACAATACATCAATAGGTGGAAGAAGTAGGTAGATCTTTGCCTTTTTGTTTCCAATTGAAAATTCTATTACATTTTTACATCATATACATCATAATACATATTACACATAAAATAAATACTACAAATGACACAAAAATGAATAATATATTTCTAACCGTCCATACTGCATTCTATATATATAATTGTCCTATTTATCATACAACATTTTAAAAAAAATTGTGTAAGAAGAAGGCGCAAATTCTTAAAGCAGACCTACCACTTGTTAGGTCTCTCTGCAGTATCAGCTTCAGCTCAGCTGATCCTGCAGAGATCCCTGACTAAAATAGGCAGGACGTAATAAGCTGCAGGGGTTACTGGGAATTCTCTCCCACAAGCCCCTGTGTCGGAGTCTCACACATGTGAGACTTCCCCCCCACACCAGAGCTGTGAAGAAGTCTCTGTCTGTGAAGGACAAGGGGGGGTTGTTGTTAACTGCTGCCCAGAGAAAATGGATCAGGAAGTGGCTTCTCTGCCCTCAATCAACATGTTCAGATCATCAGATAAAGCATGAAGAAGGCAAGTCATTTTATTTGTTTCGGTGTAGCAGTTTTCCAGGATCTGAACTGCTGACAGGTAAGTAATGTGCTTATTTCATGTATGTGAGTTGGTATTTTTTAGTTTAAAACCGCTCTAATTCTCTGTCTAGTAAAAGTATATGGTGCTGCCAAGACAACTTTAAAAGACATCACACATATACACACACAAAAGAAAGAAATTTTTTTTATATTATTGTCTCCTCCCAAGCCCAAAATGTAAGGTATCTCTGCTACGAAATACACTTTATATTTACCTGAATCTGTTAACAGATGCCAAGCTAGCCATTGTCTCCTATATGAACAGTATATATGTTCATTCTGATTTCCTAACGACCAGGAAATGTTCTCTATGGACATCATTTTGTTTTAACGAGCAAACTATTGGGACACTGTAGGTGGATATTTTTTTGCTTTCAAAAGGCCCAGGAAATATGCACTGGCCACGTTCAGGAGATGAATGGTTAATGGCCTTATATGGTTATATTTCTTAACTGAAATAGTGGTACTATGATGTAAATATAGTGCAGGGTCATTTCCTAAGCCCTTATCTGTCAGTTTAAATGTAATTTATTTTACCATTCTCCAGAAAATAGATAATTGGCAAGTTCAAAATATATGAATGAAAGTTCCCACATGTTGTTCATGCTCTTTGCCTCTTTATGATTACACACTGGTGTTTGACATTTGTCCTCAGCAGTTGTGATAGGACATTGTGTTGCTTCTGTTTGGGACATGTATAAAGTATTGAACATTACACATCTGTATGTCAGAGATAACAGCTGTAATATGAGTTACAGAAGACTCGCATGCATCTGTCAGTACACAGTATGTAGTTGGTGGATGAATAAACTCCATCCCTAAGGCTGCTTGGAGAATTTTTTAATCAACTTTGTCAACTGTAACAATCATCGTGAGCTCTCAACAGTCGTCCATTTATCTGAGCGATGAACGAACGTCCCTGCAGGACACATGGTGTCAGTACAGATGTGCACATTTGTGGATAAAAATAGTCATTTTATGTGATATATGAAGTGTAATGATGTATGTTGAGTCCTGCAGGAACTTCTATTTATGATTGAAATGGAAGTCTATTGTGAGCCAACGGCTGTCAAAGTCAATACAAGGCTGCAAATTTAAAGACCATTACAACCATTTAAGAGCCTTAAGCAGGGTACAGACATGAACATATGGGCCAGATCGATGGTCGTTTCAAATGCCTTGCGCGCTCACGGCCATCTATCTGGCCCATATAATATGCAGCCATCGCTGTTTTCGCTGAAAACAGCCATATCGGACATGACCGTCAAATAGGGTCGATGTCTGTTGCTTTACATGGAAACTGCGGGTCTCCATGCAAAGCATCAGCTGAGCTAGGGAGAGAGCAGAGCTGCTCATCACGCTGCTGCAGGGAACATCGGATGGCTCCAATATCGAGCCGTCTGTTCCGTGCTTTACAGTGTATATTTTTTATACATTTTTAATCTGTAAGAAATAACACAATGATACAGTTCTGCTTGTGCATGATATAATTCTTTGAAACAGATGTCTGAGGGTGTGATGTGCCGTTTATTTTCATATGGCAGACTTGTACGTCTTGGCTACATTTATGGAACAGATCAACAGATATTTTGTTCTTAAATTAGTTCCTGGGTAATGTAACAGGTAGGAAGCCGGTTCTTTCACATAGCAACTCCTAGGACATTACTCTTTGTTAAGCCTTCATTGTTTCTCCATTTGTCAGGATCCAAACAAGGGCGCGACCAGACAGGCAGCACACACTGAGAACCAGACAGGAATATGGTGAACAAATGGGTTTATTGTGAACTTACAATAAACAGGAAAAACCAAACAGGTGCAGATATAGTCCAGGGATACAGGTTCAGATGTCCAGGGTTCAGATTCAGAGTGGACCAGAGGTTAAATATCCAGGTAAGATTCAGGTTGAAGTAAAAATGCTCAGCAAGCGTGTGTTCATGAGGCACAGCTATATAGCCCTCAGGCTAATGAGGCAGGTGTCCTAAACCCAGCCCACGCTTGCAAGGCGCCACCTGCTGGTGACTAGGGAAACTAGCCATGGGAAGCGCTAGCACAGTGCCACCAGCAGGTTGTACATGGGACATCCGAGGTCCTTACACCATTATTGTTAGAGCATTATTTTATCTTTGCCTTTACCATTAACTTATAGATTTAAGCACAATCCTGCAACATGCTAGTTCATAGTGATTGATTGTGCTCATATATGGTAGGTAGGTAGGTCCGCTTTACCACCAGGAATCTATGTTTTCAAGAATGGCACTAGAAGTGCCAATAATAGGGAGGAATGCAGTGAAAAAAACCAAAAACTTACCTGTAATTAGCAATTTAAGAACATAATCCGGCAGCTCTTCTCACTTCCTGGTTGATTGTAGGCAGAAATAGGCAGCACGTCACAGGAAGCAGTGATCTGCTTTTAAAAATTCCCATAGAAGATCACTGAACGCCCCCCAGTGGCCACCCGTGATATTGCACCCCCAGTTTCATGTGTTGCCTTTAGCAAACCAGGAAGTGAGGGGAGCTGTGTGGTAATCTTGTTAAAATGGTCATTACAGGTAAGTTTTTGAGGGTTTTTTTACTGCATTCCTCCCTATTATTGGCACTTCTAGTGCCATTCATAAGAACATAGATTTCTGGTGGTAGGTCCACTTTAACTATTCTCCCATGGAAAGCTTAGGTAGTGTGCTTCTCAACCTCACCAAGACCTATTGACACTTTATTTGTTTTTTCAGGTAAGTTGTCCTACGTGGGGCTCAGGGTGACATCTTTGGTCATGAAAATCTACCCTGAGCCACACTTGGGAACACCACCAGGCATTCTTTCTGCGAACTTTAGAACTCCTCGGTCTTGGTGTAGCACAACTGCATAGAGTTATTCTCAACATACCTTAATTAGTACTAAAGTAAAAAGATACATTTGTTGTATAAACAACTATACTGTCGCACATTTCTGTAATAGTGAAAGACATCACGGCGGGAGACATAACAGGAGGAAGTATGGAATGCTGTTAGAAATGTGTGTATGAAGTTTATTTATAAAGTGTGAATGTTACAAGCTGTTGCCTGTAAATTGAGAGAACAATTAATGAATCACCAAGAGCTGAACACAGGCATCACACAGAGACATAATGTTCATAAATTCATCCTTGCAAGTTTTAAAACCTAAGATGACGATAATGAAAATAACAATATACACTCACCGACCACTCTTTATTAGGCACACCTGTCCAACTGCTTGTTGACGCAAATAACTGATCAGCCAATCACATGGTGGCAACAATGCATTGCAATGCATTAAGGCACGTTGATATGGTCAAGACATTCGGATAGTAGGGTCAGAATTTGGCATCAACAACATGAAAGCATGCATCCATCCTGCCTTGTATCAATGGTTCAGGCTGCTGGTGGTGTAATGGTGTGGGGGACATTTCCTTGGCACACTTTGGGCCCCTAAGTAGTAATTGATCATCGTTGCAACGCAACAGCCTACCTGATTATTGCTGACCATGTCCATCCCTTTATGACTACAGTGTCCCCATCTTCTGACGGCTACTTCCAGCAGGATAATGCACCATGTCATAAAGCTCGAATAATCTCAGACTGGTTTCTTGAACATGACAATGAGTTCACTGTACTCACATGGCCTCCACAGTCACCAGCTCTCTGTCCAATAGAGCACCTTTGGGATGTGGTGGAGATTCGCATCATGGATGTGCAGCCGACAAATCTGCAGCAACTGCGTGATGCTATCATGTCACTATGGACCAATGTTTCCAGTACCTTGTTTAATCTATGCCACGAAGGATGAAGGCAGTTCTGAAGGCAAAAGGGGTCCAACCCAGTACTAGCAAGGCGTACCTAATAAAGTGGCAGGTGAGTGTATATAGTAATGATAGTTACATTTAGTTCAGGTTTTTGGTGGTGTCCTGCATCCAAGCTGATCCCATAGCTTAAAGCTAAAAAATGTATATGCAAAATTAAAGGTTGACTTACCCCTGAGCTGGTATGATGGTATCATAGCCCTCCACAATCCTCCCAGAAATACTTACCTGCTGTTCCCTGGAATGATAGGAGAGATCTCATCTTTATCTGCCAGTCTTCAGAGGGTTAACTCAGGGTGCAATATCGCGAGTGGCCACTGGTGGTGTTTATAATGGTTATCTATGGGAAAATGTTTCTGTGTGCATTTCAATAGAGAGGCGAGATCAGGTTCTTTGCTGTCACTGCTCTCTGACATGCCAGGTTGTTTCTGGAACGCATCATCAGAGCCAAGGAAGAGGAGGGGCTGCAAGGAAGCTTCTTAAATTATTAATTACAGGTCATTTTATTTTATGCCATCCTCCCTATTATCGTCACTTTGAGTACAAACTGGAACGTTAGGTGGTAACTCCTCCACCAGGGGTGGGCAAACTTTTTGACTTGTGGGCTACATTGGCTACTCAAATTCAATAAAGGGGTCGGACCAAGAAACTGTAATGGCCAATTCCATGCATCCTCTGCATCAATTATAAAAAATCTAAAAAATTTTTTATCAAAAATGGTGGTTCTGTGTAATTGGTGACATGTCACAGGGATGTTGTTTTCTTTTTAAATTTCCTGCATTTAAAAAAAAATGCTCATTCATTGCAATGAGCAGAGATAATTCCTAGAGACTGTCTGTTGTCGTCATGAGGATGGACCCACAGTATCATGATCACACCACTGCATCGTCCCCAAGGCAACAATTGGATACCTCTAGGAATTATGTGCACTCATTGCATAGAGTGGAGGGCAGTAGTTTTTTTAACAAAACAACAAAGGGCCGAAAAAGAAGCTCAACAGACCACATCCGATCCCCTGGCCTTAGTTTGCCCACCCCTGCCCTACTCTGTGGAGGGTTTACAATGTTTTTGCTGTTAGAATCAGTAACAAAATTCTATACATCAATATATCTGTAAGCCTCTTCCTGGGAAACTGGTGTAACTGGTAAGAACCGTCCACACGGGGAGGAG
>CM070039.1:39041192-39053521 GCA_036250615.1 Ptychadena robeensis | reverse complement strand
AATAAAATTATTCCTCAAAAATACCACTTGCCTAATAATTCTGCACTCCCTGTACATTGCGATGGGAAAGCGATTTCGCGGCTTTGACTGGGTGTGATGGCGTCATCATGCACGGCCGGTCGCTCTGAGAATTGGCCACGCACCCTTTGAGTGCTGCCATATACTTTCAGATATTGGCACCGACCAATGTGCGTGCAGGCCGTCGGCAAAATAGGCCACGGATAGCGGGTGCCCACAGATCCCTGTCGCCCCAAAGCTTGGTCGGCCAGAGAGCAGACATATCTGTAAAACTCTGGCAGATGCCATTAGCTTGAATGAGGACCGGTGTCCCTGTCCAGACTTACCCGCCAATACTGTGAGCGATGGAGAGCAGTGTGATGACGTCATCATGTTGCTCCCAACAGCTCATCCGTCAGTCCCCATTCACTATATGTGTGGAAACCTTAAGATTTGCATGGTGGCCGATCTGCCACGAAATCAGCTGTGGCTCTAAAGCCTGCCATAGACACCTCAATCTATGGCAGACCTTTAGCAGACTGATTACAGCGTGGTGACGTCACCACGCTGTGAGCAGTCTGCTACATGTCGGACAGGAATCCTGTGTCTTCCACTGACACACAGGATTCCTGTCAGACTAAAGCCAATTACCTCAGAGGGGGAGGAGACTCCCCCTCTGAGATAACAGCGTAAACAGGCTGCAGCTGTTCTGGCTGTCAGTCTGGCAGAAAAAGAACTGGCATGTCAGATCCGTGTGCGATCCGACCTGCCGGCTTTTTTTCAACATAATTCAAGGTGGGCTCCCTCATAGTTGCGGCAGACCAACCTTGATGTGCTCGGCGGGAGCGAGCACGCAGGTTGGTCTGCTACAACTATGGCCGGGAGTCTGCCCGTCTATGGGGGGCTTTAGCGTCTATATCCAGCTTTTGACATAGCAACATTTACACAACTTTTACACTATTAAAGAATGCTTTACTGTGCTACACTCTATTACACTACACTTTATTAAAATAAATTGTTGTATTGCTTTATGCTGTCACATGGCAGTATCAGTGCAAAGTCTCTGTCTCACAATGTGAGAGCAACAAATGCCAAAAAGGAAAGCGGAACCTTCATGCGCTGGTCCAGGGGAAAGATATACGAGCCGGACGTTGTCATGGACACGCGGCCCTCACTTCCGGCAGAGTGAAACATGGTGGGGAAAATAAAACGTGCTCGGCAGAAGCTTCATAATGCTGCGGTGCGGGCTAAACCCAACGAAGAGATTGCACCGGCTGTGCCTCAGCACGAGGTCCCGGCAGAAGGGGAGCCGCCTAAGCCGTTTGCATGGAGCACGCAGGAGGGAGGAAGGGTGAGTGTCCACGTGTGTGAATGGAGCCTGCTGTGTGAGCTGGGATGACAGACAGTTCCAGCTCTGAGCAGTCTTCCTGTGCGAATCACTGCTTAGTAAATACTTGGCTCAAGCCACTGTGAACTTCACTACCAGAGGGGTGCTGTACTGAAGGAGCCACACATAATTCAGTGCCTGTCAGCTTTGTATAACGCTGTCCTAGAACTTGGTGTATTTATTAAAAGTGTTTATATGTATCCATAAAGAGGGAAGGCTTATACATTTGTCAGGTTGTTTACTGTTTAGAGAAACGTAACTTCCTGCTGTATGGAAGCAGCATGAAGTTAGTGGAATTCAGTTTTGGAATGCTTTATTATGTCCCGCTTTCTCTTATTGCCTTACAGGATCACTGAACATGTTAAGCCTATCTTGTTTTCAGCAGCTTGTTCACTTTTTAGTGAAACTTGGATGATGTATGCCTTTGCCATCTAAAGGATTATTCCTATTTTTCTTTAAATCCTGAAAAGCAACCTGTGGGACAGGACCCCCTTGGGGGTCGACGACCATTTCACAGGGGTCACAGAGCTCTCTAGAAGCATCAAAGCTGCTTATGGGCGCTGTTTCCCTTTAGCGGGGTGAAAAGTTAGGAGGGTGAGTAACTAACAAAAGCCCCCCATACACCTTAAGATTGATCCATACAATCTCCATTAGATCTACCAACAACTAGTATAGTGGCCTCCCTGATAGAATACATAGTGATTGGAAGGTTTAGAAAGGTCCTCATATTACATGGTTGTGGTAGAACAAAAGTTGATTGTACAGAAATTGTATGGAAAGATTGTAAGGTGTATGGGGGCTTTAGAAAAGATGGGGCGTTACTCTCCCTCCTAACTTCCCACTACGCACATCATTTGCACAAGCTGGATGGGAAAATTAACTATGAGCTTATTGTGATGTCGTGGAGTGCGACTTCCAATATTTGGAGCACAGAAGTGACACTCTGCACCCGCACTTCTGCATTCCAAATACAGGAGGTGACACTTTATAATGTCACTTCCGGGGTCACCAATCTGAAAAAGGTTGAAACCCACTGCTGTAAAGGAATGGCAAATTCTCAATACTTTGTGTCCTGTCATCATGGTCAAAGACAGTCCACTAATAATGAAGGCACAATCAGTTTTGTAGTAAAGAGGGCACTGCTGGATTCAAGGTCCTTGGTGCCATGGTTGTGAATGCAACCCTGTAGCATGGCCTCCCTGTTCCTTATTGGGCCTCTGATTAGCTGTCTCCACCCACAGGTCACCAGCTGGCTTTGGGTTAAATGTAACTCTCACAGTACAACACCGTTTGAACCCCCAGATCTCATACCTCAGTAGTACAACACTGACATTTTCTGGCTTAGTAACTAACCCCCTGAGACCAGCAGTCCAAATGTCATCCTTTCATAGTCCTATTTCAGCTGTCACACAGTGCTTTTCTCTTGTCGGATTGTACCCCTACATATGCCTCTGACTTTCATCCCCAACACCCTTAGAAGTCCCATTATTATTATTTTTTTTGGATCATTCATTTACGTTTCCAATTTCACACCCCTAACTGCAACCTTTCCTAGTTATAAATATTTCCTTGCAGTTATCCAAATGTCATAAATTGTATACATTTAGCTGCGGCCGCCCAGACACGGAGTGACTCCAAGTTGTTAGTACCCATGTGAGTACCACTTATGTGCACCTGTGATGGTGACCATTTTTCCTCAAGTTTTCCATGATGATCATTACCCTCCCTTTGTAGTTTATTATTGTGATAGTCTACAATGGTTTGGTGCTTCTCAAAACATGAGGAGGTGACCCAAACTGCCTTCTTTAAACCTGGTAGTCCGTTTTGTTTTCTACAGGTTGGGTTCCTCCTGGAGGACTCAAGGAAAATAGGTAATAACATGAGGTTTTCCATAACATTTTTCTTTGTCAATTGCATTGTACAGGTTATACATCGCATGCAAGGTGAGGAAATGTTGTTAAATTATTTATTGCCGTCCACTTAAGTTTCTATCACGAAAACCTTTTTCATTTATTTTGTAAACATGTAGGAAAAGGACAGCTTAGACATAATAATAATAATAATAATAATAATTTTTAAGCCCATAGTATATAGCATTGTTTTTATGTTCACACTGTATTTGTAACCGCTTCTTCCTCTTGTTTTATTGTATTATCTGGTGATCTTGGCAGTTCCCTTGATTTCCCTTAGGATTCTAAGACTAAGCAGATCTGTGGGAGATTGGTTAGTTTGTGACCCCAGGCTGGTGCTTGCAATATATTGTATTCCATGTTGCTCTACCTCTTCGTTACTACTCAGCCCTGCTAGTTTGACATCATTGCAGTTATGGGGGACGTTGGGGTTCACATAGGAGCATTCGCCCTTTTTGATTTGAAAAATGCAATTTGAAGTTTATGGGAACACCATGCTTTGCTCAGAAAAAGTGCAATACCTTTTTGTGTTTTGTAGTATGAATGAACACTCCATAATACTACATTGTGTGTGTGTAATAGTATGGGAATCTATACCAGTGTTCTCCCCAGAATTTTTTTTTAGCCGGGCGGCGCGATGACGTCATGACGTCACCGCGCGGCCTGCACCGGTCCGGCGGCCTCTCTCTCTGGCCGGCAGCACACAAGTCCTCTGACAGGCGGCGCCTCCCCATTCTTCAGGAGCGCGCCGCAGCCACTGAAAGACTCCGGCCCGCGGCTCCGGTAGTGTGCCGCGGGCCGGAGTCTTTCAGTGGCTGTGGCGCGCTCCTGAAGAATGGGAGGCGCCGCCTGTCAGGCTTTTTGCCGCGGAGGACTTGTGTGCCGGGCGGGGACTAAAATCTCCCGGGCGGGCCGCCCGGCCAATCTGCTCTGGGGAGAACACTGTATACTAATCATAACTGTAAATCAAATCATAACAGAATATTTGAATATTGTTAGCTCTTGGAATTTTGTAAAACATGTCTATTTTTTTTGTTTGTTTTAGGACTGGACATTTTTATCTTCAGATATTTTTGCCTCCACAAAGATCGACACTACAAAATTAACCCAGAAACTAGAAGTGGACACACAAAGTGTGGCATCTGTTAAAAAAGGTACAGTGTACATTGTTCAACATTAACTTTTTTTCCCCCCAAAAATACACTGAACTGTTTATCAACGCTGTCATTGTTGTTAACAGATCAAATATAATGTTAAGTTTTGATCTTGATAGTATTAGTCTCGCACCCAGCAGGAAGCATTCAGCGATTTAGAAAGTATTAAGCTGGCCATGCACCTTTTAGATCTCTCTGTCAGATATCCTTCAGATCTACCAACATCTATGTAGTATAGAGTCCTCTGTGATTGAACACAGGTAGACTTGATTGTTTAGAAAGTCCCTCATATTACATGGAGATCTAAAAGAAATCTGACAGCGGCAGCTCTAGATGTGCAATTGGCTGATGTGGTGTAAAGAAATAATTTGCATGGCTCCACCCACTGTCCTGAAACAAGGGGTTTTTCCTAAACTTTTGGGATTTGTGATGAATTGGGGCATGTAAATAGATTCTGTTTTAAGAAGGCTTGACTGTGCTGAGAGTTAAGGGCTTTTCGATTCCTTTAATCCCTTCTCACCATAACCTTCATGGTTGTTCCTCCTAAGATAAGGTTAGGAAGCTTCTATTACCTTTCAGTTTATGTCCACTTCACATAATTTTTCACCCCCCCCCCCTCCATGTGAGGGCTAAGTGCTCATTCATGTCTAGAGGTGACCTAAAAGAAGTAACCTCCTGTTCTGTATACCAGGCTATTTCAGAACTTGTGTCTTACTCCTCTCCAGTGGAATTATTTCACCATCCTTACACCGAGGCTTTGCTAGTCAGCAGAGCTTTGAGCTCAAGAAGCCTATCGGCTGTTTCATGAAAGGCAGTGTGGAATTGGTTAAGTAGGACACAATGGGGTTAGCGAACCACTAAAAGTGGTTTATAAAAATGTTGGCTCTAGTTCAAGTTTATTTCTTGGTTTTTCAAATTCCGGGCCTGTTGACAGAATGCATGCTCAGTGGTTTGTTATCTTTGCATCTACGAATGGTTGTAAAATGTGGTTTTCAATAAAGATCTGGACCGTTAAGGTTTTATACAAACCTTGCAATGCAATCTGTTCTGTACGTTCTCTTTAAAACTCTTGAAAGACAAAGGTCCCTTTCTACTATCTATATCGTGGTCTTGTAAGAGTTCTTTTTAACTTTAATTTACCATTAAAGAATCCCCTAGGAGGTGGGAGGCAGTGAAAACGGGGATAGATTTTCAAAGAATGAGATAAAAATTTGCTTATCCTGAATCTGTGTCTGAGAGATGCTGTATTTGATAAAGTGTCAGGAAGAGCAGAAGCCACACACACCAGCGTTCCATATTGCCTAGAGAAGGCCATGGTGTGCACAAGTACGGCTCTGCTATATTTACACATATAGTACAGTAGTCACCCAGAGCTAGAGAATCTAGATCATGACATGAACAATAAAAAATAACTTTGCAAGCCGCATTGGGCATACACTGTTGTGTATTGGTGTTGTACCTCTAGTACAATATGATTTTTTTTGGACTTGTAATTCCAAAATCTTAGTATCACATTATTATTATGGACTCAGAAGCTACAACTTTAATCCCTGGGTGTCTGATTTAAAGAGTGTTTACTGTAATTGCTTTTCTGATAGGGTATCTTAAAGTCATAAACATATAAAAGAGATGAAAATCACTTATTTATTTTTTTCATCACCAAACTTGCTGGTGATATAAAGGAATGGTTTTAGGAACATTTTGGGGAAAATTTTTTACCGCACCATGTATAGGCCGCACACTATACTTCGGAGTGTCCGATAAATGAAAAATACTTTGGCTTTCTTTTACTCTGCTGGTCTGAGCTCTGTATTCTATCTGGCAGAGCAGAAGTTAAAGAGACTTCACCACCTTCATATCTGCCTTCTATTATGGGCATCATAAAAAAACAAACTCCAGTGTCAAAATCCAGCCACTCTCCACCTATTGACGCAGCCAGAAGGGTTCTTGGGAAGGGTGTAGACGTCAGCAGTAATGTCTACCTTGCACCCGGCAGCCAGCCACATCTGAATACAGTGACCCGGAGGGGCGGAGCTTTACCGCTCTTGCTCCCTCCACCAGTCTGCTCCCTCCTCCATCTTGTAGCCTGATGGACCGGGCATGGCAGCGTGGGAGCAAGCAGGCAGGAAAGGTGAGGGTGACTTAGCCTGGATGAAGGCTGGATAGGTGAGTTTTATGTAAATATTCAATTTCATGTTTTTATTAGAATTTACATCTGCTTTCAGAATGTGAAGATACAGCTTCACAGCCTCTAGCCCTGACTGCCAGGGCTGTATGAAAGTTGGGCAGCTGGTGCTCATCTAACATTACAGTGCAGATGAAAGAGCCACTCGTGTATTTATTTCCAAAAAAACAACCCTTCTTTATACCCCCAGCAATTGATTGGTGATGTTATAGTGTTCAGGGACTTTGCAATTAACTTACAAAGTTGGCTAGTTTAAATGACTTCCATAAAGAAAAGAAAATTTTCCCTAAGCGTCTTGTCCAGGACGGCACTTATGAGAGAAGTCCCACCCACGGAGGGGGAGGGAGGACAACACAAACACCCAAGACTTTAAAACTCCCGCTAAATCGTTCCTGACCGTCAGTCTTTGTGTTCATCCGTCGGACTTCGGAGGGAATTCACACAAGGCTCCTGGACAGAGTAAGTGTACGGTCTTGTAAGGACAAAATTTTTACCCTGAATACTGCAAGACCGGTGGGGGAGAGGGCGAGACAGGTCGTCCGACCGCTGTACCAGCTCGGCGAGAGTGGGGTCCGCGAGTCCAAACCTCTCTGGAGTGGAACGGCTCCCCGGTCGTGCAGTCGCGTGGAGGCTGCGGGAGGCGTCGGGGCGCAGCGGATGACGCGGTAAGCAGAAGGAGAGGGGAGGGGTGGTGCAGGGAGGGGAGCCGTCGAGTGAGGCACGCAGCAGGGGTGGGGCGGGGTCTTCCGGCGGGCGCCGAATCACCAGGCGCGCAGTGGGGGAACTGCAGACGCGGGCTGGACTGACTGTTTGAATGCAGTATGGAGAATCCAGCAACACCAGAAGCCGGCAGCAGCAGCTGACACGGGCAATCGGTGGGCGCGAACAGGTAAGGAGACTGGGGGCAGGTGATCCTACCTGAGAAAGGATAGCCCAGTGATTGTTATGCGGGCACTTTTTGTAAGACCAGGACTCACTGCCTATGGGTTGCGTTCGTCAGGTCAATAGTGAGCATTGAGGGACTTATTTGGGTCTTCTAGGCAAAAAAGGATAGTCCTCTGGCCAAGAAGAATGCGCAGTCGTAATGTCAAAGTTACAGGGCCCAAACTTTAGTGCGGGGCATTGAGTCAGTCGTTAGAGGGAGGGGATCCCTCGTTGTTGCCACTGTCAGGCTCTCCTGGAAAACAGTGAGAGTGGAGATAGCCTCTACCTTTTCTTGTTTACAAGGATTGTGGCGGATCTCGTCCATGCATCAAGCACACCAGGTCCATCCTCAGCTGGGGGGTGCAACAGTTCCTATGGTCATCCATTGTGTTTCAGGGGTTCCCTAGTGGAGAACAAGACTCGCCTGGTGAGGAGTCGGCGCGCGATCCGATGGCGGGGAGGGGATTCCTCCAGCCAGGACCGCTAGTTACAGGTTTAGCCCAGGAGCCGGAGTGGATGAGCGTTCAGGGCTATCTCGAGACGCTGGACATTACAGGAGGACGTGGTATGTCACGACCTTGTTATGACAAAATGTATCGTACACCTGGGGGGGGGGGTCAAAACGTAAATGCTTCCCGTTCACCTTCTTCTGTGGATACGGTCAAGCGTGAGTGGAAAAGATTCCAGAACGGAAGCTTTTTTCAGCAAAGGGTTGCAAAAAAGATTTCCCTTCTCTGAGGCACAGAATACCCTGGAACAAAATACCAAGGGTAGATGCTTCTGCTTCCCAGGTAGGCTAAAGCTACGGACCTAGCATTGAGGACATGGGGGCACTTTAAGGACACATGGCCACAAGAAGATGGAGGTTTCTGCTAAACGTAGAGGGGATGCGGATTGAGCAGCATGAAGGCCGCCTGGCATCCTCATGTGTCGCCAAGTAATTGGGAATTTTTGGCTGTCACAGATCCAATCTCACCTGGAAGCAGGCACCCAGAGGGAACAGGTCCTAGCAGGGTTGCCGGTTCATATATAAAGCCGTGTGAACTTTCTAGCCGATTCTGCCGTGGAATCTCTGAGGCTATCGGCTAGCGCGTAAAGGTTCTCACTATTGCACTAGACGGGCTCTGTGGTCAAGACTTGGGCTGGCGATTGGGGTCCAAAAGCCGCTCTGCAGCTTCCTTTTCTGGGGAATACTTGTTCGGGCCAGAATTGGAAACCATCGGACCGCACGGCAGACAAGAAGAGGCCTTCCGGCAAAAAAGCCGGCTTTCCGCTCAAGCGGGGGCCCCTTCGGCACCGAAAACCGGCGGAGTTCCGCAATAGGGAACCCGCCAAGGGAGAGAAAAAGCCATGGCAGGTTAACAAAGGGGGGAACAAGAAAAGGTGTCTTGTTTGAAAAAACCCCAAGCACAGCCTAAATTATAGCTGACTCAGACGGTCAGGTGGGCGCGAGGCTGTCTCTTGTTCAGGGTCAATGGAGTCAGTCAATCCAGCCCTTTCATACTAGGGACCTGATATGTCACGGGTACAGGCTTGGAGTTTTTCCGGGCCCCAGCCCTCCAGGTTTTTCCTCACCTCTCCCAGGGTCAGGAGAAGTCGACCGCCTTATCTCCTCGGTTTGGGAATTAGGGGACCAACAGGCTCCGGATTCCTGTGCCTCCTCGAACAAGGGAAGGGAAGGCGATTCTATTCCCACATTCGTAGTTCGAGCCCTCAGGGAAATAGCGACATCATTCTCAATCCTGAGCATCTGAACCAAATTTCTCTGATACAAAAATTACGCATGGAGACAATTTTTACAACACAGAAAGCTTGCTTTAGCCAGGGTGCTGCTTCATGGCATCGGTAGACTTGAGGGATTCTACTTTCACATCCCACTCCACTCAAGTCACCAGAAGAGCATCTTCGTTGGCAGTCTTGTGGGGTGCCGGACTCTCCATTTTCAATTCGTGCCCTACCCTTTGGCCTATATCAGCGCCTCGCATCTTCACAAGGTCATGGCGGCGGCCTGGCACCCCTAAGGTGAAGAAAAGGGACAGACATTATCCCTTACCCTGGACGACGTTCTTTTTTGCCGGACTCCCAGAGCTCTTCAGAGACACCTGCATGAGGCACTACAGTTCCTTCAGGGATAGTCGGGCTTGATAAAACGGGGAGAAAATACCCACCTACAGCCACCAAACGGTATTCTATTTCTGGTGGTATGGGTGGACTCCGTGAGAGCCAAAAAACGGTATACCACCAGAGTCGACAAGGGCAGCAGGTTGGTGGCCGCAGTTGTGGACCTGCTGTGAGCACAACCCGTCCGAGTTTCTCTCGGAAGCCATGCGGATCGTGGGTCTCATGCGTGGTTAAATACTCCCGGAGTTCAGTGGGGCAAAAGCCCATGCTGGATCCTGAAGGAACAGTTTGTGTATTGGGAGGGCCAGCAGCAATCTTTGGACCAAGAATTTCCTCTTCCACGAAGGTGGACGATCCCATGGTGGTGGCGGCGCACCCCCAGGGGTGCCTCACGAGGGTTTTGATGGTCCTTCAAAATCCGGTGACGGTCCGTGCGGAAGCAAGTGCTTGGGGATGGGGCGGCAATATGGAAGGGCACCTGTTTCAGGAGCATGGGACGATCACATCTTCGAGAAGGTCTTCGAACTTCCGAGAGTTAGCGCAGTTTGGTACGCCATGCAGGCTTGTTCAGCTTGGGTTAACCGGACCGCAATGTGCTTGATCTTACACGGACAACGCACTGCAGTAGCTACCTGAACAAACAGGCGGTACACGCGGAAGATCTCTCAGACACCTATCGGCGGATCTGCGCTGGGCAGAGTCAGTGCTCTATCTCTTGAGAGCAGTTAGAGCTGAAAGGTCTCTGAATGCTTAGGCGGACTGCCTAATCGCAAACAGTCTGAGGGAAACCGAATGGTCCCTATCGGATGCATTTCAATTGTTGGTCCGCGAGGGTCACCAGAAGTGGACCTGTTTGCCTCAAAAGGCAAGGCCCCAGGTTCCTCAGTTCTTCTCCCTGGAGGGTCTGGGACGGCGCTGTTAGCACTGGATGCGCTCAGCCATCCTTGCCGTTTCATCTGGCTACGCCTTGCCTCCTATTCCATTACTGCGGCGGTTTTACAGAAATTACAAAAGGACAAGACCTAGCCCGATTATGGGGTTGGCTCAGTGCGGCCAAAACGAGCCTGGTGTTCCCGGACTACTCGGAACTGGCGGTGTGGTGCGACCAGCCTTTCCACCTTCCGGACGGGGGGAACTTTCTTCACCAAGGGCCCAGTGAGCAGGAGCCAGGACCCATCCTGGAGACTGACGGGCTGGTTTTGAGGAGCACTCCCCCTAGCCCGAGGATTCGCACCAGGAGTGGTCTCAACCCTAGATTGATAGCCGCAAATTTGGGACGGAGGAAGATTTAAGCAAGATACTGGAAACGTAAACTTCTCGCTTTCTTGTGTGTGCCAGGGACGGACATTCATTTACCTGGCCTGTGCACACTGGAGCCCTTACTCCACGCCGCGGCCCCCCCCATGGACCTGGCCGACGGTGGCGCCTCAGCACGGTAAAGAGTTTCCAGGTAGCCGCCCTTTTAGTTGTTTTATGAAATGTCCGATTGGATGCGGGACCCAGTCTACAGGTTTTTGCAGAGGGGTGGCCAGCTCACAGACCAGTGGCCTCAACGACGCGGTTATGCAATGGGATCTCTCGCTAAGTTCACAAGCTATGGGCCCAGTTCCTGTGCCTCCGGTCCCGAACGTCGGAGAACTACACTCAGAACGCCTTCCTGCAGTGGCGATTACCTCAGCCAGGAGGGTTAGTGAGCTACACGCTCTCCATCAGAGAGCCGTACTGTTAGGGTTTTTTCCCTGAGCGCCTGGTGATCCGGACGGAACCGTGCATTCTTACCAAAGATGGCTCTCGTTCCATAGGTCTCAAGAGATTGTTCCTGCGTCTTTTTGCTCCCGTCCAGCCAACCCCGGGGAGTCAGCTTTCCACAATCTCGCGATGTCAGGGATTCGGTCCTAGCATACATAGAGGTTACCAAACCCTTTAGGGAATGACGATTCCCTCTTTGTCTGCCTTCCGGGCCCCCGACGACAAGGGAGCAGGCACACCAAGTCTACATCTCCAGATGGATCCGGTCGGCCATCAACAGACGCTACACTAGGGTGGGAGGCCTTGTCCTTGTCTGTCACGCTAATTCCACCAGAGCAGCTGCCGCGTCTTGGCTGAACGAGCCGGAGCCAACCAGACCAGATCTGCAGGCACAGAGACATGGTCTTCCTTAACCACATTTATGAAACATTACGACTGGATATCTCCTTTCGGTGGCTGACCAGTCGTTTTGGGCGCAAGGTGCTACACGCCGTGTCCCGCCCTAGGGTGAGTGTCGCTATCCTCTTCATAAGTGCCGTCATGGACAAGACGCTTAGGGAACCGAGTTAGACTTCCGGTACTCTTTTTCCAGAAGTCTTGTTCCGGGACGGCACGCCTACCCCTCCTATGTTTTATATTCTGAGTTGTTAACCTATCTCCTGTGAGTATATTTCAGCTCAAGCTCAGGGGTTTTACGCGGGAGACAAGAATGACCGGAACGAGGTGAGCGGGAGATTTAAAGTCTGGGTGGTGGTTTCCTCCCTCGTTGGGTGGGACTTCCTCTCAAAGTTCGTCCTGGACAAGACTTCTGGAAAAAAAGAGGTTTCCGGTACGTCTAACTCCGGTTTCTGTTTCTATTTCTGGCCTTCGCTGTCCTAGGTTAATCTAGTCATTCGTTTTTC
>CM070039.1:39013177-39028055 GCA_036250615.1 Ptychadena robeensis | reverse complement strand
GCTTATTTGACGGGGATGGCTTCTCAAACGGTACCTTAATTGAACAGTGTATGGCCACCTTGATTTTCTGTGTAGACTTAAAGTATTGTTATTTATTGCTAACCTTGGTTAATGCTATATTGTGTATAATTTACAACAGTGCGCACACATCCAGTATATTGTCCTTTTTGATTTTGATTTGATTTTTGAGAAGTATGTCTCTCTCTCTCTGATATTTAGGGATTGATCTATTGGGGAGTTCATGGTGTTATTCGGTACGCTGTTGGCTACAAGAAGTTCTCTGTTCGGGGCAGGGGGAAACAGTGATGTCATGGAACATGTGAGGCCTCCTTTTATAATCCCCCCCCCCCCCCCCCCCCCCCCCCCCCTCTTCAACTGATTATATGAAAGTAAAAGAATGAGCGATTTAACAAGTTCTTTGGGTTTATAAAGGGGAAAGGGTGATTCAGAAGGTATGTTTTGCATTGGTTGTAATGTAGAAGAATGAGTCATTGCTCTCTAGGGGTCTTTACTGCTCTGTTACTAAGGCAACCCTTAAATATTACCATACGAAGGCAGACTTTCTTCAGTTTACAGTTCAATGTTCACCCTACGTCTGCCATAACACTCTCTTATTTTCTGAATTATTCTGCCTTCATCTGTCAGGAGAGTCTGTAATTCATTATAGAACGATGGTCATCAATTACTGTCACCAGCTGATTGGTGGCTTGAGCCAGGAAGGACTAAACCCTGGTTACAGCTATACATACACTGGACAGGATTACAAAATCTGCTCATTATAAATGTTATAGCAAAGGTCCTTTTTAACAAAAGAAAAAAATCATATAAAGTGATCATGTATTCTTAAACAATCTATTCATTGAGAAACATGAGTCAAACTGTCCTAGCTTTCATTGTTGTATTTTTGTACTAAGTCTGGGAATCTAGAACATAAGAAGTAATCATTGCTTGCCATTGTGTCTGTGTAATTGGGCTGATACCGGCTTTCAACTGCTGGAGGTGCTGCCTGCTAAATCAGGAGACCTGGCTTTCAGTTCTTGGTATGTGGATGAGAGCAAAAGTAACATTTTCCACAAGTCTGGAAGATTCATTAAAGGGAAAATAGAGATTTATTTTTTATTTTTATTGGCCCTTAATACAATTCACCTTTTAACCCCCCCCCCCCCCCCCCCCCCCCCCCCCCCCCCCCGCCCCCATGCTCTACTGGAACATTTGGCAATATTACTGATATTGATCTTGGTGAAGATCCATCTTATGGTGACCATGATGTGGTGAGAGCAGAGCACGTTGACTTCCTCTTTAACAATCCGAAAGATCTGCATTTTTCTTCTGGTCGTTATATGACCTACTTTCAAAGGACCATAAACATAATGTATAGACGTGCTTAACGAACCATATTTTGTTTACCGCCAGCAAAATGTGCCTTTTCAATTTTAATCAAGGTCAAACTGCTATTTTCCCACAACATCACTTTCCTGTAACCGTTCATTAAAACAGGGTTGTTGCTTTTTTAAATTAAAATTTTGTGACTGGAACTGGTCATGTAGCAGGTAGATTTGACCTACTTTGACTCAAAAAGAAGCTTTTTCATACTGGGCAAGTTGCTGTCTGCTTTTGGCAACACGCGCTGCGTGTGATCTACAGATACCCAGGTATCCCATAGGAAACCTTAGTACTATTCAGTTTAACGTTGTTGTTTTTAAGGGCTTCATTCACAGTGTAGCTTGCTTACATTTGCATTTTTTGTGCCTGATAACAGTCATGATAACTAAATTGGTTTGCAGTAACTAGCTGTGTTGTGTGGGTATAGTACTGCAGTGCAGGGGCAAGTAAGTTAGTATGACAGCACAATGCAGGGAAAGTAGGTCAACGCCAAGTTTGGGAAGGTTAATCCAAGGTAACTAGTTGAGTTGCAGTATAGTACTGCAGTGCAGGGGAGTTAGTATTATACCACAATGCAGGGTGTTGACGCTAACTGCCCTGCACTGCAGTACTATACCGCAACTCAGCTAATTACCTTGGTTGAGCCTAATTATTATAATACATTTATGATAATCCATAGGATAGCTGTGTACCCATGCCACTAGCCCTGCACTTGTATTTATGGTAATGCGGAGAATTGACCTTCAGTCTGCATTTTTTGCTGGCTCAGCACAAGCAGACACTTAAATGGGAGGGTGCCCAAGCATAGTGCACTGAAATGTGTTTATTTTGCCAGTAACAGGCACAGTTAGCAGTCGCAGTAGCGCTACCGCGTCGATTATTGGACAATAGCAATACGCTAGCAGCGCGACTAGCGAAAAAGGTAAAATGCATATCAGACCTGCGGGGACATCAAACCACACTGCAAAACCAACAATTGGAGTTCTAATCTTTCCTGACATTACTTAATAAGTGACCATATATTAAATCCATTAGATACATTATATGTAATGCATTCATTTTTTTTTTTGTATTCGGTCTCCAAGGAATGGAGGCCTTTCTAGGAGTGCATTACAAAAGAACATGAACTATATTTTCTGTCGACAGAAATGTTTTTTCTTTATGTGGCTGAGCTGAGACTTAGTTGAAACATGGATATGGAGCCCTTCGGGTCACAGTCCTTCTTGAAAGGCCACTGGGATGATATCTATATAGTTATATTCCAACAGTTTCTTCTATTGTCAGCAATTCTTTGCTAAAAGACAAAAATAAATGTCAGTAAAAAAAATGTCTTGAGTGAGGCCACACCTGTCTTACAAGGTGTAGGTGCAAGTTCTTTTTATTTTAGGTGTGCGTGTATATAGCCCTTTTACTGCCTTATGCCTCAGGGCAAGCTCATAGTGATGTCTTTCCAGTGCCACGTCTAAAGCTGTCCAGACACCCCTTGCTTTTCATAGGGAATTGGGGGTGTTTTAGGCAGCTGGAGGTTGGTGCAATTTATTTACATTCTAGTGCTTTGTTTCCATAAATTAGCCCCCCCCCTTAATGCAAGACCTTTTTGCAGATGCATGCTTTGCACATTGTAGTCTTTAAAACCAATAAGGAATGAGTCATTTCCAAACCAGACTCTCTTTGGCATAGGGTCTGGATGGCCTGTTCTGTCCAAGTCATAACAGGGCTCCCAGGCCTTGCAATACCATGCCAATAGCAAGCAGGTGCCTTCCCTCCCAAGCCAGAGTGATGCCATACTTAACTAAGCTGGTGTTGTGGAGCCTCTCTGTGTTTCTAATAAAACCCCAAGGTCCTCTTCTCATAAGGTAGCATGCATAACCATGATATATTTCATCCACCTGGTACACTCAATTTAAAGAAAATTGCTTGAAAAGTAATTGATAAGAGCCCATTGGCTCTGAATCAATAACACGTTGTGGCTGTTCAATCAATTCATGTTACTGGCGATCATTTTTAATTTTTTTTTAAATAAAATTATTTTTATATTGTACAATATGATCGAATCACAAAATAATCTGCCTGTCTATGGCTTACTTATTTTATGTACAGTGCTCAGAAATATGTTGACACGTAATAAATACATTAATAAAGATAATAAAATATATATCCTAGGTGCCCAACCTGTGGCCCTTTGAGCGTTCGGTGGCCCCCCTTGGTCCTCCACATGTGGCCCCCAAAACCAAACTGTTCATGCATAGGGCATAGAAACTCACCTTTCAAGTGGTCACACGATGACCCAGCTTTCCTAATCAATTTGGCGGTCCTACATCAGTAAAAATGGCAATCAGCTCTACATATGAGCGCTGCACCCAGGGGCAGGAGGAGGGGGGGGGGGGGGGGGGGGTGCTGTCACGTTTTGACTACCTGTCGGGATCAGGTCCAGTGCTTGCTGAGATATGTCGACAGGGGGAGGGTGTGTATTTGATGTAATGTGTGGCCCTTTAGTTATTTTATTTTTTTTGGTTGATCACTCGGCGATCATTTGCTTCCTGTTCAATCAGACTAGTCAAGTATGTACAAGCACGTCAGATACACTCACCCCGACACAATTTCTGATCAAATTAATTCAAGAATTGTTTTTTACCATATTTGGGAACCTGTGATCGTTTCTGGGCAGAGATCATTCAAAAATATATTCACCAAGGTATTGTGCGATCTATCGTCTGATATATATATCCCTGTTCCAATTGAATCGACCCGTCCTTTAGACTTCACTGGTATTTAATATTTAGGTAGGTAGAGAGACTCACTTGTGGGGTCTATTTTACAGAAGTATGTTTTTGGATGAAATATTGCCAGTATGACCACCATTTAATTTTCATGTTGGGTAAATGTTAGTTTCTAACAGATTACTAGGGCTGTTTATATAGCTTCCTCATTTTTATATTGCATTCCTTGCTACACAACCCATTTTTTATTTAGGATTGAGCATTTGTTTTTAAGTCTGTGGCGCCTTCTCCAGCAAAGCTTCTGTCTCGTGTCTACATCAGCAGAGTTGATCTAATGACAGTGCAGAATGTAGACTTCACCAAAGATCAGCCATCGGTGTTCTGTTCTCGCCTGCCTTGTGCACAACATCTGTTTAACTTCACTGCAAGCAATATGAAAATATTGAGTAGAGCTTCATGTAGTTGTGTTCACTCGTGAGATTTATTATAAGCACATTGCAAAGCAGAATAACATTTAAAACTGAATGTTTGTTTTTGTACTGAAACCCTGAATGTAGTTGCCTAGATTGTCCACACAAGTAAAGGTAGCTAGGAATAGAGTTGCAAGCAAATCTCTGGGACACTGATTGCGGACAACTTAGAAGTGGTCACAAGGGTCTGCATTTAAGGTTATACGTAACCCAACATTACACCTGATTTGGTTCTGGGTACACATTATTCATTTGTTATTCCCTATTGTGTCGGAATATAGAATTTTATATTGGACCGGGCATCCATTTGACCATTCCAACATCTGTTCATGTAAAATGGTGTTTTATACACTATCCATTGACCATTGGAGCTTTGTCAGAGATTATGTGTTTATAGATTGCCTTTTCCTCATTGATGCCCCTGGTTTTTCACAAGTTTCTCTTAATTTACGCAGAAAATACAACATTTTAAGTGTTGTCCCTTTCCATTCTTTGTAGAGATACAGTTTGTTGGCCACAGCCATCTTATACTGTGAGGCACAAAATAGAAACAATCTCTCATTGGTCAGATATATTACAGTTGCGCTTTCCAAGCTATGATGGCATCGGCCACCTTCATGTACATTATCTATGATGCCTCTAACACTGTGAGTAAATTCCAAATTAAACTTGGTTTAGGCAAATGTAATAATTTTGGGCATAAATCTATTATCTGTCCTGCAGTGCTCTGCCATGGTTGGCTTCATTGGCCACAGCACTTTCCTATGGGGGAGGACATGGCAGGGTTCCGCTCCTCTTCATTCCTGTTCCTTCTGCTGTCACTGGAAACTATCCGTAAAGATCGTTTCCTGCAACAATTGTCTGTGTATGTAGCTTAAGGCCAGAAAGTCTAGGGAAGATTTGTGTAACCCCTAATGAAAAAAGTAAGAAGTTACCAAATATTGCTATTCTTTGCATATTTGAAGTCACAACCAAGAACCACCCTGTAAATGTCCTATATGGCTCACCTGAGTAGGTGGAGTCCAGTGGCAAGGAGGCGTAGTAGTAGGGCAGGGAGTCTAGGTGGGCGGCATGCAGGGTAGTGACAGTCCGGGTCTGCAGCGATAGTCGTTAAGATAAACGGAGAAGGCAGAAGAATGGTTGGTAGGCAGTTCAGGGCCGGCAGAGGGAGTTCGGTAGTAGAGAGGATGCAGGAGATGAAGCTAGATCAGAGCTTGAGAGCACAATAATCAGTAAGGACCTGGTGCAGGAGGCTGGATATAAATAGAGGAAGTAGCAGGTGCAGGAGATCATGGCAATTAGGCAAGGGAGATGAATGAGTTTAGTAGCAAGGAAAGTCCAGGAGGGCAGACAGCCTAGTGGGCAGGGCTATCTTCTGGAATGCTGCTACTCACAGGTTTGAGACTTGACAGAAGAGAATGTGAAGTGCCACCTAATGGGCAGTTGTCGGCAATCCATGTAAACTAATGCTAGGCATACACTTACCGACACACGCCGATATCTTCCTCCGATATCTTCCGGGATGCTAAATGTGATGACTTCATCACGTTTAGCCTCCCATTGCATTCTGGGGCCCCTTCAATCGTCCGGGCACCCTTTGTGTGCCGGCCATAAGCTGCGATGAAGACGCCGCTTCATTGCAGCTTATGGCAGCGGCTTTCATCGGCTCCCATCGGCCAGAGAAGAACGGACATGTCCGTTCTCTGGCCGGCCGATCTGTCGCCCCATGTGAGCACATGCCGATTAGTGGCCGATTTTTAACCTGACCGACGGCGTGAGCACGCCCGTCGGTCAGATTAAAAATCGGCCGCTTATCGGCATGTGTATGGCAGCCTTAAGCCTTACAATGGGTCTTCACCTGGTTCTATTAGCTCATCTGTAAAGGTGGCCATTTATGGCCTGATTCCCCGGCAGTTGTTGTGTGATAAATGGCAACGTAGTGACTCAAGAATTGCAGTTGTTGGGGGAATCGATGCGCACCACCTCGGAGAATCGATCCCTGACCGATATTTTAGATGGGTAATTGCGAGCAAGCAAATACGGACACGTTGCTTCCCTGTTCGATCAATATTTTGTTGAAGCAGGATTGTTCAACCTATATATGGCCGCCTTTAGTTAGCTTTTTAGATTGTAAAGAAAAGTTAATCCCTCTGTATGGGGGAAAATAAGAAAATTTTATTTGTTGATTGCCTTGCCCTAGGCATCTGTAATGACGCCTCTCAAACTCCTTAATTTGATTATAATCCATAGATTTATGATTTTATCCTTTTGTTCTTCATGTCACTGCAGATTCTTCCTCATCTTTCTAGGGTTTCCACCCTTTTGAGATGAAAATTGGTGCAGAGTTTGTGTTTCAGGTGCGCTGTCAGAAAGCCAAACAATGAGCAATCCTGCTTAAACAAGGTGCCAAATGAGATTCCTGACTTTCTGACAGCAGGAAACATGTTAAGTGAAGCAGAAATAAGGTTTTCACAATGTGTAATGAATCTTTCATGGGGCCTTCAGGCGCTACGTACGGTTGGGCCCGGCCCAACTGATATAAATTGCCGTTTTCATTCAAGGTGCCCCGTTTGTCCTTTTTATATACTGTGTATTAAAGCCAAAATGTAATGCTTCACAATGACTTCACTTTTTTTATTGTGGTTTTTAAGGCAGGTCCACAATCTTACTATGGGAAGATGTTTGTGTAAGCGTTGTGGTGCGTGGTATTCAGGCAGTCTATCTTTTAGTAACAGGAAGGCCACTGTTGTTGTAATGCTTTTAAAGTGAACCTGTTATGTTCCCCTGCAAGAAAAAGATTTTAGCAATATCGTGTACATGAATGTGTTTGTATCTTTCTTTATAATGGAAACCATTTTATCTCCACATTGGACTTAAAATTTATATATACCATATTTTTTGGACAGTAAGATGCACATTTTCCCCCCTAAAGTGGGGAAAATTAGGGTGCGTCTTGTGGTCAGAATGTGAGGAAAACGGACAGGTGCCACAGCTTGTTGTGTTCCAATTGCTGTCAGATGTAGAGGGGAGAGATTTGCCACCCCATTACCTGAAGTTTGAGAAAAAAGCCAGTGATGTAATCTGAAAATTGACAACAAGTATTGACTGGGGCATCTTGTGGCTGAAATTGGCATTGCATTGTGAATTTTTTCCCCAATTGATTTGAAAACTTCAAATTTTATTTTTCTTGCTCTAAACACTGGGTGCGTCTTATGGTCTGAAAAATACGGTACTCTTGCATACGTGTGTGTGTGTGTGTGTGTGTGTGTGTGTGTATAAATTTTAGTGTGTAGAATATAAATGTATGCACGAAAACACTGCATTTCAAATTATTGTGCAAATTGTATTTAAATGTCATTACCGTATTTTACACCTTAGAACAGTGGTGGCCAACTGAGTTGATATGGAGGGCCACAAGTGCGGCCCTCAGCATCACTAAAGGGCCGCACATAACATTTTCAATTTATACTGACTTGTAATTTTAATGAAGAAATGACAGCAGGTAAAGCTAGAAGACATTATTTCTAAATAACAAAACTTATTTTAAGTTATACTTTAAGCATTAGGGAACACTGTAGTGCGGTAATGCACATTTTGTGTCATATACAACATCAAAGGCTATGTGATGTAATATATAATATACAATCACCCCATTCATTGGTGGAATAGTGGGAGCATAGGCACTTACCTGTCTGCTGATCCCCACAAGCGAAGGAGAGGCATGGGACTTGCTCAGGCGCCATCAGGGTCACTGGCTTTTAAGTACGCCTATGACGCAAGTGTATCGCCTCTCCTCTTCCCACTCTAAGAAGATCCTGGACAAGGACCTGCCAGTGAGGGATCGGCCGGCAGGAGAGTTCCTATGCTCTACACATTTAAAGTTAGGTTTCTAGAGCTAAAGGTGGAGGCCTGAGGGCCGCATGAGGCCTCTGGGCAGCAGGTTGGGCACCTGGGCCTTAGAAAAAGCAATTTTATATCACTGGGTATTAGGCACAAATATTAAGAAACATTAAAATGGTACTGTATACATTAGATTTTAGGAAGTTGATAAAGGGTATGTCTTAATATAGATCACAAATTGCTAGTTTTAATACAATAAGTGTGCGTGCTCTGGCTGTTTCTGCCTTCTATATATCCTTTTAAAAGAGGTTTGCTGTGCCCACGTCATCTTAGATTCCTCGAAACATGTCATCACAGGTAATAGGAATTTGTTTATTGTTAGATTTACAGTATATTTCTTTGCACAAAATCCTGGATCTCCCATGAAAACGGAGAGCTTTGACATCAGCAGTGGCTATCTGAGTGGATTGTAAGCTGGCACATGAGGAGATGAGAAAACCTGTTATAAATAATGCAGACCTGACTGTCTCCTTCTAATGCCCAGTCTGGCCGCTGACAAGTTAACGTACTCCGAGCACATGCTGTTGTGGCTGACATTTGCATGTTTTATTTATCCTGTGGACCAATCCATGGTGGAGGATTGGGATTTCCAAGTTTATCAAAGCATTATACATTTATAGACGTATACATTACGTGGCAATTTCATGCTTCCAGATACAGACAGTTGTTTAATCTGGAGTCAGTTAACCGTGGACTAGGCTTCTTCTTTCACTTTAGTATGTAGACTCGTTGTAATCACATCTATAATGTAAAACTATACTGGGCATAGGGATGTAACAATTTGGATAAAGAGATTTTTTTTTCAAAAGGAATATTTTTTCCATTTTTGGGACTGAGCGGTAGTGGAGTGATCATGTAACTTTCTATTTAAAACTTCTTGTGTGATTTATATTGTGTAAGGTCATGCTGGGCTTTTGTGCTCTCAAGTTACAAATGTGTATACTTCAGATTTTTTCCTATTTTAAGCTTCATTAGCTTAGTTATCACTTGGGCACCAGAAGGCAAAGCGATCTTTCACAATATCAAAATGTATTCTGCATCTGAATTGCAGACTGCATTTTGACAGCTCGCTATGAAAATTCATGAGCACCCCAAAAGTGCTGTGTGCATATGGCACTGTACAGGATGATGTGGTCCTGAAAATGCATCCCGTAGTATGTTGCTGCCCCATATCCACCCATTCATTTCATTGACTGAAGGATCACAATGCACTTCTTGGATGCATAAGAGAGAAACTGGAGATGGACTTATCGGTACCTCTTTTTCCATGAGTCTTCTTCTAGGACAGCCACAGGAGAGAGACTCCACCCACCAGAGGGAGGAAACGCAAACCTTTCCGCCTGGGATCCCCTGCTAGTCATTCCCGAGAACTCCGGAGCGGAGCCGAAACCACCTGAAAAAACAAACATAATATTAATAGTAGGAGGGAAGCCTGCTGTCCTGGAAGAAGACTCCTGGAAAAAACAACATGGGAATTACTGGTAACTCTTTTTCCATGACAGCCACAGAGAAGGATAAGCGGGCACTTCCCACCCTAGGGCGGGACCACTGCTTGAATCACCTTCCTTCCAAAAGCTTGTTGCTGGACAGACATGAGATCCAGGCGATAATGACAAAAAGTTGATAAGGAAGACCAGGTGACAGCCTTGTAGATTTCATCGGGCATAGCCCCAGCTCGTTCAGCCCATGATGTTGCCCACGCTCTGGTGGAATGTGCTGTAACCTGAAGAGGACACTGCAAACCTGTAAGCTTCTAGAATGGTTTGCTTAATCCACCCTGCGACTGTAGACTTGGAAGCCCTGTATCCTTCCTCTTCCCTTCTATGGAGAAGGAACATTACGTTCATCTTGGGAATAGGCTGGAAAACTGCTATATAAGGGAGGACTACCTCTCTGACATTCAAATGTTGGAATTCTCTTTCCCGCTTGTTGGAGGGGCAAGTACTGAAAGAAGGCAAGATGATTTCTTGTGTCATAATCTAGTAGTCACCTTTTTGGAAGAAAACCTGCATCAGTTCTCAACAGGTGGTCTGGGAAAACTTTAAATATGGTTCCTTAACCGATCAGGCCTGAATTCACTGGTACTCTTGCTGAAGTGATTGCTACCTTGAAAACTGTCCATTCAGACTTAAGGTCTTGGGCTGACCCCAATGCGGAGGCACTTAAGATCATTGAAAGGCTTGCTTACACATGGCTGAGACCTAAAAATGCCTTTGAGGAACCTAGCAATCAGAGGTTCTAAACAAACCAATCTCCCTAAACACAGAGTGCTGCTAATTGCACTTTGAGAGTGCTAAGGGATAAACCCATTACCATTCCCTGCTGAAGGATTTCTACGGTGGCTGGGGAAACTATTAGCCCTTGGTCCTGAAAAAGAAGAAAATGGTTTCCAGATTCGTAGATCTTTCTAGTGGTCAGTTTGTGACTGGACAAGAGTGTTGTCGCCACCTTTTTGGAAAAACTTGTGTTCATCGATAAATTTTGTTCAGTCTCCAGGATTCTAGTTGTCAATTGAACAGGGATCTGACATTTTAGGATTTCCCTGCTTGATCACCATTACTTTGATCTTTGCTATAAAACCGCTACTCTTCATTTCTCTGCCTAAAGCCCCCCATACATGTTCCGATTATTCTCCTCTCCTCCTGGCAAACTGCCAAATTCATAATTGAATATGTTTGAAGCAACTTTGTTGTAGACATAATACGTTAAAGCAGCTATTCTCAGTAAACTGCTTCCTTCACTAATGAATCCCCCTTTGTCCTGTAGAAATAATCCACAGGGGTTGTAATCTCCATAGTCCTCTCTACCTCAATTCATATTGGTTTCTCCTGCTGACCTACATCACCTATAAACTGTAATGAACTTGGGTCATGTTATCCCTTTGTCCTGCATTTGCCCTCAGGCAAACTCCTAACTTCTTTTCTAAGATGATTATGCTGTCCAGAGCTGTTCGCCCTATATTAAGCTACACGGTTTGATTTTAGCGTTTGATAGACTTAAAACAAAGTGTTGTTTTTTTTGGGGGGAACAGGCTTATATAGTTGGTAGACTAGCAAAAATTAAGCAAGGGTTACTTAAAGGAGATATACTTCTGTATATATATTTTTTCTTCCTCTTGCGTGGTCTAATGCTGATCAGACGTATATATACAGCGCCACTCAAACAGACGACTCTGACAGATAAAGCATGGAATATGCAGATCTAGCATTGGTTTGAAGACTTTTTTTTTTAAATTAAATGTATGACTTTCTGTATGGTCATGTTGCAGGTGTGAAGTAAACAAAAAGAAAACTACTTTAGCTGAGAAACAGATATGAATGCTGCGCAAGCAATTTTTACTGTTGTTAAAGACTTCAACTCTTAGTCTGCAGATGTGGTGCTCAAAACATTTACTTCCAAATGACAGATGGCACAATATTTGTGCACGCAATGTTATTCAGAAGTAAAGTTTTCTGCTTCTGATTTAGCTCAGTGCGTTTATTAAAAATATTCACCAAGAAGCCAAAATTCAGGAATCGGCAACATGAGATTTGGAGAGATGCTTTTTGTGGCACAGGAAGTCTCATAAGGATCTACATATCACTTGTCTGAGGTGCACATACACTGTTCAATTTTTATGTTTGCTCTAAAAAAAATTTATAATTTTTGGAGATTCTTTTATTTATTTTCACAAATCGATCAGCTAAAACTGATGGAAATCAAACATAAAAGCAATTAATCCAGCAGTGGTCAATCAAGTTGGTAAATTTCAGTTGATCTTTCAAGTATCTGACAGGTATGTACACAGGCCTTAGGAAAGGAATCCATTGGTTTTGAACTGATCACCCTGTGTAGTGGTACGATCAACATACTGGTCGAATCCAAGATTGATCAAGAACAAGTTGAGATCTGTGTGGGCCAACTAAAGGCTATGCCTACACTTGGTGTACTGTGCCGACTTATAAAGCGACCACAAGGCAAGGAAAATTGCAGTCCGCTCTTGCCACTTTTTTTTTTTGTAGTGACATTAGGACCAAAGAAAGGAAGACATTTAAAAATGTTGCGTTTTGGCATTTTAATGGCCCCCAAATGCATTTGACGGACTTGACAAGGCCTGGCATTGGCGCACTAGTACAGACTGTAGAATGGGGTGTATTTTGTGAGCTGAATAAACAGTGTGGACAAGCCCTCATGGGAATCTAGAGCTACACAAAGCGACCCTAAGATTGTACAAGGGATTGGAAATCACCTTGATAAAGAACCTGCAGCATTTATTATGTAAAGGAGGCCTCTAGTAGAGTTGTTTAAAACCTGCATATAAAACAAACTTGGAGTGACTCTTTAAGTAGAAGCGCTATTGTTGTTTTTTGTTTTTTTAACTTTTCCTTACATTGAGCATATTGTGCGTGGTGATGCCTCTCCTTTAATGCCAATCCCTCTTCCAAGCTTATAAAAATATTTCTAGATGGCATCTTGTAGAAGGGCAGGTAACTAGCGAAACTTGATGATGACAGCGTCTATTAAGTTTGTGCCAAAACCATCTTCAGTAGGAAAAAAAACTATACTGGTAATCAGCCAAGTCCTTGAGATGCTCCTGGGAACAGCAGAAATACTGCAGATTCTCCAGATGATAGTAGGACATGTCCACTGGTAGCGGCAATGCAGCTTTACTGAGATCGCAGCTGTCGGCATACAGGACGTGGGATACTTTGGTCTATAAATATTTGTTTTGATTATTAGGTCTGCTCATTGTTATATTTTCTAGCATTTTCTCATAACTTTCAGTGCTTCAAAAATGTTTTAGCACCAGGCCTTTAAGTTATGTGGCACTAAGGAACCTTCACTGTAAGGGCTTGTTTCCACTAGTGCGGATGGCTGCGGTGCAAGACTAGACTGCACCCATAGGCAAAGCATTGGCCAGGCTCCACTTGGGCAGCTGTGTGCGGATGGCGCGCCTGACCTAATCCCTGGACAAGGGGCATGGCCAAAGTCTGCATCCTACCGCACAGACATTCGCATGCATCTGCATGCTGAACAGCTTGGGGTGCGGTCTGGAGCGGTTGAAGCCGTGCAGATAGCACCGCAGCCATCCACACTAGTGGAACAAGCCCTAAAGGTAGCCATACACAAGGCGATTCTACCTCGATAGATGAGGGATAGACTGCAGATGCACAAAGCCCTGCTGGTGACCCTTGTGATATTTCTCAGAATGCTGGGCGTTTTTTTATTTTTATGTTTAAGAAATGTCAACTCTAGCAAGCAACTTTTATGTCCTCACACAGGAAACATAAGTAAGTGTGTATAAGCTAGTTGTGGCAAGTCTATCTATATTTCATATTGCTCTGCTGTAGTAAGTGTGATGCTTTACACCCTTCTGTGGTAAGGCCTCAATCCTTATAAAGCAAAACTTGTTAAATGATGTGATGTTCTGACAATTAACGTTCTTTCTACAGCCTTATGTAGCTCTTATCTGGTCAACTACTCATATTTTCATATTAAAAGCCCCATGTAAATGCAAAAGCGGTATTTGAGGTCTTCCCAAAGTAATGCAGTACAGCAGGGAGAAAGGTCTGGAAAGGGAGAGATTATAATGTCAAATGGCAAAATGCTTTGGTGACCCCTGGCAGGGTGGATACAGGTTACCTGGAAGTGAAACTTTGAGTGGTGGGCAACATCTGGTAAGGAAAGGCTAGAATAAAGTGGCACAGAGGAGGGCTTAAGTAAGGAAGGCTCAAAGAGATGCTGACACTTTGACAATGGCATGCAAATGTTTGCAGGTTAAAACTGAGCCACTCCCGCACAAAAGCTGTTGTACTTGATTGGCCATTTCAGTTTGCCTACAGTTTGCATGTTTTTGCATGTGAAGTCCAAAGTTTGGCATCTTGTTGACCATGTCTAGAATCTTGAAGTGTACTGGATGTCACCCATTTAACTGATCACTTTATTATTGTAAATGACAGCTTGTTAGCCTATTCATTTTCAAATGGGCACAGTGTTCCCCAGTACCACCAGTATAAGTACCAGCTGTGGAGGCATCTATGAGCTTAGAAACAGTGTAAATGGAATACTGAACTTGCGGGGTGCGTGCGTGCGTCTGTGTCACACCTATAACATTTTATACATCGAAAGATCCTACGTGGTCACTATATCTCAAGTCGGTCATTGGACTTCATAACTCAGGATTTACTTTGATGCAGTTGCCATTAAACTTTCAGTCTTTGTTATCAGAATGGGACTTCTCCTCAGCTTCTGCCTTTCTGTGTTAAACCATATGAAGTTTGCTCTAGCAGAACGTAAACTAAAGCTCTAAATTGAGGTACTTGGAATAGAGCTGCTGTTGGTACGTTTAAATATTTACAAACGGATAAACTTAAAGCGGAAGTAAACTCAAAAAAAAAATCCCCCACATACATTACATGGACATAT
>CM070039.1:39001348-39013077 GCA_036250615.1 Ptychadena robeensis | reverse complement strand
GCAATCCATGAGCACACCACCTTGGGAAAGCGATTTGGGACAATTTTGACAGGAGCTGATCGTCAAAAAGGCAGATTCCTCAAAATCAATCTATTTGAAGGGCTGCAGCATTGGGAACTATGGGTCAGTCTCACAGAGACTTGGTCGATTTTCAATATTTCGTTCAACACTCGTGCAAAAAACAACTGAAAACTCAACCTGTGTATGGCTACCTTTTATACAATGTAATGAATATTGTAGCAAAATGTGCAGAGCTAGATTATGCAGGGAATTTCAGAATTTGCCAGATGTCTATTTACGACAAAAACTGCAGACCATTACCCTGAACTCCCCAGGGCTATAGGTTCCTGACATGTAAAGGGATAAAGCCTTTTCAAGCAGGTTGGGCAGCCAACTTATGGGCAGTTTTTTTTTACACTGGCAGCTAACCCTGGAACTTCCTATTTACATATTCACTCAGGAGGCGGGAGAGTCTCCAGCAGTCAATCTATACACCACACTTGCATAATTAATGAGTGTCTTATTCTACATAGGAATTGCAAGTGCAGTGAATCTATTACCTGCTGGGACAGCTGGTAATCTCTTAAAATTGTTTGTTATTTAATTCCTTCCCATGATGCATGGCCCACATGCCAGCTGCATTAATAATTAGAGGATAATATCTCCATGAGCAAGAAATGTCTTTCCATGCTATTTCCACTTAGGTATTTGACTCTCCTACATTATATTGTTTGCAGATCATCTGACCCTCGCATAGTCTCAGCACATGTTCACATCCGCCTCCTTTCATTAAGCCATTCTGGTTGAAACACGTCAAAGGTGGTGCTGCTGCTGTATTGTACTGCTGTCAGCATGCAGCAATAAAGTATGTACAGTCCACAAATATTAGTTTTCACAAAGTTTGCTGCTAAATTGCTTTTAGATCTTTATTGCAGTTGCTTCTGTGATGTACTGAAATATAATATAAGCACTTCATACGTTTCAAGGCTTTTATTGGCAATAATATGAGATTTAAGCAAAGAGTCAGTATTTGCAGTGTTGGCCCTTCTTTTTCAGGACCTCTGCAATTCCACTGGGCATGCTCTCAATCAACTTTAAGGCCAAATCCTGGCTGATAGCAACCCATTCTTTCATAATCACTTCATTGAGTTTGTCAGAATTAGTTGGTTTTTGTTTGTCCACCCGCCTCTTGAAGAATGACCAAAGCTCCTCAATGTGATTAAGATCTGGGAAGTTGATAGTTCAATCTTTCTCATCAGATCAAAAATTTTGATTCTCCTGGTCTGCGAGTCCTTCATGTGCCTTTTTACAGCCTCCAGGCAGCCTGCCAAGTGCCTTTTACTAAGGAGTGTTTTTTGTCTGGCCACTATACCATACAGGCCTGATTGGTAGATTGCTGCAGAGCTGGTTGTTCTTCTGGAATGAGGACCTCTGGAGCTCTTACAGTGACCATTAGGTTCTTTGTCACCTCCCTTACTAAGGCCCCCCCTCCCCAAATAACACAGATGATCTTTCTAGGAAGAGTCCTGGTGGTTTCCACTTCCGAATGATGGAGACCACTGTGCTCAGGGTACTTCAAAGCAGAAGGCATTTTTCTGTTTCCGTTCCCAGATTTGTGCCTCGAGACAAACCTGTCTCGGAGGTCTACAAACAATTCCTTTGAATAAATGCTTGGTTTGTGCTATGATATGAGTTGTCAACTATGGGACCTCAACTGAATTAACCAAAGGTGGACTCCAATTAAGCTACAGAAATACCTCAAGAATGATCAGGGGAAACAGGATGCACCTGAGCCCAATTTTGAGCTTTTGAAAATACTTATATACATGTGCTTTTTAATTATTTTTTTTTTTTAATACATTTGCCAATATCAAACGTAAACTTTTTTCACATTGTCATTATGGGGTGTTGTATGTAGAGGAAAATAATGTATTTCAACCATTTTGGAATAATGTGATGTGATGACAAAATGTGGAAAAAGTGATGCGCTGTGAATAGGATGCACTGTATATCCATAGCAGTGTGTTGTAGTTTAATGCATGTTAGGCATGCTCACACCTATCACTTTTACACTCCTTTGCTATTTACGACTATTACCATATTAAATTTGATAAATGTTAGACTTTTACATATTACAAAATGTACACTTTTCTGTGGAAGTGTTTTGATTGAAAAAGAGTATCTCAAAATGCATTGCAATTCATTTCCGTCAGTAGGTTACAGACCTTAAAAACTGACCACCTGCACATTCTGAAAACCTTTCATGGTTCCCATAAGTGTACATGAACAGGAAGTATTGAAATAGCTCAATGCATTCCCTAAATGTTAACACCTAATCCGCAGCAGTAGAGGTAGAGAACTTTGCAGACGTGCCTTTCTGCATGGTATGCTCAAATTTCCATGCACACATTTTTTTTTATTGGGATTGATCAAAATCTTAATTTATATATTGCCCTGATAAAATACATAGTGATTGGAAGGTTTAGAAAGGTCCTCCTATTCCATGGTTTTGGTAGAAGGCAAGTTGATTGTACAGAAATTGTATAGTAATTCTATAAGGCATATATAGACAGTAGAATGAAAAATATGGGTACTTTTCGTTTTGTGTGGCCTGAAAATCAAACATATGTACCTGCTTGCCGGAGACATTTAATTGCCATGATAGGTTGCTAAGAGCACCGTGGCCTCCATAACTTTTGTAACGATTAGAACCCTTCTCAGTCTTGGCCATCCGGCCAAAGTGAGCTATTAAGGGAGAAGAGCCTTGGTGAGAGCGGTAAAGAAGAACCCAATGATCACTGGCTGAGCTCCAGAGATGCAGTCCGGAAATCGGAGAACGTTGTAGAAAGTCAACCATCATAATAAATCTGCAAAAATGGCTGCAATTCATTCACTTATAACAAGAATTGCATGATGTCCAAAGAAGGCCAAAGAATGGTTGTTTTGTGTTTACACCGAGATCTTCTCAAATCAAATTCAATTGATATGCAGCAGATCTTTACATTTTCTTGGTTGGTTTGCGGCGTTCTGATATGAGCAACCTGTGATTGACAGGCTAGTAAATTCTTCTTGGTTTAGAGTCTTGTGTGCTGAGTAGTGATGGCCAAACTTTGGGCGTGTCCGTCCACGAACGGGCGGGGAATTTGAATCGGAAAACCCGGATGTGACGTCACATCCGGCACCTGGAACGCATAGTTCCTGGTTGTGCTAATCGGATGTGACGTCACTGCTGGTTTTTCACTGAAAGACCGGGTTCTCTACCCGGTCTTCAGTGAAATATTCTTACTGGGCGGGATCTCGCTGCTAATGATCCCACCGGAGGAAGAATAGAGGGCTCCTTCTCGCCGGCGAACAGGCGGGTCGAACACCTGTACTGTCCGCTGGCGAGAAGGAGGGCGAACATGCTTGTTCGCGGCCGAACTGTCCGCCTTGCGGGCAGTTCAGCCATCACTAGTGCTGAGTGATAAACATTGGTTTTCTTTGAAGAAAAACAAAGGTGAAATAGCGCATTTAAATTCACAATAATCTGGGTTTTGTGACAAACTGCTAATTTTGTCAGGGTCACTTCAACCTTGACTAAGATTATCCTGTAAAATAACATAAAAAACTTTGGCTATACTTGTGAATAATAGACAAAGGGTAGAAGACAGGAATATAATGATGAAATAGTCTTTTTGACCCAGCCACAATGAAAAAAAACTTTATTGGATACATTTTCATACTTCTCTAATTTATCCCTCCCCTTGCTGCAATATTGACAACTTAGGCCACACATATATTGGTTCTGTGGATAAAAGATTGCAGGCCAGCTCTTTGTAGCCCACAAGTTAACATTTTACAAACAGGGATGAAAAAGTCTAGAATATCAGTCTTAATACAGTGCATGAAATGGATTACACATAGCAAGGACCAGTGATACAAAATATGGATTGTCAAAACATGTGCCGGTTTCCCTGCTTTTCATCCCTGAGACCATGTCCATTGAAAACTGCTGATGGAGGGGGTTCGGGAGGTTAACGAGGAGTAGCAAGGGGGTAATTGTACTTCATGGAGTGTCATAGAGAGAAGACTGGCATCGGGCAAGGAGGCATGCAATATCTGGTGACAAGTGGATAAGACCTCCAGATGCTATACATATTACCCTCGGTCCTCCAGAAGTTGGAGCAATCTGGGTATAAATAGTCCAGGCGGTCTAGAACTAGGTGTCGTCTAGTGAGTGTTTTATATGCTGATTGAGACTACAACTGGGTCCAATCCTTCTCCGTTTTGCGGACAATATGTCCCTCTCCCATAGTGTGACATACATGTTTTTTTCTGCAAGGTTAGGTGGGAGTTTAAACAGAAGATTAGGCCTGGTTGTAATGGGGCACGGTATGGGCCGATATTCTCGAAACGTGTTGGAACAGTCTGTTGGTCAAATGTGGCAAATAGAGGTTAACCAATGTTTGAGGCAAAAAAACAGAAGAAATGGTTTGTGTTTGTGGACTGTGGCCTGGCAGCTGAGTATGTTTGAATCCTTGAGAAAGTGATAATATGAAATGTATTTTTCATGTATGTGGTGTCAGTTGATCAGAAGAAGGGGAAAAGTAAGAATTATGTGAACCATGGTCTACAAAAACCATATTCATATCTTTGCCACAAAATCATTGTATTTTAGAACTGAGTTTGTATAGGAGCTGTTCCATAGGTCCGGACCTGCTTTTTTTTAAACCTCTGTATGCTAAAAGGTCCCTATAAAACAGTTGACTGAATTTGTGACTTTTTTTTTTTTTTTTTTTTCTTGCGATTGGAAAAGTAGGAATATGGAGTTTGTTAAAGTAGAACTGTGAACAAAATAAACCAAAATTTGCTTTTAATGGGCCAAGCTATCCAGGATAAGTGCACTCGAGTTACATGATGGCAGTGCTCCGAAGGAAGCCCATCTCTCCTCAATGAATACAGTGGGGTGAATGTACACATCCTATGCCAGGATGTTTGTTACTGGCTGGACCGGAAAGTGAACTTTTAATTCCGGTAAACTTAAATTCTAGGAAAAACGAATGCAGATATCAACATTTAAAAACAGGTAATTCAATATTTAAAACATGTTTGTTCTTGGGTTTAATTCACTTACAAAGGTAACAGCATTTTAATGCTGTGTAGTTAATAAATGCAACTTTTGATTATTTTATTACATTTCCACTTCTAAAACTAGCCAAAAGCTGGATTACACTAGCAAGGAAGATATTTTTTTTTTTCTTTTTTCAATTCAGATATATGAATATAACGCGTAGGCAAACAATTCTGTTCTGCATGACTTCAAACTGTGTATGATAAGTAGTAGTCGTCCATGGTTTTGGTGGGTTTTGTTGTCAGGCAGGTTCAGCAGTTTTTTTTTTTTTTTTACTATTTTAATTAGATTTTCTTGTGCTTCATTATTGAAAAGGTGTCTCAAGATATTATTAGGCTATGTTTCCACTGTGCTGGCAGTTAATCGCCTAAACTGGTGTTTTTCAATCACCTGCAGAATCGCTTGCCATTCGCCTACACTACTTTCAATGAGCTTGTCCACATTGATAGGATTGAAATCGCCACCTCAGGCGATTAACTGCCTAAGTGGGAACATAACCTTAGATGCATCCTGGAGAGTAAAATCCAATATACGTACAGTGAAATAACTACACAGGCTACAATTTGTAGTGTAGTGTAATTGTCGTCTTGTGGAACCTTGTAGTGATTTCAGAGTTCTCCGTAAATAAAAAGCTTGATGGTGGTCTTAGATTATAAATTTTGCTGCCTTTGAAGACAAATAACAGCACGTCTAATTGATTGCTCCATTCAGGGATTTCATTATTATGTACCAAGCGATTAGTCGTACAGTATTGGGTGACGGCAAACTGGTAATTTGTTCATTCACTGCCTGGAAATCTAAATGTCAAAGATCTAAGCTGTAGCCCATCTTTACATTTACGTGGTGGTAGGACAGTTTCTCAGTAATCTCATGTCATGGCAGTATGTGTGTTGCGTGTTTTTGTGTGTAGGTGTAAAGGCACAATCATATCAATGGTGCCACCTGGAGGGTTAAACAATTATGATCTGGAAGAAACCATTTAAGTGCAAATGTGCAATAATATCAATGGTGCCATCTAGAGGGTTATACAATCATGATCTGGAAGAAAACAAAGTTTCTCTCTTTGCATTTGTATTAGCTCCTCTCCAGTGCAAACATTGGTTCTTCTTATTTTGCAGTATAAGGTGTATAAAGTATAATCCCACTTCAAAGAAGGCTCCGTTGCAGGCGCCCATAAAAATAAGATATCTCTTTATTGAATGTTGTTAAGAAAGTACTTTTTAACAACAACCAATAAAGAAATATCATCTTTTTATGGGTGCCTCCAACTGAGCCTTCTTTGATGTGGGATTCAATAAAACCCAAACCTTCTAAACTGGAAGTGAAGGACTTCGCTACCTATACCACCGGTCTCCCACAGGCAATGAGAGCTCGACCAACAGAATTCATGACTAACACACACTAAGTGTGAACATCACTTCTACTTCTTCACAAAGTCTGTGGATTTTCTCCTAAATGCAGAACGATGCCCCCCAATTTTTTCCTCATAACCATGCCCCCAAACTCTCCATGTTTATTGCTCTGCTCCTCATTTTGTTCTAAAACTGCGTATCTGTGTATACATTTCCATTTACATGTTTGGAATTTTTTTGCCCTGATCGCAGTCTGACCTCATAATTTTTTGTGCTTTAATCACACACAGCTCCCATAGACGCATATTTTGCAGTGCGCACCTAACACCATTAGGTATTACCTGGCTTATGGACATTAATCAGAATCATCTAGCCCTGTCCTCATAATGTGAGCTGTCCAAGACCCATACCTTACAATTGTGCAGTCTTGGCACCAAATACAAGGTTGTCTAGGGCAGGGTTACATGTATGTACCTGCCTGCCGTCCTCCCACCTTAATTCCACTGCTTGCATCAGGGCTTGGGAGAAGTAAAGGTCCCGATACACCGGTTGATACCTGGTCAATCGATGACCCATGTTATTAAGGACATCACACCGTGCACATTCGTAGACATCGACCGTGCCGATCAAAGAATGCTTGATACAACAGGGAACCAATGTGTTGGTTAATCCCTGTTCGATCTCCATTGCAGAGGGTCCCTATCCAGATTATTGAATGGGAATCTATTGCACAAAGTGGTGATTATAGATTCCTGTTTCATTGATGTGCAGCGTGACCTGTGTATGCGGACCTTTATGCTGCATAAAAATGTTTTTTTTTTTTTATTGGGTTCACCTTCCCCAGCTACAATCTGTCTGGGTTTTTTTTAGCTTTTTTATATAATGCAATGTGTTTTTTTTTAAATTCTAGGTCTAAAAAAAAGGTATTTTAAAAGTTCCTTTTGGTGATAAAGGTTTTTGTTTAAAATTTCCTATGACAAATGTAGTGAAAGTGGAACTGCCAGCAACTGTTAACAATTGTTAACCGGATGCACACTTTTTTTTTTCTTCACTATGTTTATTTTTTTTCCTTCTTGGCTTGGATGTAATTAAAATCTCCAGCTAAGATCATGATTACTGTGTCACTAGCAGCAGTACACTCAGCTGAACATGTCATACTTTACACTGATCTGCAGGAGGAAGGGGGCGGGGGGCCTGGCTGTCTTCTGCTCTCCTCTCCTCTGCCAATGTTTGTGTCCGTGGGGGCTGCAGATTGATTGCTGTTCCTACAGACACGAGAGAGGTATAGATGCAAGTTCATTGCAGTTCAGGGCTGGCATAGGCAATTATACAGTTCAGATGGGAGAGCCGGACATCGGCCGGCATCTGACAGCTCCCCGGCTAATCTCCGTGCCGGGAGAGCTGGCGGGAAGTCATGGTGTGGGGGTTGCACATTCGGACTATGAGATGCAGGCACTTTTTGCCCCCAATTTTGGGGGTGAAAAAGGGCGTCTTATGGTCCGTGAATATAGTAATTAGTTGTTAAAATAACCAACTGCATTAAGCAAATTCCTCTCTTAAGGTAGCCATACACGGGTTGATTTGTTTCCAGTTTGACATCCGATCATTCCAGGAGATCATAGAATCCGCCATTGATCGGATCGGGAATCGATGGAACACCACCTTGGGAATCCGATTTGTGGTCGATTTTGGACATGAGCCAATCTCCAAAATGGCTGATTCACCAAAATCCATCGGTCAGAAAGGCTGCTGCATAGGGTGCTATGGGTCCACTAACGTACTTTGATTGCCAACAATCGACCCCGAAAAACCCAACATGACAGTTCAATGTCAGATAAAATTTTTAGTTGCTTCTGATTTTTATGGGTCGATTTGGTCAGGGTGGGCAGAACCCGATTGATTGACGATCGATCTCGTGAACGTGCGCGGTGGTCGATCAGTCAAAAATCTAGTGAAAAATTGACCCGTGTAAGGGAGCCTTTATAGGAGAAACAAAAATGTATATGCAATAAGTTGATAAGTCAAGTTCCCTGTGTGAGGTTTACATTGATCCGAGCTGCTTGCTTTTGAACTCCTCACATAATATAAAAGTAAACGTCTCCTATAAACGGTAATAGTTATTGGAATTCTGTCTGCTGTGTATGAAGCACAAGGCTATTTGCATCTCTGGGGTTATTTTGTGGTTTCCTCCCTCCCAAACTTACCCTTTATACACTGCCAACCGGCCACAACGAGCTTGCCAAGTCTACCCTTCATATTCCTTTCATATAAGAAAACTATCCTTTAGTCTTCCCTATCTCCTCCAACACACATTGCACATCTAGAAGGATGGACTGAAAAGGGGAATGAATGATTATAGCTGAAAGGTTCTAGAAGCTTGTGGTAATCCTTAGAACTCTATCTTTGTGAGCAGTGCAGACTTGCAGAGCTAGTGATATGCTGCATCTATAACCGTATCAGCAGTGGACATATGACTAGTTACTGCCAAGAATTATTCCTTCGCCCTAAAAGATACAGACATTTCCCATGCTGGGAGTTTAAGGCCAGATCTACACCCCCCCCCCCAAACATACATTTGGCGCAGGGCTGTGGAGTCGGTCGATAAATTCCTTAACTTCGACTCCTCAGTTTATGATTCTTCCGACTCCACGTTATTTAATATGCTAATGTATTTACTACATCCATTGAAGGAAGGAAGGCAACATACATTAACCACAGAACTACTGGCCAGGAAACCAACACTGGACTGTAATGGCCAATTAAAGCAGAAAAAGGGAGGGCAGAAGATGCTGCTGCTTTTGCCTTAAGCTAGGCACCACGCTGTCATTGATCGGGGATCAATTGAACGGAAATCAATGTGCACCACATGGACACATCGATTCCTGTTCAATGGGGGACCCATTCTCCCCAGCTTGCAGTATGTGATTTACAACACGCCACAAGCTGGGGAGAAGCAGCCTCACTCACACAGCTTCCGAGTGAGGAGTGCTGGCTCCGCCCCTTCACACTGACAGCCGACGGCTGTGGAGGAGGCATGAGCCGCAGCTGTTTCAATACTTTCCATGAAGACTCATGTCTCTGCAAAGTATTGGAGATTGAACAGGGTCTTTCCAACATTTTGGAACCCCATTCAATCAAGTTCCTTCGAGCCGGCTCTATTGATTCCACCCAAAGGAAGGCACACACGGGTAGGTTTGTAAACAGATTAGAGTACAATCAATCACCGTGAGCGCGCAAGTTGATTGATTGTACTCAAATCTTTTTACAGATCTACCCGTGTGTGCCAAGCTTTAGTGTTCTGATCTTCTGCTGAAGATAGGGCAGTGGAAGGCTCCAAAAAGAAGGGCGAAGGGGCACTTCAAACATGATTCATGATTTCCCTTGAATCCCAGAGTCATGTGTAAAGTTGAAGCTAACAATCTAAGTATTTGTCGCCTCAGCTGAATGACAGCGGTTTTCCAAATGTTTTACAGCTTCAGTCTTGAACTATTGGCGATCCATTCCCTTATACAAGCGTCTCTAGTCCGGCAAAAAACATTTACTTTATCAGCGAGAGTTAAGGTTGCCATACACATACCGAGCGGCGGCCAATTTTCCCGCTGACTGATGGGCGTGCACGCCGATCGGGGGTGCCCACATGGGGTGACAGATCGCTGATGCCCCACAGCTCGGCCGGCCAGAGAACAGACATGTCCAAAATTCTCTGGCCGATGCTGTTAGTCTCAATGAAGACTGGCGTCTTCCTTGAAGCTAATGGCCGGCACACAGAGGGTGCCCGCCGATGCTGTCAGCTCTGGAGAGCAGCGTGATGACGTCATCACGCTGCATTCTAGAGCTCATCTGAGATGATCTGTCGGCCCCCACTCGGTACATATGTGGGGGCCTTTAGGATAGGGTCACAGTGGGTGCTGTAATGTTATGCACTGTATGCATTTATTCTTATAGCAGAGAAGTCGTTCATTATGTTTGTTAATTGCGACATTTGAAGTAAATTTTTTTTACATTTTTAATAAAAAAAAATGTTTAATTCCCATTTAAATTTAGCAGGAGTCGGTTCATTCTTTCTCGACTCCAGAGCCCTGATTTGGCGCACCAAGAAAGGGCAGTTATTTAGTATGGGATTTGACTTGCTTGTATTCATGATGGGTCAGGTGTCACTAAAAAGAGACACTGATCTCCAAACCAAATGTTTTTATGTAAAATTGATCTTTTTACCTTTTTGCTGACATCACTAAAGGTAGGCATACACGGCCCAATCCCTGCCCGATTGTATAGCGGCCAATTGTAGCCAGTTGCTCAGAGGATTGGTGGGCATCCTTTTTGTGCTGAACATTACATTGGAATTTACCAACCTGTCAGATTACTGTGCTATTCGACAGGTGGGACTATGCTGGTCGATCTGTCCGGGTGGGCACACACAATTTGTGGGCAAGGGATCGGCGGGAACGCATGCAGTGGTTGATCAGCTGAAATATCGGGCGGGAATCCGACCTTTAGGGCTGTAGTGCAGCTGTGGTTTTTCTGACCACATCAGCATTTCTTTCCCATCCATTGGCAGTTAAAAAACATGCGCATTACACTGCAAAAAGTCCTAGTGAATTGGCAACACCATGTGCTTCAGCGAGGAATAGTGTGCTGCAGGGCGTTTGTTTTTTTGCTTTACTGCAAAGTGCAATTTTGAACCAGAGTAAGGGTAAACCTGTGTGCCTTGCATTAACGCAAGCTGCCGTACGTCTTTTGATGTGCATCTTCATCTTCTACCCCTCACCACACATGGGCTTTTTCTTGTTCCAAAGCTCCATTAGGGTGACTAGAACATAAATGTTTGTTGCAGACTGTGAGATCAGATCCTGAGGTGGGGTTTTAAAGCTTTTTTGAAGGTGGCAAAGGTAGAAGCAAGTCTGATGGGGCGAGGGAGGGAGTTCCAGAGAGCAGGAGCGGCCCTAGAGAAGTCTTGGAGCCGCGCATGTGATGAGGTTATTAGCGGTGATGTCATTAATAGGTCACTGGAGGAGCGTTTAGGGGTGTATCTGTGTACCAGGTTGGAGATGTAAGGAGGACAGGAGGTGTGGAGTTATTTAAAAGCAAGGCACAGAATTTTGAATTTAATTCTCTGGACAATTGGAAGACAGTGTAGAGATTTGCAGAGAGGAGCATCAGATGAGGAGCGGTTAGAGGAGTAAATGAGTCTAGCAGCACCATTCATAATGGACTGAAGAGGTGAAAGTCTAGTGAGAGGAAGACCAGAGAGGATGGTGTTACAGTAG
>CM070039.1:38970646-38997057 GCA_036250615.1 Ptychadena robeensis | reverse complement strand
TAGGTGCAGTGTGCCTTTGCCCGAACTGGGTTCGGGCATATCGCTAGGGAGGTTAAAGAGTAATATTGCAGATAGGGCTGCAGCAGTTCGCATATCAATTATGTCCTAGGATAGCTGCAATTGTCCTACTTAAACAGACATTGATTTATCTTCTTTATAGGATGTTTTGAAGTTCATTTTATAGGTTACTTTCATTAACCATGTGTGAGATATTTACGTATTTTTTTTCATTGTTTCAGAAGAGAAAGTACAATTACCAAAGAAAGAAAAGGCCAAGCAGCGACGGGAACAATGGTTGCAGAGTAAGAATATAGTCTGTTTTACAAAAATAAATGTATTAATAATCTCTGAAATAATAATGTATCTTTACAGAGCAGCAATCAAACATTTATGTGTAATCATTTGCCTCATGGAAATAGTTTGAAGTGAAAGCTTTGCTACCATAAGGGGAAAAGCAAAAGTTTCGTTCATTAACAGAATCCACTGTGAATATGTGGGCTTTGTGGATCGGCTAACAAAAACGCTCATTGCTGGCAAGATTAACCATTTCAGTTTCTGTTGAAGGATAAATATTACCCTGAAACAATTTGTTTGACTTGTCAGAAATCATACTATACACGCACACACACTTTATTTTCTATATATACCATATATACTCTATTATAGGCCAACCCGAATATAAGCAGAGGTACCCAATTTTAGAAAAAAAAATCTGGAAAAACTGAATGACTCGAGTATAAGCCTAGGGAGGGAAATGCAACAACTAAGGCACAGAATCACACAGCAAATGTACTTTTGTTTTGATGTGTAATTATTTAATTCAGCAGATTTGTAAGTTAATTACAAAGCCCCTGAACATGATATAATCCCTAGTGCTGGAGATGTAGAGAAGGGTTGTGGGGACATTGTTAAGAAAAAAGTATTCTAGCATATCAAGTTTTTGCACAAAAGAAGTTCAAATTTCACTTGACTTTGAACCTAATTTATGCAAAAACTACATATGCTAGAGCAATAATAATTGCATTTAAAAAAAAAAAAATTTCAAATCTTCCCACAACCCTTTTCTACATCTCCAGCAAATTTGGCGATGATAGCATGCTAGGGGGCTTTACAATTCACTCAAAGTCCACCTACAAAATGCTGCGATTTTAATTTCTTGACCCAAATATATTTCTTTATTTGAGCACATTTCAGGTGATGAAAAAATTGGCTTTTATTCAAGTATATACGGTAAATGTTGCATACAATTTTGTTAAAAGACGAGGAAAGTCATTCAGAATGAGTCAAACTGTCAACCGTTGTTAAAAGATATATATAGGAGTTTCCTCTGGGTACTCTGGTTTCCTCCACAACCCAAAGACATATCGGTAGATTGGTAATTAGATTGTAAGCTCTTCAGAGAGACAGTGATATGACTGTATGTATAGCACTGCGTAATATCTCGGCGCCTTATAATAAATAAATAAATAAAAAGGGTAGACAAACTCCGTATTGAAGCTTATGAATCAAGAATGGGATATTTTTTGGACCTATGTTTTTTAATTTGCCATGATAGCAAACAAAAGTGCAGATCATTAATCAACAACAACAATGTGACAAAAAATACAAACCTACAGTTCCTGTAATGAGGAAGGAAGAAACGGACCCCAGGAATCCCAGCACATAAATATGGCATGGACCAGCCCCAGGGGGGGCCGCATGTGGTGGCTAACCACCCCTTGGTGTCACATACGTTATGTCACAAAGGGGCGGCAGTGTGATTCTCAAATACAATTCAATTTGACTAAAGTTTTTTGCATTGAAAACTCTATTCAATGTGCTTCAATGTAAAACACTTACCTGATTTGACGTTCCTGGTACCCCCGATGGCCTCTTCTGCTTCTTTCCCAGTGTGTTTGTATTTACTCTCTCTATTCAATGCATTTCAATCCACACTGCCATCTTGTGAATATTGTGCAAATTGTTTTGGTGGAATTATTTTTTGAAAATGATATTATCTGATGTAGAGAAGGGTTTAGGGAATATTACAAAAGTATTGCTTTAGTTTATTCATAAAAATGTATGCCGAAACAGCACATGCTAGAGCAATACTTTATTTGGTAGTATTGCCCCATCCGTTCTCTATATATTCAGCAGTTTTGGTGGCGATATCATGTTTAGGGGCCTTACAATTCACTCGCAAATTTGAAAAGTCAAAAAAATTCGGCCCCCTCTACTAATTACACCAGACATCTCTACCTCCACCCTTTTTACTATTTCAATATGAATTTTAAACAGTACAAAATACAAAATGTAAACATCTGGGAAAATCGTACCCAGTATCAACAATAAAACAATACAACAAGGAAATCTTCCAGTCCAGCACAGTGACGGTATTTGGGAAATCGTACTCAGAGATGCACATCCACCCCTTTTTATTACATTTATTCAATGTTTGAACTGATCTTTGTGTTTTCTTATTCATTTAATTATAAAATATATGTTTTTTATACTTGTGTGTTTCAAACATTATTATAATCAGGATAACTAGTAGACCCTTGTATGGACATACTTTGGTAAGTAACAGGCCTATAACATAATGATTTTTTGCACTTTTGGTACAAAAATCTGGACCTCAGCAGAGTGTTAGGGCGGTTCAATTCCTAATACGATCAATTCCACGACCATACTATTGTGCGTATGTTCCATAGCAGGATCGCATACAAATCAATCAACCTTTGATTGTGTTCACTTTTGGTCGATCGTACCAGGTTTGTGGGATACAAACAATACACTTACAAATCGGTCGTTTTAGGTTGAATGGAAAAATCGAACTGTGTATGGCCACCTTAGGTATGTTTATAGTACAATTAGACTATCTTAGCGTAAGTTTACTTCAAAGTGCTCATTAACCTCCTGGACCTTTAGCCCGAGTTAACTCAGGCTGAGTTTCATCCATCATGAAACTTAGCCATAGTTAACTCTGGAGAAACTTACCTGTCCGCTAGATTCCCCCGGTGATGCGAAGGGGTCGTGGTGGTGGTGCCATAGACCTCCATGTAATAGAGGGGTCGTCGCCTTTTCACAGCACACCGGAGACGGCAGAGTTATTATTATTATCATTTATTTATATAGCTCCAGCATATTACGCAGCGATGTATAAGACATTAGAGTGGAGATACAACACAGGAGGAGTAGAGCACCCTGTCCGGTCAGGCTTACAATCTAATAGAAGTTGTGCATGGAACCTCCGGGCGGGCAGGAAATCGCGGCGGAGAATATTGTTGATAGTGGTCTGCTTGTCAAAAAAAAATCACGCCACATGCGTAACGCCCAGCAGGTTAATATATTTTAATATATATTACTATATTACATCTACCCTATTAATTGCAAATGGAGGCCATTTTTTGCTGTACTTTAGTAAATCATTTCATATATTCTGCTTATTTATAAACCAGATCCTGTGTGCTGGAGACTTTTACTGGGAGTGAGCCAGCATTTAAATCATTCAAACACACGAGTCAATGATGATATATAATATGAGAGAGAGATATAGCGCCGTCTTGATGAGATATACATAAACAATAACCAGTGTATTGCCTTTTGCTTTCTCTGCATTGTGGCCATTTTATTTTCGATTCGGAATACTCCCTTTTTCTAGTTTAAATACAATATTTAAGAAAAATTTTAATATTAAAGCTTCTGCTTTTTTTATTGCTCATTTTTTCCCTTCCTCATATTGTACCCCTCGAGTTATTAATTCTCTAATAAATGTTCCATGAGCTCAGCTTCGGGCGTGGATAAGTGTGTATTATTCATGATGTTGACACAGTAAGACAATAAATCATCCCCTCTTGGAATTGGTGGGACGGTGGCGTATGTACGTGAGGATTTTACAGTGCACATTGGCATTGCTCGTGGTTTTGCTGTCAGTGTAGAGCTTAACTGTTCATTGTACGGCAAGTATAGACTGTGCAGGAATGTGTGCTATTCCAACCACCGAATCCTGCTCGGATGGTAGAGAATAGCTGCTTTAAGGATTATTCTTCCCTCTAGTTCTCTTATCTGTTGAATCACAAGAACTTTGCTGCATAAACATCTAGTTTAGCAAATGTTGGTCATATAGGCAAATATGATATTCACTTTGGTCCAGAATTGCCTTAGTCCCTGACAGACATCGGTTACTGGGCCCCGATTCAGAATAATTAAAGGGCTCACTGTCCTTCCAAGTTTTATCAAAGACAAGTGTACCCAATAAATTTGTATAATTCAGTGACTTGCTTTCTACCATAAATTGCATTATTCTATCTATTCTGTCTTTTATTAGCAGAATTATAGCCATAAGGAACATGGTAAAAAATAATGCATACAAGATAAACTACCGTATTTTTCGGACCCTAAGACGCACCCAAAGTTTTTAGAAAAAAATTTGGGAAAAAAACCCAGAGACAGCTATTCAGATATCAAGTGAATATACAGAATGTTCCAGCAAAGTAGACAAGACTGGACTATGCAGTATTCACTCTATATTCCTCCAGCCAAAGGGCCAGTTCCAGGAGGGAGGTCTTCGCTGCAGCAGAGTGTCAGGGCTGAAACTTTAGCATGTGTCTATACACTAGTAGTACCCATTCTCTGAACACACTGACCAACTTATGAAGAGACCCATTTTACAATCTGGCACTGAACAACTTGCCCATGAGCAGCTATTTCCATATGGGAGGAGATCTGAGTCTTTGTCACAAAATGTATTTATTGCAATGCAGAATATTTATGTAAATACACAACTCATGGAAAGACACATTTTACAATTAGATAGCATGAGTGGGTCAGTGTGTTTCGAGAATGTATAGACACATGCTAAAGTTTCAGCCCTGCACCCTCTGCTGCAGTAAAGACCTCCCTCCTGGCACTTGTCTTTTAGCTGGAGGAATATAGTGAATACTGCATGGCGCTGCTAGTGCTAATGCAGATAAGATCTCTTTTTGGCAGTAGTTTTTTGGCTTGGCTGGAGGGAATGGAACAAATATGTGCCTCCTGGGATGCATAGCGGTTTCTCCCAGGATGGGTGGGACTAAAATATTGATATTTGAACAATAAGACGCAGCGACACTTTCCCATTGATTTTAATGGTAAAAAGTGTGTTGTATAGTATAAGCTACGGTAGTTAAACCAGCTGCTATTCTAGTCCAGTAAACGAATTCACACAAGGGTTTTTTTCAGCTACTACACCTATTGAATCTTCTTGCACTTCCACCACAACATGAGACTTCACCGAGAAATAAACCGCATCACAGTTATGAGCTTTTCATTCTTTTCCTGTCATCCTGCTTTCTGTCAGCAGATCTACTGATTGGTTCACTGCGTTTCTTTTCACATGGCAGCCCTGCTGTACGGGGACAACAAAAGTCCTATATCCACATCAGGTACAGGAACTAGCATTAACAATGAAATGTATGAAGCATTATGGCAGTGATTTGCAACCTTTTTAGATCCATGACCCTGGAAGTGACGTCACAAAGTGTCACTTCCTGTATTTGGAGCCCAAGAAGTGTTATTTCCCCTCCTTCCTATTTTTCCACCTCCAATTTAAGTAAGGGTGGAGGGGCATGGCTCTCCAGTTTAACTTTCCATCCTGCTTGTGGGCATCTGCGCTGTTGCTGGTTAGCAGCAACTCTGATGTTTTCAGTGAAGGTGGTGACCCCTGTGGGGGTCCCAACCCACAGGTTGAGAACCGCTGATTTATTGTTAGAGGTGCATTTATGTCCTCTTTCCCTAGAGTTTATCTTTATTTCATAGGCTAGCGCACTGTCTTGGCTTACGCATCTGTATGTTGTATAATGTTGGGAGCTGTAACTGAAATCCATGTGCTCAGCCTCTGTATCTCTTTCCCTCTGCCTCTCTTCAGGGTTTCTTTTCCTGTTAAGTCTCAGTTACGACTGCCATAGATCTGCAGTAACTTTATAGCCACAAATGTACCTATCTGACTTAGAAACTACCTTTTTATCTACCAGTGTATGTGAGATGGGGAGAGAATGATTAACTGCTCAGAACAGAGTGAAATTGCTTGTAGTGTGTCGGTTAGGAATTCTGAAATGTGCTTCCTGTGTATTTATTTTGTTGTTTACAATGTAACGTACTAGGTGTGTAATGTTTGACCCTTCAGTGGTTTCTTGCATCCTAGATTCACAAATCTCTGGCTACATGTTTGGTACAGTAGTTTTTGCGTTTACATATGAAACTGGGAACAAGTTCCTAAAATCAGGTGGGGAGGAGAATTGCCTGTGGCCCTAAACCCCCTGCACCACAGCTTTCCAGGGATATGGAGTGGTCATGCGATGAAACAAACTCCATACTAACTGGGTTTGTTATGACCACTAGGGAAGTTAAAGTGCTGCCAGCCAGCACCTCTGCCTGTGTGTGAGAACTGGACTCATGCTGCAGCTGTCACACACAAACCGTTCCAGGTGATTACACAGTGCATAGGCTCTGTGCCTCCTGTCTGTGAGCTGGGCTCTCATACAGTGCAGAAGGGAGGTGATTCTTCCATCTGCACTGTATGTGAGTTGGGCTCAAACTGCCGGTCTGGGCTAGAGGCTGAATTTGACTGAATATAGGAGCAGATAATATTGCCCGAAACACTTCAGAATTCATCCTGCTGCTTTTGTCAGCAGTCACATCATCAATACATACAAGAGAACCAGTTCCATTGGCTGCCATACATGCCCACTCCTTAACACTACCAGCACCATGCTTCACTGATGAGGTGGTATGCTTAGGATCATGAGCAGTTCCTTTCCTTCTTCATACTCTTCTCTCCCTATCACTCTGGTACAAGGTTGATCTTGGTCTCATCTATCCATAGGGTGTTGTTCCAGAACTGTGAAAGCTTTTTTAGGTGTCGTTTGGCAAACTAATCTGGCCTTCCTGTTTTTGAGGCTCACCAATGGTTTACATTTTGTGGCGAACCCTCTGAATTCAATCTGGTGAAGTTTTCTCTGGATTGTTGACTTTGACACACATACTTACCTCTTGGAGAGGTCTTGATCATCTGTCATCCACCACAGTTGTTTTCCGTGGTCATTCAGGTCTTTCGGTATTGCCGAGCTTACCTTACCTTCTTTTAAAGAATGTTCCAAACAGTTGTTTTGGCCACGCCTAATGTATTTGCTATTTCTCTAATTTGTTTAGTTTTTTTCCAGCCTAATGATGGCTTGCTTTACTGATAGTGACTGCTCTTTGGATCTCATCTAGAGAGTTGACGGCAACAGATTCCAAATGCAGATAGCAAACTTGAAATGAACTCTGGACCTTTATATGCACATTGTAATGGGATAATGATGGAATATCGCTTATCTGACCATAGAACAACTGAAAAGCCAATTGTCCCATTACTTTTGGTCCCTTAACAAGTGGGAGGCACATATGCAAACTGTTGTAATTCCTACACCTTTCACCTGATTTTGATGTAATTACCCTCACATTTAAGTTCACAGTCTGCAGTTAAAGCACATTGTTTTGTTCCAACTCCATTGTGGTGGTATATAGAGCCAAAAATGTTAGAATTGTGTCGATGTCCCAATATTTATGGATCTGACTGTATATGACTCTTTCTAAAAACATCCGATTTTTGTTGTATTACTATTGAACCCTCCATGTGGTACTACTTTGGATTCAATTATGATCAATGAAAAGATCAAGATCTAAGATTGTATCAAAGATCAGTTGTGCTAAAATCAAACCATGTATGGCCAGCTTTGGGGTCCCAAGTATTTTATAGGAGTAGGAGCATCTTTCCTGGTATTGAGGTACCTATTTTAGGGGAAGGGAATGTGGTAACCAAGCATAGCACGATCAAATATTAATGAAATACCTTACACAGAAAGTTATCACATATATCAGTGGTGGGCAACTGAGTGGATATGGAGGGCCACACGTGCGGCCCTCGGCATCCCTTAAGGGCCACACGTAACATTTTCGATATACACTGTCTTGTAAAAGCATTTTATAATGAAGCATAGCTAGAAGACATTATTTTCCATTTTTAATTAGCAAAACTTTCATGTAAGCCATGCATTGGATTGGTGGCCATGCATTAGTTAGGTTTCCGGGGCCGCTAAGGAATGCACAGAGGGCCACAGGTTGGGCACCTGGGATATAGATTCTTTGACAAGGCCAGGCTCACACCAGATTACATTTATAATACTGTAAAGCATTTATAAGATTTCTCTTTTTTAACGCTAAGCAATGTTTTTACATGTTTATATTTTTTTTAACGTAAAAATACCCATTTATCTATGGATTTTGAGAAGTTGACACGATGGAGCCAAAGATCCTACTGAGCTTTAGAAAGTGTAAATTTTTGGAATTGTGCTAGTTTTGAAGCTGCCCTGTCCAGCGTCAGAGACCACGTAAGCATACACATAAAATCGCATCATGGAAGCGAGCCATGGCAGCTGTTTTAGCACACAGTCATGGCGGGATGGATAATTTACTGTGTGTCAGCACCATGTTTCTATTGCACCTCAACATCTGTCTTCAATTGCTTGTAGTGTCTGGCTTTCCTCCACTTCATTTTCAGCTGACCATTCTCCAATAAACTACGAAAAGTTTTTGTTTCGTTTTAAGTGAACCACTGTGCAAGTTGCTTTTTCATTTTACCATGCTGTTTGTCAAGGACAGGTGAAACATTGGACCAGTTATAAATCACCAGATTAAATGCATTATAGCAATGTAAGCATCTGGAGCCTCCATATATATTCTGCTGAAATATTTTTCCTGTTTCTTTATGAGAAAACTGGGGACATTGAAACCATGTCTTTATCAAGCTCAGGTTTACACAGCTGGAGATTTGACAACATTGCTTCCTCATGCCCGAAGGTCAGGGAGCCTGCCTTGTACTTAGGTGCCATGTGTCATTGTCTAATGTAATTCAATATCCATTCATCAATCTTCATTACACTTCAGTGCAGAAAGCCTGTGTACAGTAGGAGGCTAAGGCAAGCCGGGGGGGGGGGGGGGGGGGGGGGGGGGGGGGGTGTATGGGGACAAGAAGTGACTATGTGAGTATCTGTCTGGGCAGAATAAGTAGTACATTTCTGTAATATATGCATCATTTAGCATGGTCTAAAAGGCTTCAGGTAAGCAAAAGCTAACCATTGATCTTCCAGAAATCTGGCATTAAGGTGCTACGGTATATCAATAACTCCCTGCCAAATCTAGTGTCTAATTTATTCAAATTAAAATTATATTGCACTACTGAGCTAAAATTTCAAACAGCCTTGTCAGGCCTATCCAGCTCTTCATTGCAGGCCACACAGCATCATCTACCGTACTTGGTGTGGTTGATAAACAAAGTTTTGAAATACCGTGCAGTAGATCTCTCCATCTATATCTACAGTCAAGCCCATATTTATTCACCCCTGGCAAATTTTGACTTAAAGTTACTTTTATTTAACCAGTGAAGCCCCCCTCAGACTTGGTCTAAAGTACAGGTTTGTCACCTCAGCTCCAAAGGCTGAAGTGACAGCCTGTCTGCCTGCTTTCTCCCTCCGAGGCGGGAAGGGGGAGGGGGTGCTTGCAGCTTCTCCCTGCCAGCTTGACTGTCTGTAGTTCTCACGGCCGGGTCCCTAGATGCTGTCTGCCGGGTTTCCCAAGCTGATGGCCCGAGTAGCTAGGGGGACCCAACAGACAGTGCTAGCACAAAAAGGGTGCCTGGCCAATTGTGACCTGATGTTTTGGCTGATTGACAGCGCTTGATCAGGCCATGAATAATTTTGGACATGACACTTTTTGCTCAAATGTAAATAAAAGCTGAGAAATGTTTTTTTCCCCACAAAAATGCCTCTTGTACATCGTCTTATCTTCTGGGAGACACCCATGTCATTTCCCGCCAAAAAATTACTTGCTGGTTGAATAAAAGAAACTTTATGTCAAAATATGCCAGGGGTATGAATAATTATGGGCTCGACTGTGTGTGTTATAAAATATATATATTTTTTGTATGTTTTTATTTAGGGAAGGTTGCATTTATCACAGAAATTTGTTGATTATCACATATCATTTTATGTATATTTTTATCCATGCAGGTCAGTTTTCTCAGATTGGGTGTAGTCTCTGTTAAGGATGGTATCCTCTGCTGTCTGAATATAAATGTGTGGGGTGGGCTGAGGACTTGTTCAATGGGGTGGAAGGATGTATGAGTTTAGTGCTTTTTAAATGTATTTGTCTTTGCTTTCAGTCAATTAAAGAAATTAATAATCAATGTGAAACTCATATTTAGTGAAATGTGTTAGAACTCTTTCATGCAATATGCATTGTGTAAATGTGTGTAGTAGATTTGTGTTGTGAATTGGCATCACAGTGGTAGCCAGTACATTATGTATTTAATAGAATATCAGATAGGTTTATATCTAGGATTCAAGTGGCAGCATAATCTTTGATTTCAACAGCCTTGATTGTGAGACTTGCTATTGGATCTCATTATACAAATTCAAAGCTAGGCATTGCAGGATGGATAATCAAAAACGTATTTTGGCAATAAATTGGTAATGTATGGTTAGGAAGACACAAATATTCCTTTTTAGTGAAATAGGTTGTATAGCTCACTCACTTTGTGGTCACCACTCGTGACATAATGCATGCCAAGATTTTTCCAAGTGACATAGTTAAAAAAAAAAAAAAAATACAACACAAGAAACATGCCCCTTGGAAAATAACATCAATTTTATAAAGATTGTGTATTCTTTTGAATTCACATGGACGGCCACTGACCGGCTCATGATTGACAGCTGCTAGCACAATGTGTCCAACTGCTGCACACAATGTCTTGGTTTGGTTTCAGAAACCACATTTGTGAATTAGGCCTAATACAAACCTCATTCTTTCCTTACTACACACAAATTTACACAAAACAAACCATTTATTCTGTTAGGTGTATTTGATCTCTTTCTCTTGGAAAAGACACCTGCTTCTTACAGATACAAGCTTGGAAAATTACTTTTCAAAGTTTATTACATGTCAAAAAAGTTATTTTCTTTAAAGCAAAACCATGCAATGAAAGTTTAGTAGGCTTTACCTTCTGTGACTCAGAAGAAGAATAAAAATAACACACATTTCATATTTTTTTTTTTTTACTCCTCGTTCTAATAGAAATCGAGGCATTGAAACTGGCTCAGCAAGCGATGAAGGCTCAGGCCAAGAGAAAAGCTACTCCTGTAGTTGGAGATATGCAGATGCTGGCGGATGCCCTGCCAGAGCTTTCCGAACTCACTACTCCTCGTAAGCCAAAAGCACCAAGAAAACAGCCAAAGGAGTAAGTACCAGGAATTGAATGTTTTTTAATAATCATAACTGTCATAATATCTTTTTAAAAAGATAAGCCAAGTCTTTATTTGTTGCCTTCAATATCCTAATCCATTTGCAATTTTTTTAAATAGGTCACTTTTATTAAAATGATATTGATTGATTATGGTGATTATGCCATGAATGTCTGTTTGAGCACTTCCTGTTATGGGGTTCTCTGCTGCTGTCTTTCATGAGAATGCTTTCATTACAAATGCTGCTGATGAAGACCACTATAACCTGCTTAACCAACAGAATGCAGAGACAAGGGATATGCAGCAGTTCGATGCAGCGAATGATTAACAAACATATTTTCTTGGCAACAATTAAATTAGTCTAGGTAGCTAATTTCAATAGTATTAAAGTTTTTAGTAACATTTTGCTTTATTGAACGTTCTTATTGGACATTAGCATTGTTTAAGTTGGACAAATCAGTCTTACCATGTATGAGTTGGCAATATGTAATCCTGCTAGGTTATTGCTTTTGGTCTCCACCAGTGGATTTAGTAGTAATGCCATTGCTAAGGATTGCCATATTTATTTTACATGATTAGGTGCACTGGACCATACATGTTCTTAGGGAGGTTTTCACAGAAGAGGTGAGACACACAGCAGAGGAGAAGCACTTGCTGCAGAAGTTCTTGTATATACAGGGGTGCACATAAGTGGTACTCTGGTACTCAAAAGGGGCCAAAAACTAGCTATGCGTACCTGCATTATTGTTACATGGCTCATATGTGTACTAACAACTTGCAATTTATGTCATTTCAATAACTGCAGGGAAACGTTAATAACTTTGAAAGGTTGCAGCTAGGGGTGTGAAATTGTGTTGGAGATCTAGGGGGTGAAAGTCTGACAAGAGAAAAGCACTGTGTGACAGCTGGAATATGACTATAAAAGGTTGACATTTGGACTGCAGGGAGTTTCAGTGGTAAGTTACTAAGTCAGAAAATTGCAGGGTTGTATTACTGAGGTATGAGATCTTGGGGGTTCAAAGAGTGTTGTACTGTAAGAGTTATATTTGACCCAAAGCCAACTGGAGACCTGTGGATGGAGCGAATCGGAGGCTCAGGAACAGGGAGGTCCATCTGCTGCAGAATCTACCATGCAGGAGGCTGACACAGAGGACAGTGAGGAAGACGGCACTACATTGTGGGGCGAGTACCAAACACCATCTCATGGTTCTCATCTAAGGAGCTCACTAAAAAAGTTATGTGCACCCCTGTGTATACATCATGTACTGCTGCAGCCTCAGTGAGTGTTTCTCATCTAGGTCTCTACTCTGAGCTTTCTCTCTACCCCTCCATCCCCCTGAGGCCAAGGCTCCACTGCATCTTCCTATTTGTGCATGGCACATGTCTTTTAAATGCGCCTTAAAGGCTGCCCATTATATTCAATAGGTCAGTACACACAGGCACCTGTGTAGAAACACTGCCCATTATATTCAATGGGCCAGCACACAAAGTACACGCAGAGAGCGCTAACCAAAACACAAAGTGGAGCCTTGTCCTAAGGGTGGATATAAATACACTGATTTCTGGTACTGCTTTAGCCACAACAAGTTTTTCTCCTTCCTGAGCACTCTGCCCCTTCCATCCTCCGAAGTGCCAGTTTACACACTGATAAAAACAGCAACATCTGTACTGGCAGAGTTCAAATTTAAAGTTATGATGACTGTGGTAAAACTGAGCAGCACCTGTCGATTGTTTTACACACAGCATTGTTATCCTTGAGGATCCTTTCCAAGGGTGTGGTGACGCACGGTTCTGGTTCCAGTGAGTGGTATATTACTTAAGGCAATAGTTTCCAGATGTTGTCTGATACCTGGATCCTGCTTTCTTCATCATACTAAACCATTTTATGATGTGTCTGTATCTGGATGTCTGACTACAGAATTTTTGGCACAAACAATTGAACCACAAAACTGAGAAACTGAGATATGCAGCAATCCTGTGCGTCAACTGTGGGCTGTTGGAGATGCTTCTCTGGTAATAAAGAGCCAAGTATTTGTTTTTATAATCGACATGAGCCTTTTTTTTAAATCTGACTTTTTCCTGAATCAGGCACAATGGATTTATGTGAAATAAATTTTTTTTTTATGCTTTACACACAAGATACCGTATATTGATTTGTTGACTTCCCCAATTTCTCTGCATATGACTAACCCCATTGCTAATACTTTTTTGACTACCTGTTCTCATTAGGGGGTAAATTTTCCTCAGCCATACAAAAATCAACTTTTGCTTCTCAATCAGTTCGACTTGTGCAATTAAAATATGGACAGTCGGTTATCAGTTGATCATACTACCACACAGTTTGATGCAAAACCGACTGATTCCATCCCAAAGGCCTACGAGCGCTCCCTATGTTACAATGCGACACAAATTTCTAAAAAACCCACCAGATACTTGTACAATAACTAAAAACTTTCCAACATAATGAATCACGGCTCTTTCAGTTTTCGCATGTGGGCAATCGCAGTAAAAAAAGACATTGATAGTCTAAGATGATTGATAGAAAAGCAATGTGCCCAGCTTTTGTACAGTGTATGGTAATGAAGCAGTAAGGTTACAGGACAAATGCTTTTGGTGAATGTAGTTCTAAGCGCTAGGCTCCTCGCATGTGTTTTCTGTGCCATTTACCATGCCGAAACTGCGGCTTGGAAAACGCAGTAAAACTGGGGTGTTTTGGCAGCGGCAGTGCTGCGTTTTCTAGTCTTTTGCTACAAATGTATTCATGACCTGAGGACTAAGTAGAGGCAGGCTCTGGGTTACGTGCAAGACTATAGGTATGTTCTTAAAGTGAATGTAAATTTGGAGCCGTATTCATTATTTTAATCAATGCAACGTAGACACTTAAATCCCAATAGGTCAGAAAAGCTGCTGCTAAAAAATGCGGCAGAGCCACTCCCAAACCGCCCCAGTGGGGCCTCAGCCTGGGTGTTTGGTTACATTTAGGCTGGCATAGTGTAGTGTTGGCATGTGCTTGTCCATAGAACCCACCCGCTGTTTGTGCGCTGTTTCAGGGCGTATAGGGCATGGTATTCGCCATGTCTGCAATATACTTGCTATTAGCAAACCGGGCCTGAAAGCACCCAGAAAAACTTAGTGTAGACACAGCCTAAAAGAATCTGCAGAATTTCAAAAACATAAAAAAATGCAAATTCTGGAACATTTGCTTTGAAGTCTGTCCATTACACCTACTACCATACAACCTACCCTATTTTTTGGACTAGAAGACGTACTGGACCATAAGAAGCTCCCAGTTTTTAGGGCAGGAAAACCAGATAAAAAGTTTTGACATCAATTGGGTTAATCCAATGAGTTCAGTGGATGCAATATTTAATTCATCCAGTAGGTGTCACTAGCAGCAGTACACTCTCAGCACAGCGTCATACTCCAGACTGATCGGGAGAAGAGGGGGGGCCAACAGCTTCCCCCTCTCCTCTGCTCTACTCTGCCGATCAGCTGTTTGTGTCCGTGGGAGCTACAGAGTGATTGCACTTCCCACGGACAGGAGAGAGAGAGGTAAAAATGCCAGTTCATCTATCTCTCTATTCATTGCTTATGGCAGTAGCGCTCTGAGCTCTGCTGGCATAGGCAATTACACAGTTCAGATGGGAGAGCCGGATACCAGCCGGCATCTCACATCTAACAGCTCCTCCAGCTCCCCGGCTAATCTGTGCCGGGAGAGCTGGGGGGAAGCCAAGGTGCTGCCGAGTGGCCGCGGGGGTCGCGCATTGGGACCATAAGATGCAGGCACATTAACTTTTTGTCCCCAATTTTGGGGCTGAAAAAGTGTGTCTTATGGTTCGAAAAATACAGTAGTTTCCTTCACCTAAATCTTTAAGTATATAAGCCAATTGACTGTGGATCTGCGCACTGTGTAAAATGGCCTATTGGTTTTGATCTGGTTGATGCTTTATCCTAAGAGGCAGAGACACTGAAGGACATGCAGGGCATTCATGAAAAGAATAACTAAGCTCACCAATTAAAAAAAAAACTCAGGAAAGTGTTAATTGATAGAGATTGCATTTGAATAGATCTGATGGCCTTCATTAAATTTCATCTATAGCAGTAGAAGTAATCCTAAACCATCCAGTATTCATCACATAAATTCTAGTACGGCATGTTTTAAATGACAGTATACAGTGTAATCTTAATGTACATTTTCCATCTGGACTCTAGGCTTCTCTCTTCATCTCATCTCAGTGATGGATAGTGGACAGATGTGATACTGTAGGATAGGAAGATTAAATTCTACTGTGACGTGTAAAGAATCCAATTTGGCATTTTTTTATTTTTTTTTTATGCACGTCAAGCGCTGTAAGGATTAGGAGATTTTTGGGTCATTAATCCCATGATTTAGGATTTATACTTAAGTGAAACTTTTTAGTAGCTCGTGGTTTGGTGCATACTGACATTGTGATAGTACTGTTCTGTGAATATGTATCCCTATAATTATAAAAGAATTCTTAAAATAGGTCAAACTTTGCGCTCATTCCACAGGTTATTGTAAATGTAACAACATAGCCAGTTGAAGTCGTATTTTGAAACATAACTCGAACCGAAATCCTTGACATGCCTTAATGAATTTAAATCTAGTCTGTTACTACTAATGTAGCTGAACAGCTAGCATATCCAGACATCGAGGACTAAATACAAGCAGGCTCTGGGTTACATACAAGACTTAAGCCCCCCCCCCCCCCACCCATATATACCATACATACATCTAGATCACTCCATATCATTTCCATTAGATCTAACAACAACTGTGTAGTGCCATGTCCTCACTTATAGAATACATAGTGATTGGGAGGCTAAGAATGGTCCTCCTATTACATGGTTTTAGTTGATTGTACAGAAATTGTATGGTAAGGTGTATCAGTGGCCTTAAAGGTGCATTCTAAAAGTGAATGTAAATTTTGAGTTGTATTGGTTATTTTAATTAATGAAATTTAAACAGATGTTTGGAACTGTTTAAAACAATATATTGAAACAAATACAGTACAGCATTTAAGCGGTGCTATTCTCAAAATAAAAACATGCAACTACATTACATTGATATCATCATATTTCAGCAGTTTACATCTGGGAAACGGTTACAGAATAAAAAAATTTGCTTGCCTTCCTCTCTTCCTCATTAATGGCGCCAACATGTTTATTACTGGCGAAGAGAAGCTGGTCCTGCCCATTCTTCAGGAATGCTTCATTTTGATAATGAAGCTGTAATTTTACAAATTGGCCACCAGATGGAGCGGCTTTCATTCCATTACATCCCGCAGACCTGACACTGCCATCAAAATCCCATGGGACTGGGCACTTGTGACTATCTGTCCCAGATGTCCTTTCAGTGTGTATTTACAAAACGCACTCCATTGCAGCACTTCACATATTGGGAGGGGTGATCCCTGAAAAATTGCTGCCAAAAATATATATTTTTTTTTTTTTCAAACACTGATTGCGCCAGTGCTGCTGCCAATAATGTAAAGTGCCCTGCAAGGTGGTAGGTCCGCTTTAAACAATATTTATAGAGGAAATAGGACAATTGCAGCAGGCATCAAGGTTGGTGTGCTGGGAGCTTTTCTTTTTCTCATAATAAATAGCCTTGAAGTGTATCAGGCCTTTGGAAACTGTTCAGTAAACTTTGGTGAACCCCTCTTTCCCCTATCCGATTGCTATCCTCTTCTGTTCTAGGGCCATAAGGTCTTCCTTGGTCAGTTCTTTGCCATAAGAGCCAAGTAATTCTTTAATATTCTCACCCATGTCCAGCTGCAGTAAGCACAGCTTGTTGGGGGGACAGGAGGTGTAGATATACCACTTTTATATTTGGGTCCATGCCATCTAAAAGGTTTCAATGTCTATTTGCATTTTCAAGAAGGAGAATTTTGCAAGGAATGTTTTTGCCCAAATAATAAAGTTCAACAGCAGGGATAAAGTTATTTATAAACGGTTTTGGACAGAGCGCAGCTGTGACCCAAGATTTTTTATTTGCCTTCCAAAGAGAGATGCCTTAGTGACATTATATATTGCCCTCATATTTAGGGAGTAATGCACAAGTTAAGGCCTGAGCTTGAAATCCCTGAATGCATTACTACAAGCTTATAAAGTCTGCCTGTCCTTTGATGCTTTATGTCCTGGTGCACTTTTTCCCCTCTTTGGAAATGAAGGTCCTCACACATTTTATTTCTTGGACAAACTGGTTAACATCTCTTACCAATAATATCTTCCAATATAAACATTCATCAGCACTTGCTGCTTTACATTGACATTTTATATTCTGCAATTTGAACCAACCCCTACTTGTTGCAAATTCTTTATTATAATCCCGGTCACTCGCTATGTAAGCAGCTTTTAAATCATTGAAAAGGCTTCCAACTTTATCTTGCACTAAAGGAGGACTGCATATTACACTGATGTTAGTGTTCATTCCAAATTATCAACAAATGATAATTTTTGTATTCATTGGGGTATGGCCTTTCCCATGCTCCTTTATTTGGACGTCGCCACCCTGCGATCGATTGTGGGTTGAACGAACTGGTATTGGTTGGTGTATGGCTAGCTTAACTCTAGGGTGCTAATGAACACCTATGGCCATACATGGTTTGATATTTTCGTTCGATATAAAACTATAGATTTTTCGATTTGTTCGAAAGTTATTGAACAAAAATGTATAATTTTTTTAATTAAACATCGAATGTATATCAAATGTGTCATGTCCTTAGATGAAAGCTCACCACCCACCCTGCTTTCAGCTTCCCTAGGCTGCAGATGAAGGGGCCTCTGCGGCTGTAAGTACAAGTGAATCTTTTGTCTGTTACTCTGGGACTGCTGTAGGTGCCTTTTTGTAGAAACGTTTTAATTAATTTGGATCTAGTTTGTTGTGATGGCACTGGACAGATGATTATTTGGTTAGATGGGTAGAGAGAAGTGGTATATGAAGCAAAGTAAACCATGTTCTTATCGAAAAAAGAATATTGATGAATGACTTAAGCCCCCCATACATGCTTCTTTGGCTGATCTACCACCATGCGCGCTCACGGCGGTCGGCTGAAAAATCGTGTGCCGATCCATGTCCATAATTCTTACATCAGTCTAATACTTTAGACTGGGATCCGATGGGGCTGAGGACACAAAACCTTGCTGCAGCACTCCCTAAGAAGCTGTGAGGGGGGAAGGGGGATGCTAGCAGCTCCTCCAATCATGCTAGGCTGCCAGCTCACTGACAGTCTCAGTGACCTCGCAGCCTCTTCTCACAGCCGTGTCCCTAGAAGCTGTCTGCCGGGGCCCGACGGACAGTGCTGGCACACAAAGGGTGCCCAGCCGATTGTGACTGGATGTTTCGGCTGATTAACCGCGCGTCATGATGGCATCACGCATGGTCGATAGGCTAAAACATCGGGTCACAATCTAAACGTGTATGGGTAGACATTAGTCATTTAATTTTTTTTGTTCCAGATGGTGCTCACAACACATCCACAAGATAAATGGGGTGAGGTGTTCAGTTTTTTGTACATTTGTTTCAACCTTTAATTTTCAACGAAATCACAGTGATTATTCTGTTCAGCCTTTGTTAGAAATCCCTATAGATGCAGACAGAAGATTGTTCAAGCAGCGTTTTGGGTAATCCTCACCATATTTCATTCAAAGAATCTCCAGTTTTTTGTACAAGTTAAGGGAAGAGGAGATTTTTTGAACAAAATATGGTGAGGATTACCCAAAATTATGCTAGAACAATGTTCTGTCTGCATCTATAGGGATTTCTAACAAAGGCTGAACAGAATAATCACTGTTATTTTGTTGAAAATTAAAGATTAAAACAAATACTTTGCAATTTCTCTTTGACTACACATGCATACCATTGTGCAAATCTGTAGTATTTAAAATGGAACTAGAAAGCGAAAAAAACAATAACCTCTTCAGACTACTATGGAGTATTTTATATCTACCTGTACAATGGCAGCTTTAAACTTACATCGTTGTTAATAGTTGAAAAATACTGAAAATAGACAATAGCCATATTTAGTTTGGAGGGGGGGGGGGCGTTGTTTTTTTGTTTTAGGGTTTTATAGTTACACGTGTGAAATTGCCACAAGGCATTGCTGGTGTTGTGTTTTATGGATACATTTTCCCACCTTTCTCTCCATTTTGAGTGACCACATAATGTATGCTGTTAGCAAGAAGGGTGCCAGAATAGAATCGTTTTTCCAGGAGTGAGAAATACTATCCACTTATTTTAATTTCCCAACATGTTTTCTTTTCAATATACAAATCACGAGACATTCTTTTTGACAATGAAGTCTTTATTATGCAGGTACCATTAGCAAGTTTGAAACATTTAAATTACAATTGCATGGTGTAGCAGAACAGCAGTTACACATGCATCACTCAACCTTTCAAGCTTTCAACAGCTCAATTTCAGGTGCATTTCCTTGTTAAAAGCTCAATATGATTTGCTGGAAAGGTATTGGGTCCATTTCAGTGGAACTATTGGTAGGTGGGATTGGTACTATTGGTACAAATTTACTGCCTTCTCTTGTTCCCCTGTTGGATCATTTTGCAGTCCTCCTTTTCATGAGTTTTTCTTTCGGACAAACTTTGTAAATATGAAAGTGGTTTTACATTTTCAAAAACAGCGCACGTTTGCAATTTGATTTGACGTTTGAGCAACTTAACCTTCTTGGCGGTATGCGGGAACCCAGTTTGTGCAGAGCTTCTAATGCCGCCAATGGATAGAGGGTAGGAGTTAGGACGGGGTTTTAATTGCAGAGTACTGTGATTCGAGGATTGAGAAACGATGTTTTTCAATCTGCAGATCACCGCCATATGTTTTATTTATTTTTTGTAATTACTACTAAGGCCATCACCTCAGGCCTGCGGCCTATGAACCTACTGTCATTTTTTATGTTGTAATAAACTTACCAATGTTTTATATCATGTACCTGTTGATTGGCACATGCCATTGGCGCTTTTAAAGTCCCCGTGCCCCTGATTAATTCTTTGATCTGGGCCTGTGAACCTAGGCTCACTTTCCCAGTGATAAAAAATTGAGTATAATATAATATGAAGAGTTTCATACTATCCAATCAAAAGGTAATCTGGCCATTGCACTACATAGTTGTTGGTTGTCTAGACCACGCCACCTATGGAATGTGGTATTTGACTTCGGCTCCCGCGCACAACCATCCTGGCTGAAACAATGTGATTTAAGCCTTAAGTTAGACTGGTAATTTTGGTGTGCAAGCTCTTCTAACGGTGGGCGATCCTTGAAGCAGTGAGGAGCACTTAAATGATAGTATTATATAGTTTGTCTCCTCAAGGAGAAAGGGTTTCCAAACCTTGAGCACACTCATAATGTTCTCAGTCTTTCCGTTTGGATGAAGGCTGAGGATACCTACAGGTGCGATGGAGCAAGAAACAGATGCTGAAGGTGTTTGTTGTATCATGTGCTGTGTTTTAAATAAATTTCTCTTGGCGATAAGCTGTAAGTTAAAACCATTGGTCACATTTCTAACTCCTTCTGTAAACTGCTTTGCAACTTTTCCCATCATTGATATTGCATGTGAGGGTAATGATCTTTCTGTTAACAACCAGCAAAAGCTTTGCTGCAAAGTCTTCATCAATCTGTACTTTTCACACTGTGCAATCTATTCTCCATTTATTCCACTTCTTCTTTAACTCCCCCAGGCTCAGCAGTTTCCTTCTAGAGTAAACTATACAGCTTTGTATATGAACAGCATGTGCTCTATGCAGATTTTGCAATAATCATGGCAAAATCAGTAATAAGGGAGATTTTCCTAATTTATAACCTCCTACACTCTGCTTATTGTCAGTGGAGCAGTTTCATATGAGTTGGGGGAGTATCGGGCATGTGTTTGTGCTGTCAGCTGCAAGTATTAGCAAGTGTAAGCACAACCAAACAAATCCAGGGTATTTATTCTATCCATGGAGATGGGAATGTACAGCATGTGATGCTGGATAATAACGGACAACAGCGAATGGCAGGAAAGCTCCTCTGTGTCCTGGGGATCACGTTCTAGAAATTCCATCAGCCTAAACTTCTTAAAGGAAAAAATGGGAGTTGAAATCAAGCTGTAATTTTCATGGTGCTTTGACCCATTGTAGAGTTTGTATGTTCAAATGCGTAATATAGAGGGTTCAGTTGTTTAGAAGAGATACATAATGAATATTGTGATGATGTTTTTTTTATATAGAAGAGTTGTATTTGAAAACCAACAATACATGTATAAAGAATACATGTTGATGTTGGATTGTCTGCTTAATTGGTAGGAGGATTCTGTCAAATTTATTCCTCTTCATCTCCGTTAGGAAACCCCAGAAGCCTGACTGCTTGGCCATGCAACATAGTTGCACTATACCTACTTGTAATTTCCTTGAGGACACTTGAATTTTAAGTGTCCTTTACCATGTGTGATTAAAGATATTTTCTGGGGGAGGGGTTTAAGACCTTAGCCTTATCAGACTGTTGAAGTGATTTTACAAGAGGGTGAAGTAAGTAGATGGGGTCAAGCAGAGTGAGCATAGAAGCTCTAGGCCAGTGGTTCTCAACATGTGGGTTGGGACCGCCTTGGGGGCCAAATATTATTTTTAAACAATGTTGGATTCAGTCTACGATCATGAGAACGAAAGTAACAAGTTTCAAAACCCACACTTTCTGGTTAGTCGAAACGAATGTAGTATCATTTCTTATGGCATATATTATAAAAACACCCATAATGTTTTTGAATCTCCTGAAACCCCCTGTATCTAAATGTGTTATAATTTTCCTGCCTAGCTTACCAGAAAAAAATTGTTATCGACATTCAAGTTGACATCTTTGGCTTTCAGGAAGAAAAGATGAAATGGAAGGAGGTTGTTTTTTGGGATGAGAGTCCCCTTTCTTAAGAACATCAGATATCTGGCTCTCTTGTGTCTTTCTCTTCTTGGAAGAGTCTGTAGACTTTTGTAGATTGTCAAGATGGTTCATTATGATTATTCATATCAAAACACATATGAGCCTGCACTTCTTGAGATCTTTGACCAAAAAACACAGACTCCGTCTCGGAATCTGGTGCTTGGATCTCAACTTGCTAGGATTCTCATCTATCACCAACAACATAAAGAAGTCCCTCATTTGAAAATAAAAGTCCAAAGCTTTTATTGTAGTCACATATAAGTACATCACCAACATGACCACCTTGGAATCACCTCCCCTCTAACGCATTTTACTCAATAGCCAGAGTTTATTCTTAGAGATGCAAGTATAGTGATCCCATAAAAGTGTGAGAAGTGTTTATATGTTAACACTCAAATGTCCTCTTGATGTGTTTTCTGTAGTTTTCACAATTTGAGTCTTTCATAACGTAATTGCTGTTGCTGCACTTTTTGAAGCCTCTTCATAGAATAAGGGACCCCACATTTTCAGAGTTCCTTGGTTTTGCTGCAATATTGTAGTAATGGGGGAGCACAGATAAGGAAGAGATATTTAAGACTCTAGAAGAGTCTCTTCTATAATGCAAAAAAAGTTACCAAAAGAAAAAGTTCCTGAAAGCAAGACTTCTCTCTTTCCTTTACCTATAGTATATTGAAAAAAAAATCTCTATGCATTTGAATATGTTTGGATAGATGTAATCGAGGAATATGGGGAGCAACTTTTTCAAGATTTTCAGTTACAACAGACTCACTTTTTCACCTGTATTTTTGTACATTACTTCTTTAATAACGTTAATTAATTTCCTTTCAAAGCTTACCAAGCGAAAACCGACACTGTCCCAGCATTCTTGTGGGTTATTTATTGATATTAACTCCCCGGGATTATGATTTTAATTGCTCTGTGACAATTGCAGCTTTTTTCTCCCTTGGCTCATATTTGACAATGATAATCTATAAACATTTCAACAGAAGCGTTTATTTGAAGAGATTAGAATTGATGTGTGGAAGGACATGAAATCCTTGAGCCATTTGTGAGCATTATTAATAAAAGATTGGTCCCTGCTGGAAGCCCAGCATCCCGACTCATTCAGAGAAGAAATGCAGCCTCAGTATAGCGGGGCTCCACGGAGAGACATGATTTATAATACGTCATGGCAGTGCTATGTGTAATTAAATAAGGGGATCTTTTGTATATGCAGTCAAAGGCAGGGCAGACACCCAACTGTTTACCAACCCAGATAGAAACCATAAAACAAAAGATCCACTTACGGACAGTCAGCCAACATTTGCAGGGCACAGCCTTCCTGTTACTGGCTTGCCAGGAGCTTCATCTCTCTTGTCATTTTCCTAATCTTTTTTCTTTAAATAAGCAAAACTGTTTTAGTTAAGAGCAGAAATATGTAAAGATCACATCATTGAAGTATGAATTGTATACAAAATGAATGTATTGCCATCCAGCGACTGAGTTAGCAGCTTCCTTTGTATTCTAAAACGATAGCATTCAGATGATGCACTTCATTGACTGCAGAACCCTGATCTGGAAAGATATTTTGCCCGTTTCTAAATTTGTACTTGGATTTCAAGAGGATAAACAAAAGAAGCAAATTTTTATAGCCGTGTTTCAGGAGAAAGGCTGCGTATGCTTAAGAAAAAACAAAAGCAACATAATTAAACTGCCAGACAAGGGATGGGGTTGATGATTATTAGAATGATCATGGACTTTATAATTACATTAGTAATAGTACTAATATGAATTTACAAATAAGCGCAAAGAACTTGATGAAAAATGCACCATTTAGATCAATCAATATCTTAAATGGTCCAGCTCCAGTCACTTGGTTAGTACAGGTTACATTATTACATCAATTAGAGTGTGAGTGTCTGAGGAACTTTGTGCTTCTGTTTTGGTGGATGGATGTAGAGGCCTATTGTCTAACCAGCCAGGTACACAGATAGAGGAGATACCATAATTTAAACCTTCAGATTTCTTCTCAACTATAGTACACATAGGTGATTTACTATAATGCAGGTGGGCTTGAATGTATTTCTTTTGAATTCATGGCACACAGGACACCACAGAACATCCACACAAATCGTTAGTTTGAATATTGTATATGTTGAATAACATCTTTAAGTTTTACATTTGTTATCTGGACAATTCCAGGCGGGTTTTCACCGGTCGCAGGGTTTGCTACAAAACCAAGCACTCCCACGCTGCTGCAAATGACTATGTAAATGTAGCATTATGGTGGTTCTTAACTTATGCAGAAGGTTTTGTTTTTTTAAATATATTAACATGTGGCAGACTATAAAACTTATACCATACCCTGTAATGTGTGTAACTATTATTGATAAACTAGGCTAACCATTTGACATCTTTTTCACAATGAAATATTTTTGTGCTTTTTTTCTGTCCGAAAGATTGGGCGTTGATGTTATAAATAGCTAAGTACACACAAGAGGCCATGATTTTAACATCACCATGGAGACCATGTTACCAGAAACTTTCAATTATGTGGAGTTTGCTGAGCCCAGGCACATAAAACTAGAACTGGATCACCAGTTTTAGGACCAGATTCAAACTATTTTAAAGATTTGTAAATCCATAATTAAAACTTTTTGTTTCTGTATGTTTCCCCTTGCATGTGATTCAAAATCCGTGAACTCAATCATTTACAGTTCACGTGAAGTCAACATTTTCTTTAAGTTTTTATTTCCTAGTTTTAGATAGAGCTGTGATTTTGCTTTTTCTTCACTTCCTGCCATAGTGAGAACTGCAATGGGGTTGCAGCATATGCAGTAAGTTGACTTCACTTATGATCTGTGACCTCCCTAGCAATGCCTGGGCATGCTCCTGATGAGGTGGTGGATGATCTCCTTAGGGATCTCCTCCCACACCTGGACTAAAGCATCCCCCAACTCCTGGACAGTCTGTGGTGTGTTGGTGGATGGAGCTAGACAAAGTTTTAGATGTGCCTAATTGTATTCAGGTCTGCGGAACAGACGTGTCAGTCCATAGCATCAATGCATGTTCCTCCTTGCACAAAGGCAGAGGTAGTGGTCCTGATGCTGGGTTGTTGGCCTTCTCCACGTCTCCTGATGTACTGGCCTGTCTCATGGTAGCGCCTCCATGCTCCGGACACTAGGCTGACGGGCAGAGCAAACCTCCTTGCCACAGCTCGCATTCTTGTGCCATCCTGGATGAGCTGCACTACCTGAGCCAATTGTGGGTTGTAGACTCTGTTTCATTCTACCACTAGAGTGAAAGCACCACCAACATTCAAAAGTGGCCAAAACATCAACCGGAAAGCATAGGAACTGAGAAGTGGTCTGTAGTCACCACCTGACAGAACCACTCTTTTATTAGGATGTCTTTCTAATTTCCAGCTGTTGTCTATTCCATTTGCCCAGAATGTGAAATTGTCAATCAGTGTTGTTACCTAAGTGGACAGTTAGATTTCACAGAAGTGTGAATGACTTGGTGTAACATTGTGTTATAAAGTTCCTTTTGATGCTTTTTTTTTTTTTTTTTTTTTACTTTTTTTATATTCCTTGCTCAAAATAGTCGCTCCCCCTCCCATTGTGTGAAGAAAATATAACCAAGATATTGTCCCCTCCAGAGGTATATCTTAACATTCCAGCTTGTGGAGGAGTTTACCCTGTATGACAGTAAGCTCACCTGACCTCTGCACACGGCGTTGGCTGCTCACAAATAATTTTTTTTATCCCTTATCAAAATAAAGGAGTTTCATATTCATCTGAACATGTGTGTGATTCTTCCCGTCGCACATGCTAATCAATCAAAAATTTGGTTGGTAGCAGATACCTGGAGGACGATTGGTCCAATCCCTAACCACATGACCTCCGATGCCGATACTCTTATGCTTTTCCTTGAACTATTCGTTTAAGTAAAAGCATAAGAGTATTGCTACACAAGTAATTTTAAACTTGATAAATTGATGTTCTGAAAAATACGTTTTTCATTTTGCTCTGTGTCCAGCAATTAATATTAAAACTGGAAAGTCCCCTCTATTATCTTATGTCAAATTAGGGGTTTTCTTATTTTTAACTTTTTATAATACTTTCAATCTGGAATGTGTAAAGAGATGCAAATGGCTGCACTTACCGTATTTTTCGGACCATAAGACGCACTTTTTCACC
>CM070039.1:38955005-38966526 GCA_036250615.1 Ptychadena robeensis | reverse complement strand
CCCCCTGGTGCCGATAATAGGAAGCAGAATTGGAGGTGGTAGGTCCGCTTTAATCCAGTGCTGTGTTTCTAGCACACTTTTGTGAAAATTAGTTCAAATTAGAGAAGTTCATTAAATCCTTCCTGAATTTGGTGACCTTACCCTTTCTTTCTTTGTCTGTGCTCACAACAAAACAGCCTGAAAAAGATGGGCAATGTTTTCATTCTATCACAAAGGTAACGCCAATTGTTACACAAAACTTTGATCTATTGATTGATTGAAAACCTGTGACGTGTAACTGGGAAGAACTTGACTTACTGGAAATCAGTTAAGGAATACATATATATGTAGTACATGTTTGTGTAGAGCAAATGCTGCACGGTTTTCATTCCTTCACTTACGTTTCATTTGTTTAGTTAACTGTGTAAACAGCTTTGCAATAATGGGAAAATCATATGTTGTTAATTGGAAGTGTCAACATAATTTTTCTAGCTAGACCTCTACATATCCAGTTTTACAGGAAACTCTTGTTAAGTTTGTTTAACCAGGCATTTTTTTTGTGCTTGACCTAGAGCTACTAAAGTTCAAAGTGTACTATACTAACGAATGTTGAAAATTGTTTATTTCTGATGGAACACTTGCAGGCTGTAGATCAGTGGTGGGCAACTGAGTTGATATGTAGGGCCACAAGTGCGGCCCTCAGCATCACCAAAGGGCTGCACATATGATCGATCCAGACCCTCCCCCTGTCAACATATCTCAGCAGGCAGTGGACCAGATCCCGTCAGGCAGTTAAAACCCAACAGCACCCACCCCCCCCCCTCCTGCCCTTGGGTGCAGCACTCGTATGAAGACCTGGTTTCCCTGATCAACATTGCCAATTTTACTGATGTAGGACCGCCAAATTGATTAGGAAAGCTGGATCAGGGTGTGACCTCGTCACAGGTGAGTTGGTATGCCCTATGCATTAACCGTTCGGTTTTGTGGGCCGTATGGGGAGGACCAAGGGGGGCCACGAACAACGCCCAAAGGGCTGCATGCACCCCCCGTGCCGCAGGTTGGGCACCTAGGCTGTAGAGGGATCCATTTCTCAACCCAACCGGCTTAAGGCTAGCCATACACGGGTCGATTTATTTTGCGATTTGATCGTCAATCCGATTTTCTTGCAAACGTCAATCCCATTTAGAGTAAATCGATTATTTTAAAGGAATAGATTCCTGTGAAATCAACTCCTTCATAGGAATCAATTCTATTGGTACAATCGATCAAAATTGACCAACATGTCCGATCACTTTTCGATCGATTCAATGTTCGATGTCGATTTACCTTTTGGTTGATCACACCAGCTGGGCAGGAATCCATTTCCATTCTATTGACTTCTATTGATAGTTTTGATTTGATCAAACGCAAAAATCGAACCATGTATGGCCACCTTATCACATGTACAGGTGATAAACTGATGCAAGTTGATTCCATTAAATCTTTTCCCTCTGTCCTTCTTTCAGAACCCTAAGGAAGAAGAAGCCTGAGCCAACAGATTACAGCAAAATGAGGCCTGCTCAGAAACGAAAAATAATGTAAGTGTTTATGTGAATTTATGCTAATTGCAGAGATTTCCATCAATTATCTAATTGCTGTGTCTAAATGCTGCCTTGTTTATGTAGCTCAATTTAATTCTGTACAGATGTACATGCCTGGAAAGCTAAAGATGGTGACTGAAAGTCTTGCAGCTACAATTTCTGGCATAGGACAGAATACACTTTTAAAAACATCTACCAATCTGCGTAGCATGTCAGATCCCACATGATCCAAAACTCCCAAAACCTCTACCTAGGAACCAGTATAATTGGTTAAAGGATCTATATTGAAAGCATTGTATTCCAGAAACATCTGCCTGAGATTCAACTTGAATATTTCTTTGTTTTTACTTATTGTCTTCCTCTCCATGACCCCTACAACTCGGCTGAAGAGAAAAGGGCACGTTTCAGTCCCTGTGGATAGTACAGCAAAACTGTCCTCCTGGTGCTGACAGCAAGACCCATGACCCATTTCGCGTTACGTGATTTTTTTGTTTGCATGCCCCCCCCCACCCAATTTTCTATTTGACAAACTGCCAGAACTGAAATACACTGCCACTGGAATGTGAGGGAGCAAGGGAAAATTTCATTTATTGTACATTTGCAGTTTGAATTAAAATAGTATTCAATATTTCATTTTTACCCGACTAGAATGTTTAATAGGCCCTTTTCCCATTTTCATATTTGTTCAGGCTAGATATATGTCCAAACCCATATTATTATGACCCATTTCTCTTGCTTTCCAGTCTGATACCTCCGATACCTGTGCTTTGGGTCACCAAGCATAATTTCATTGTCACTGTTCTTAGCCTAAATGCACACAAAACAAACGCAACTTCAAAGTCCTTGGCTGCATTTTCTTTTTTCAGACTTTTTGTTTAATTGGTAATTGAGCCACTTTGGGTAGCCACAGAATAGCGGCACTAAAGGTCGTTGTGGCCTTACATTCTGTAAATTTTGTATTCTTGCAACTTTTTATCAAAGCTATAAAATCAGCATGGCACCTGCCCTGCATACTGTATTTTACAGACCATAAGACTCTTTTCTGTATAGAACACCCTATGCAGCGGAGCCTCTTATGCCGATAAAAATACTGGTAACTGCCAGTCAGAGTTCTGTGCTCCAGAGAATTAAAGTAGGTGGGGAAGCTGTCAGAGGCTTGAAACTGCCTGCTCACATAGTCTCCGCAGGCTGAAAATCCAACCATTATGGATCATCTGCCTGCAGATCTCTGTATGTAAACAGCAGCATCAGCCTGCTCACATGCACTCTGAACAGGGAAAATCCGCCCACCAGCAGAGATCGTCCCTGCTTTTGTATGTGAGCTGGCTGAAGCTGTTGGCTAGGAAGTGGGAAAGCTTCTGACAGTTCTGTGCTCAGCTTCCAGGAGGAATGCGAAGACACGACCACCTGCTGCTATTTTGATATCAACTGATTTTTGCTCCTTTTTTTATTCAGTTACTTAATCACCTTTCCTTTTACCAATGTTGTTGAAAATAAAACTGGAGGAGAGACTGTAGAACATTGTAGGGTTTTAAAACTGGAATTTGCTGAATAGGATAAGTTTGAGAATAGAGTTTCCGGTAATTTCATGGCCATCTTAATAGTTTATAAAACAAAATCACTACTATTCATCTGTGATGGTGATAAATGAAAACCTTGCGTAAAGGGAAGTATTGGATCATTCTTCCTCCCTTGATGTGTCTCTCAGCTGTAAGTACACAGAGGAAACTCTTCATCCTTTTTCTCTTTATAAGCTGTGTATATGTGACATGCCATGAATACCAGGGCAGTGTGATAACTCCATTACGATTTTGTGTGCTGTGTTGTTTCAAAATTTCTCAAGCAAAAGTCCAGACTAAATACAAGTAAGGATTACACACATCCCATGGCTATTTCACACAGTTTGGTCTGTAATATAGCATTTTATTAATGATCTAATTGACATAATGATCACAGATCAAGCTAATTTAGACCAGACTTGGAAATGTTTGTGTTGGTTATAAAAAGCACACTGAACAAACCTATTGGGGAAAAAAAAAACTTTTTTGCACTATAAGGGGGGGAATGTGCACGTCTTATATTGCAAATGCTCAGCCTATTTGGCTGCGTGCGTTGTGCGTTGATGTTTTCCCGTGGTACATTCCTATCAATTTTAGAGAGGACCTACCACTTGTAAGTTCTCTGCAGTATCTGCTTCAGCTCAGCTGAAAACAAAACAGTTTCTGACAGCAGGAGGGGTGTCTTTTTAGAGACAGCCCCCCACTGTGTTACGTCTCGCCTAGGCAGGACGTAACAAGCCGCAGGGGCTACTGGGAATGCTCTCCCACAAGCCCCTGTGTCTCAGTCTCACAGATGTGACGTCAGCGTCCTGTCTCTGAGACTTTGTGAAGAGAGGAGAGAGAAGCCTCTCTTCACACAATCTAGCTGAGTGCCCCCTCCTTCTCCCCCACACCGGAGCTGAGCTCTGTCTGTGAAAGAGTGCAGGGGAGAAGGGGGGGGGGGTTGTTGTCAGCTGCTGTCCGTAGAAGATAGATCAGAAAGTGGCTTCTCTGCCCTTATGCAACATGTTGCAGATAAAACATGAAGAAGGTAAGTATTTTTATTTGCTTTTGTGTAGAAGTTTTCTAGGATCTGAACTGCTGATAGGTAAGTAATGTGTCTATTTCATGTATGTGTGTTTTTTTGTTTTCGTTTTAAATTCATACCTTATTAAAGCGGTTTTAGTCAGCTTAATGATCCCCACCCACATGAGGGTTGTTTCTCCACCATTTGCCTTGTATATTATTTCCACTCATTCACATTTTAATAAATTCCAAAATGCTTTTCTGTTTCCAGCCATTTTATTTGTCCTTTTAGAGTTATTTCTTAAGGCCGGATACAGCAGAAGATGGCAGAATGGGTTTGGGAGAAATTAATTGACAGGCTATACAACATAGCATTGTTAAAAAAAAAAAAAAAAAAAAAAAAAAAAAGATCTTTTCCGTGCTGTGCGTGTCGAGAGCTCTCATCACTTATTTTGTTCCTTCAGAGGCAAACAAGAGCACAGCATCAGCTGTTAGCATCTGGCAGGCAGCCGTTAGACATGCTTTAGGGTTTGTTGCCAGCCTAGAAACCTCCTGTTTAACCGGTGGGAAGCCAATGGAGACGGAGACACAGAAAATAGGACTATTCTATAACCAGTCATAATGTTGGGTAGAAATCGCCAAATAAGGTTAAATTGGGCCTTTTGTTCCACAGCCAAGTCTGTTTTGTGAAGTTTAATGTACTTTTGGGCTATTATGTTTGACTGCTGAAGGAAAGGATGATGAAAAAGGAGATGCCACATCTGGCTAGGATCTGTGATTACACCTAATGAATTGGTGTCAATATTCTTCTGGTTCATAGAAGCTGTAGCATGAATGGGAATACCTTTTTAGGCCATGCTTCTAGGGATCTGTATAGAATCTTATAAAATGACCCTGCATAACACAGACCTTACTGCTATGTGTAGCCTAGAAGTTTATTATAACCAAGATGTTGCCAGTAAATTGCTATCCATGTAAACAATTAAAACAACATTTGCATATTTTTTAACTTAACATTTGTTGTTTGCAGTTGTTTGGCCTAAACAGAAATAAAAATGTTATCTGCATTGTTTAGGGCAGTCGTTCCCAAACTTTCCCTGCAGGGCCCCCCTTTTCCAGATAGGAATGTTATTGAGCCCCCTACCCTTCCGCCATTCAAACTACACAGGTTCAGATTCAAACCTTATTTGAAATACAACTCTTTCTCCTCATATACACATACACACACACTACAATCATGCAGAGAGATGCCTTATTATATATTCATACAACATGCACATTAATCATTAATGACCTAGGCCAGTCTTTTGAAGGCTGAGTGCCAAAACAAACTCATAACCCACTTTTTTTTTAGCAATAGCCAATACCTGAATAGTGCAAAATGCCGATTTTTGCCTGAAATACTCTAGGTATTGTTACTGCCCAAAAAAACATGGCTTCAGTGTGAAGTGGCCCTAAAATTGTTATAGGTTCACCATCACGGATCTAGACAAACAGACACACACATTACATACACTTTACTTACGGTCTGCAGCTAGTTCCTGGATGGTCAACTTCCTGTCCCTCCCCCAGCATTCTGATTGCATAGCAGTGATGAGGGACAGTGGGGTCACTGTGTGCAATTGGAAAAAGGAGGAAAATAACTGACAGCCAAGATAATCAGTAGGCAGCAGTTCCCTCCTTTCTGTGGGTGACATCGCGTTTCTCCCACAGAGAGCTCAGAGTGCCACCTAGACTGCACCCCTCTGTGCCCCCCCCCCCCCCCCCAGTGTTGTAAACATTGGTTCATGGAGAGGTCTCAGGACCCATGCTCATACCTAACCTGTTCTATTTATAAAAGCTAAAAATTCAATGTCTTTTTGATCAATACTGTCACTTTTGAAGTCTGCTACTACTTCAATTGTCATGGTCGGAGGCCGAAGTGAAAGTCTTTGGACCCTTATCAAATATTATTTACTTCTGCAAACATTGGAGGTCAGTTACTCTAATGAACAGATGCTATTTTCTTGAAATTTGGTCAAACCTCCATCCACAAAGCACTGACTGCCATGGTATATAATGTGATTGCATATTTAAATAATTATGGCATTACAAATTGATTGCCAGATTCTCCAAGATGGTAAACTGAAGAAGCTTGAGATACAACCAACTTGAGATATGACCAAAATTTTTATTTCCACCCTCCTGCACAAAGTGCTTCAAAGACTTCTGTACAAATGCTATTGCCCGAGGGTTGCACCCATGGACTCCAGAGGTGTCCACAAACTTGCCTCTGACCCAAGGTCAGTGCCAGAGTGTCAGGAGTGAGCAGGCATAGACGTGCATTGTCCAATGCACTCCTACATCTCACAGGTGGGGTGGGCATAGGTACGGGGCCCCAATGCAGGCTGACCTGACTGATCGTTCTGAGCCCATATATATGCGCATACACGGGGGAGTGTGCAAGGACCCCAAAGGTATCTAGGAATTTCCCACTGTGCTGGAGACTATCAGTGAATTTTCAGTGCATCATGGCCCCAAAAAAGGCAGGACAGATCGGGAAAAAATAAGAGGGATACGAGGGCAAAAGAAAATCTTATAGCATGTTCCTAGCCTATCAGAAACCACAATTTAACTTTATTTTCTATAAAAGTAGAAATATTATTGACTGGATTATAAAGTAATGGGGTATTCCTGTTTTTGTGACCTTTTTTTTTACGCGTCAACAAGATATACTAACATTAAATTAAATTAAGTTAAATTAAACATATTGCAATTCACATCTCTTCTGTTTGTGTGCTGTTTTCTTTGGATTACAAATGGGTTTCCTTGGCTGATTGCTTTTAATTATTATTATTATTTTTTTTTTTTTAAACCAACATTTTGATTTTGGCTCAAAGGGAGCTGTAGCCACTTCTCAGTCATAACAGGCGATGTGCAGAGAGAGTTGGCACCACTGCCAAGGCTGGAGAAGTGATGTCCAGAGTTTAGCTGTAACAGAACGCTGAAAATGTTTAACTCTCTGTGTACTTAGCTAAACGTATCTTTCTTTCATTCTCTTTTCTGCATGTCTTATAATATATACATAAAAGATATTAAAATATATGCATATTATGATTAAGAAAAATGAATTGAACTTGTTTGATAACTGGTAGATATTCTTAGTTTGTAACCCTGGAATTTTTGCTGCTGTTGAATAGGGCTGGAAAAACCCACCACCCTTTCTGTAGCTCAAAGTGGAGGGGTTAACGTATTTTTAAAGTGGAACGTCCCGTTAACAGGTGATCTTGTAAAGGAAGCTTCACAAAAGTGCCTCACTATTTTATTTATTCTTTTTAACCCATTTTCCCCTCTTCAATTGTGATAGGAAGGGCATGCATAAGCATAAGTCTGTATGGCCACCTTTTATTTTAATGGCGCTTTGGCGTAGGGGGACTTCATGTGATTTGATAGCTTGTATTATGGCCATGAGATACTGAAAAAAAGTATCAAACTGTATAAAAACCTGGCGCAGCAACGCTAAACGTATATTGCCTCAAGTTGGCTTTTGCAAATTAAATTAAGATGGACTGCGGTTAAATGAAAGATACATTTCCTAATCCTAGTTTGTGGTTGGCTGAAGCCATTTATGGTCAAACAACTGTGTTTGGCATTGAAAGGCAATTCTGATCAACATTCTTGCTCCTTCTGTATAGACATTTCTTTTAGGTTGGGGCTTTCTCATTATGGCAAGAAATGGCCAAAACTCAATTTATTACAACAGCATGGCTAGTAAGCTAGGCATACATGGTTAGATTTTCCATTCGATCGATTCAAATATGATTGTATTAAATTTGATCAAATTACATTTGGTACATTTTTACCATTAGATTATATGATCAATTCCAAATGATTCATAGTTCACATGCTCCATAGTACGATTGGATAAAAATCAATCATAATACCTAGAAAACCCATCAGATACCTGAACAATGTACTGTAATTTACCAACATGTCCAATCACCACTTGATCGATTTTGATTAAAACAAAAAGGAATTGACTTTCAAATGATTAACTTGTATGCCCAGCTTTAGAGTCAGGGTACTGAACTGACCTTCCTGCAGTCCAGGCATGTTACCATTGAAAACATTATTTCTGTTGTAAAACTACGGCCATTAGGGGGATCCAAACAATCATCCTCTAAGCCAGTGGTTCCCAAACTGAGGGGGGCGCAAAGGTATTCCAGGGGGGCACCGGCCCTCTTTCTTAACCTGTGTTTGAATAGGGTGGGGGGGGGCTCGATAATGTTCCTAAAAAGAAAAGGGGGGCCCTGCAAGGAAAGTTTGGGAACCACTGCTCTAAGCATTATCTAAAACATCTTTACACCAAGGTGACAGGTAATTAAAAGACTAAAAGTTCAGTTTTAGCCCCCGGGCCTTAGTTTGCCCATGGCTGGTATAGAAGGTATGAAATGTAATCTTTGGAATATTTATTTTAATGATGTTGCTATGTGTTTTTATTTTTTTTGCCCCAGTGAGGAAGAAGTTTCTCGTGTCCAGCAGCTGATCAAAGATCCTTCCTACAAGTCTAACCCTCTGTCAGTAGTAACGGAGCACTTGCTGAAACGTATGAAGGCAGAGCAAGGAGCCCTCTCTAACCTCTGATGATGTGAGCCAGTGCCCTGACACCGGGGACGTGATACAGTGATCAAGACGTGGCCAGCTTCAGGAAATGCAAGAAAATTGCTGCAGATTACATAGCAAAACTCTTACCGCTCAACCAAGTGTTCAGGAAGGTGGTCATGTGCGAATCATCTGGCAGTAGTACACGTGTTGTCCTGTATAATGATCCTTACCTAGTGATTATGTATAACATGATCTGTGCACATCTGCTGTAACTCTAAAACCTGGATTATGGCCGATGTGAGGACCTAGTATTGTTTTCAAAGCTTGTTCTTGGTTTACAAATGGGGAAAAAATTGTTCTTGAATAAGAATGGGTTTATATTCTAAATAAATACAATTATATTACTGCACATTTAGCTAAACATTTGGTTAGATACATTTATGAACTGCCACATATTTTTCCAACTAGATAAAGTAAAATGTTATGTTCGCCTTGTAAAGCCCCCCATACACATTTAGATCATGCCATATAATTTTCATTAGATCTACCAACAACTATGTAGTGCTGGGTCCTCCCTGATAGAGAACTTAGTGATTGGAAGGATTAGAAAGGTCCTCATATTACATGGTTTTGGTAGAAGAAATGTTGATTGTACAGAAATGGTATGGTTTGATTGTAAGGTGTATGGGGACCTTTACTCTGCACTCACATCTTCTGCTTCAGGTTTGTTTGCTTTTACCGGAGTTCTGGGGATAAAGAAATATATCTCTGTGCATTGAACCAATCATTAGAGCATTATCACTTAAACTGTAACCCCCTAACTGCAGGGTTTCCCCCTTATTTCTTGTTCTGGTGACAGTTAAAAATGTTGGTGATGGGGCGCCCCTCTTTTGGGCACAGACACAGCCATAAGAACCTTACACGCGCTTACTTCTTACTACTTATTCACGTGTATCTAAAGCCAAAATATATGGCCTTAATTGTGAACACATTTAAGTTGGCCTAGATTGGTATTTCTTAGTGCGGCTATATAGGACTTTTTGCTATTGCTACTCTTCATAGTTCAATGCCCTTATAACTGAAGAAGTATACTCAGGATTTCATTTACTCGGCTGTCCATATGCCTTAAAGTTCAACACCTTGGTATTAGTATTGGCTTTTTATTGACTGTCGGCACAACCAGAGTAATATAACAATATATGCTAAGAAATACATTGCAGGTGAATGGAATATATGAAAATTGTGAATATAAGAATTGAAGGGATGTTGTATACTGCTCATAAACCAAAGTGGTTTGCTGTGTAAGGTAACCAGTAAGTAAAGTGTGTTGGATAGTCTTATACTTGTTCAATTAAAATAAAAGATGATTTGGCTTTTGTTATATTATTGTATGTGCATTTGTAAAACACTTTTTAGGTGTGGAATATATGAGTCAAGTGAACAGGCAATGAGTTTTGGGACCCCTACGTTAAGCGCAGTGCTCAATAAGGAGTTCCGACGGATCACATACACTTTACCTACTGTTCTCACAGTGCTGAGCCGTTCTGCCGATGCAGGGGTTAACGTAATCTGTCTGAACAGAGCATCCGCTGAGCAGGTACAGTGTATGTGATCCGTCAGAACCCCCGCCAAGCACTGCATGAAACGTTGTGAGACATGGCCTTTGATGCATGGCCTTTGGTTTTCAACCTTTTTATACCTGCAATCCAGGAAGTGCTAGTGCAGAGTGTCACTTTCATGTTACAATCAGGTAAGTGTAATTCCCTTCCCCTCTTATTTTTGCTCCCTGCTTGTGCAAATAATGTGCGAGGAGGAAACTTTCCATCCTGCTTTTTAGCAGCATCTCTGATGCTTTCAATGAACATGGTGACCCCTGAGAAATGGTCCTTTGAGCACCAAAGGGGGTGTGACGCACAGGTTGAGTAACATTGCTTGATGGCTAGTTGGAATTGGAGCATTTGCAAAAAAATACCTCTTGGTATGGTACAATCAATTGTATGGTACAATCAGGAATAACTTTTGCCAGGTATATTGTAGGCTTCTCTGACCAAGCCTAAGATATTCTGTCACACAAAACCTGATGTTTTTTTTAACACTGTGTTGTAGCACATTGGCAATAGTTTAGAACAGGCATTCATAAAGTAAAAAAATATCTTGGAACCCAACATCAAGCTTGCACACTTGTCTATGCGGTGACCAATGCCAAACCTAATATAAAGCAAGTCCAGTTAACCAGCACTTTCAGAATTGACGCACGTTCCCACATTATTCGGTATCGGGCTGGCAAGGAATCGGGTGTGCCAACTTGCAGAATTGGACTAAGATCAGCCGTCATGTCGGATCGCACATTGATCCGACATGATGGATAATTTTACTCCGATTCCATTTGTTCGGCTGGGGATGGCTACCCCCAGCCGAAGTAATGGGCGGCACACAAAGTCATCATGCCCGCCCGCTAGTGCCAAAATAGTCAGGATTCGACAGGAAATCATCCAGTCTATACCCAGCTTTACAGATCAGATGGTCCCATCACCTTTCTAGCAGCCTGTTTCATCTACCTCCCCTCTACTTGAGCTGCGTTTTAGTCTGCATTTTAGTCTTTTCAGCTTTTTTTATAGGATCTGTTTATGGCTCTGAAATCTCTTCTGTATTAAACTGAATGAGAACACTTATTTCTGTGCTGTGATCCCCAGCAGCTCCATATAATGATATGGGATCACCCCCTCTTACTACACTGTGTATTACCACAAATGTGTATAAAGGTGGGTTTACACGTCAAGATTTTTTCGGCCGACAGATGGACGACTAACGATT
>CM070039.1:38934392-38948684 GCA_036250615.1 Ptychadena robeensis | reverse complement strand
AATCTTGGAAGAAAACCTCTTGGAGTCCGCAAAAGACTTGAGACTGGGGCGGAGGTTCACATTCCAGCAGGACAGCGACCCTTAACATAAAACCAGGGCAACAATGGAATGGTTTAAAACAAAACATATCCATGTGTTAGAATGGCCCAGTCAAAGTCCAGATCTAAATCCAATCGGAAATCTGTGGCAAGATCTAAAAACTGCTGTTCACAAACGCTGTCCATCTAATCTGACTGAGCTGGAGCTGTTTTGCAAAGAAGAATGGGCAAGGATTTCAGTCTCTAGATGTGCAAAGCTGGTGGAGACATGCCCTAAAAGACTGGCAGCTGTTATTGCAGCAAAAGGTGCTTCTACAAAGTATTGACTCGGGGCTGAATAATTACGCACACCCCACTTTGCAGTTATTTATTTGTAAAAAATTTTTGGAATCATATATGATTTTCCTTCCACTTCTCACGTGTACACCACTTTGTATTGGTCTTTCACGTGGAATTCCAATAAAATTGATTCATGTTTGTGGCTGTAATGTGACAAAATGTGGAATACTTTTGCAAGCCACTGTATAAATATTTGAATGCCCATTTCTCAGGAACTCTACATAAGCAAGCCACCGGCATTGATGCCATGCACCCATAGCTGGACTTCGTGCATAGAGGAATGAAAAGGCTATTAAATAAAAGTGTAATTATTAGGCACAGCACTTTAATAAACTATCTTGGGTACCTTTCTTTGACTTCATCTAACTTCTGAATCTGTTTCATGGACATTAGATGCTATCATCAGTCCTTGCACCCTCTTTAAGGACAGTCCCGGGTTGAGACCAATTGTTGGGTCGGAGCCTCTTCTAAATCTAAATGAAGACTTCGCCATTAGTTTGTCCTCTGACAAGCACTGATGTTTGGCCTTTAATGAACACCTTAAAGGTCCAGAACAGCAAACTGGCGGAACTTTTTCAATTTCAGAAGTGTTTACACTTCCAGCATCTGATTTCTACTTCCACTTTTCATACTTTACCCTAAACCTTGGTATTAGGAGATGTTGTTTTCTTTTTTCACAGGCAAAGCATTTATATTAAGCAAGATTGTATTAGCAGACAAATCCCACTACATTTTCAAATCATTTGTCATCTCCAAATACACTGTGTAGTTTTTTAGATTAGTTACCCTTAAAAATGTAAAAGGTGTAGCAATAGCCATTTCAGAAGAAAACGTTTCCCTCATATTGTAAATCCTGAGCATCTGAATCCTATTAATGTCCCTCTAGGCTAGCAGGTGACAGTAGCACTCTAATTCATAATAATTCATTGGATGGCATAGATATATCCACTACATTTCCAGAATAAGAATTGAGCATGGAGCTTTTGATGTCTGAGCGGTTTTATATGAAGTTAATAGGGCTGATCAAGAATATGAGTTTTTGAAATATTTACTAGTTAATGTTATTAAATCTATTGTCCACTGTCATAGGTGCTCCACACATGTTTTACAAACCATATGTGGAGCCGAACACTTATCCTGGTCTCCAAGTGGTCCTCCAAATGTACATCTGTGATATTCCTTCTTTGTTTTTCAACCTTGTACTCCACAGATACTGTATAGCAGAATACATCGGGATTGATGATGCTCTTCTTGATGAAGGCATAATGTTTACATGTAAGGTATGTATATACTTATTGAACAGAACTTTTTGGGTATTATCCAAGACTGGGTTGACAAACTTATACTGTAGCCAACTTCTTTCCTTTGCAAATTCACAGTTAAATGCTGACTTCAATAAGTCGCTTTAATGGTATTGTTAATATAATATAATTAGTTCTCACTATATTGGAAATTCGATGTTTAAGAGTCAAGTCACATTGAGTAAATGCATTATTTTCATAGATTAGTTTGAAAACTAGAACCAGTTTTAGCAAAAGTAATGGGATTTCTAAATTTAGCACCCTCAAAATACTCTAAAACCATTTAAAAACATTGGCACCTGCAAAAAAAATATTTTGTAGACAACCCAAAGTCCTACTGAAAAAGTTGCTACTGTAAGCACTGCTGCTTGCTCTCCAATGGCCTTTTTAAATTACTTTTAAAAAACTTTAAATTACGTATTACTTTAAATTGGGTGTCTATTGACCCTTGACTGTGCTGTTTGTTACATTCCAAATGTGTTTGTTGACATCTTTTTGGACAGTAGACCTAATAGAAGGTAAGCAATTTGTCAAATCTACAGTTAACCTTATTGACAAGTTCCCCTTCCACTTGTAAGTTCTCAGATATCTATATTTATATTATGAACTTTTACCATCTACCTCTTTTATGGGTTGGGTGTTCAACTGTTGCATTTACAAGCTGGTATTCACTTAAAATGTTCCTTGCTATCCAATATGCTCACAAGGTTCCATACTCGTTCACAGGGAACCCAGCATATTATGGGGTGATCACCCATAGAGATAACAAAGGGGGTATTGTCAGTGATTGACAATCATGATTAATTTTTATGAACTCAATGGTAGTGTTACGTGACTGCCGCGCATCCGCGTGATGCCAGGCGGACGTTACTGGAGCATAAAAACGTGGTGTACACTTTTTGTTCGGTTTTCCATGAAGGCTAAATTCACTCAGTCTGTCAGGAGCCAACTGTTTGCCCCTCCTGCCTCTCTGAAGACATGATATGGCATGAAAAACAAAATTCGCTAAGGGGTGAGGTGTATCCGTCTCATGGATGAAAGTTAAAGTATGCCCTAGCCAGGGAAATCACTAAGAAAAAATGAACCTATTTGGGGTGAATGAATAATTACACCCCGGTCCCTAAATAACGGGACCACTACGTCTGGCAGTTGCGGGCATCAAAGGGGGTCAGTGTTGATAAAAAAGGTCTTTATTATAGTATCAAGGACCACAACAATTTATAAATTTCAATTTAAAATATATAAGGACCGTATGTGGTCCGAAACGTTCATCCACAAAAAAAAGCGTCAAGAATGTTACAGATATATCTACGATACGATTACAACGATTGTCAAATGGTCTGCTGTTCCTCCAACAAGTTTCGCCCCATGGGCTTTATCAGGGAGGTGTTTCAGAGTATTGGTCTGGACAGAAAATTGTATGTGTCAATTACAGTGGTCAGTATAAAAAACAACATGTACAATATATAAAATATAATATATTCAGCAAAGACCACCAGTATTGCATTGAGAGGGACACCGGGAGAGAAGGGAACAAAATGTGTAAAACACTTACCGAAGAAGATAGTGTCTGAGAGCCTCCACCGTCCCCAAGCATGCCAACAGTAGCAGACCAACTGAGAGAACTCCCTCCCCTCCAAGCCACTTGTACTCTCCCTAATTAGTGGATAGCAGCCACAGCTGAGTGGGGGCGGAGAACGGAGGGGGAGTGGGGAACCTATGATCAGGGTCCCACTACCCAATGTAGGACACAGATGGAATGGGTGTGCCTACATCACCCAGGTGTCCATCCCCTACTGTGGCAACAAGTCCCTATTAGGTAGGCTTTCCGGGTACCTGGTGATCCTGCCAGCAACAACTGTTGCAGCTGGGCCACCGGCCCGCCAATGCAGTACTGGTGGTCTTTGCTTTCTCCGTTCCGGATCCCCCACTCCTCCACCTTCCATCTCCGCTTTCCCTCTGTCCCTCTTTTTGATTCCCCAATCCTTCATCTTCTAACTCATCTAACTCATCTATCTCAGCTTTTCCTCTGCCTTACTCTTTACCTATCTGATAGTCACTAGCTTATTCACCCATTCTTCTTCTGCCGTTATCCATTAGCGACAGGATCTGCCTCAGGAAGGCAGCTATAAACGCCCTTTTTTCTCTGGGGGTTCAAACCTTCTTTGGGTTTGGCACATGTGCGGGGCTCTGATTGTCCCTCCATTTCCATATCCACTTGTATTCAACAGATGAGGTACTAAAGCCTCCTTTGGCACCCAGGGACTTAGGGTGCAAATGTCCTTTTCTTATATATAGGCCAAAGCGGCTTTACAAAGGGAACATCTGACCGGCCTGTGCTTACCAACTCTTCTACTTTCTCCATAAAGCTGATATGTATGCATTTACATGTCTACCACAATTGTGAGTATAAATGTCGACTTTGATGCTTTTATCAGCTACTATACCATACATTGGATATTCTAATAATTTCTTGATACCTATATTGTATGACATGATACACCTTGATTATCTACACAGATACATATTGACAGCTAATGACCCAGCAGCACTGGTTAATCACTTTTATTGACATGCCTTTGTATTCATACCATTATTATGTAAAAATTTTTAAATGCATTAGACTGTAGGTGGCAAAAAACCTTCTTAAACTTTATTGCTCTACATGTGACATTTATGTTGGTACCCGGATATTTGATTGTGCATGTTGTTTTTTATACTGACCACTGTAATTGACACATACAATTTTCTGTCCAGACCAATGCTCTGAAACACCTCCCTGATGAAGCCCATCGGGTGAAACGCGTCGGAAGAACAGCAGACCATTGGACAATTGTTGTAATTGTATCGTAGATATATCTGTAACATTCTTGAAGCTTTTTATTGTGGATGAACGTTTCGGACCACATACGGTCCTTATATATATTTTAAATTGTAATTTATAAATTGTTATGGTCCTTGATACTATAATAAAGACCTTTTTTATCAACACTGACCCCCTTTGATGCCCGACACTGCCAGATGTAGTGGTCCCGTTATTTAGGGACCGGGTGTAATTATTCATTCACCCCAAATAGGTTCATTTTTTCTTAATGATATGGCATTACTGCCAGGCAGGCCCATGAGGGTATTTGGCAGATGATTGACAGCTGCCCACACCCACAGAATATTCGTAACCACTGCACAGAGCAGGTAAAAAATGGAAATTCAACTAAGGTTGAAATTCGTGAGGTGGTTAGCCTTGTGGGATTATACGTAGCCGGAGACAACATACTCAAGACACCATATATTGCATACATAAAAAAGCAGCTTTCTTATACATTGTTTACAAGGTCCAAGCCACACTGGACAGGCTGTAAAGGTTCACATTAGACTGATTAAAGCAATTAAAACATGGGCAAGGCAGTCAGATAATACAATATTAAAATCTACAAATGTTAAACATAAGTTGAGATGGGGGGTTTCCTTAGACAGAACACCCCCTTAAGCCATAGAACCTCTTGACAAGTTTCAGCTTTCAAAGATCAACCTCAGGAGGGGACAGTCCCCTAACTGAGAATAACAGTAGATTTGCTGGATTATCCAGTGGCTGATAATCTAAAGTAAATGTAAACAATGTATTCTTTACATCATTTAAGTGGTATAATGTCAGAGTGTCATGCAGTCTCCATTTTGCTGGGGGAACCATAAGGTCACAATTGGTAATGCATATTGTTTCCATACAAAAAATCTAAATAGATACCAGGAAACCAAGGTTGTCACACCTATGTCCGGGACAAATCAGGTGACAATATCACAGCCCTTGACCACAGGGACAGAAAGCCCACCATCTCATGGGACACAGTAGTAACAAAGAATGGGGAAACAGGTATATGTGGTGTAGTCATGCACAGAGCAGTGTGGTTACACATACAAGCAGCCATCCTGTTACCAACTCTCTAAATTAGGGTTTCGATAATATACTTTATAGCCAAATTTCTGTGTTTGTAAAACCTTGATAACAAATGGACAACATAAAAATCTGTTCAGCTGAACTGTACTGGATTTTTCTACAGTAGGTTTTCTTACTAAGACAACAATATCTTAATCTTGTGCAAAAGCAATGGCCAGTCACCAAATGCAATATTCATTACACACCTATATGACAGGATAACAGCTGGGACACCTATAACACACTTGATTTTCGCCCTATAATAGTAATTGCCTAAACAAGGACTTTTTATTCAGGATCATTGGATTTCTCTTAATTAATGCTGAGGATGTAAAAATACTATAAATACCTTTGATAAAAGTCATATTTTAGTAATTAGGTCATGTCACCTCGTAGTACTCACTCAGTCATGCAAACCATCATTAGATATTGTATTTATTGTTATCCTGTGACCTTTTACAGTGTTATAAGGGATGTAAAATGAGATTTCCTACAGACAAAACATTACACATGATTTAATCTGTAAAGTATATCCAGCAATGTTTATTTCTGGTTATACTTGAGCTTGACATAAGACACAAACCAGATTGCCAGGTCTCCTGGCTTCATATATTCTCAGTCAGGACCGATGTTCTATAGTTTAGCAAAGTATAGCAAAGTATATGTCCTTCTGTTAAACTAGGCTTAAAAGCTATGTGTTCCTGCAAAGGCAACAAGTGTCCTTGTCTTCTTAAAGGTAGCCATACAGCTGTGAGGTTTAAATAAAAATTATATAGTTCGAACAGAAGGCAACATGTTGTTTTTTTGGTCAATCACTCTGAGATTAATGTATCGCTCGTGTTGACTCTTGCTCGATTCATGTTCAATCAAACCAGTGAGGTATATACAAGCACTTAAGATTCACTTACCCTGACATCGTTTCCAATCAAATGAATTCCAGGAATCAACCTTTTTTGGGAGCCTGCGATTGCTTCTGGGCAGAGATTGATGATAAAACTATTAACCAAAGTGGTGTGCACTTTGATCACTTTGCAAACGGTCTTCGATTTGTTCAGATCAAATCAAGAGACGATCGTAAAAGAATAGACCTGTCGATAGCTACCTTAAGACCTTTTGTCAGACTACACTGTATTGACCAATCCATCGTTGTATGTCCAGTCTTTAATAAAAAAAACATTTCCCATACCTTATCTTTATGCTGCTGGATTTATGCCTAATGAGGCACCCTGTAGGTTCTGGTGGGAGGATTAGGAGGTCCTTCCATCCTACCTATTGAACAATCTGAGCACTTTTCAATAGTAGAGATGGTTGAATTTTTTTATTTTCTTTATTTGACTAGTTGGACTGAGTTAATTGCCCCTGATTATGGTATTGCCACCAATCGTGCTGGAGATGTGAAGAAGGGTTGAGGGTATACTACTATAATATTTCACTAACACAAATCAAGTTCAAAGTCAAAATTTTTACTTTTAATTTAATTTATGTAAAACTACATATGCTAGCGCAATACCTTTTTTCATATCTTTCCACAACCCTTTACTACATTTTGGTGATGAAACCATGGTCACGATATTATAGCCATACATCACCAAAATGTTCATAAAAAAGAAAAACCTAAAAAGTTAGGGACACATAGCTAACACTCAATACTCACCCTTCATTCTGCACAGCATATGGTCATTTGCTATGAGCATAAAATGCATTTGGTTTCTGGCTATTCAAAACCACAGCCCTACTGCAGCCATTACCTATCAATGTAGCCAAACACACCTGTATGAACTCTCCATTGTCAAATCTGCAGTAGGAAGGCAAAGCATCTGGTCTTTTCTGATTTGAAAAAGCTAGTCCGACTTGCAAATTTTTTTTAATAAAACAAGTATATATATCTCCCTAGTTGCCATTGACTTTCCACCTTTTGTATATAACAATGTGCCAACATCCCATTATTATACATACAGGGAGGAGAGAGCTATTGCCCAAATTGGGGCCTAGCACACCGGAACTTCATTTGTACAATAATTCAGTCAAAGAAATTTGCACTGTTAATTTTAAATAAAAGCAAAAAACCCATAATCGAATCCATGCATATTTTTAAAAAGTTATATGATTGCAATATAATACAAACTAATTTCATTGAATACTGTTACAATTAGCTTCACTTATATGTACATGTAGGCAAGATATGCTGAGAGTTGACCTTGATGTGTTTCGCATTTTATGCTTCATCAGCAGATATACTGATATATACAGCAGATATACCGTCGAGCTTTTACTAATATCGGGAAATTTGTTTTGTTTTTCTTAAATACTTAAAAATTTTTGTCAATGCCACAATCAATCCATTTATGTACGTATGTGTATATACCACATCCTATAGAATGTGACACAGATGGTATGGAGATAACCAGAAGACTCCCCCTACACCCCCAGCCAGGAGTAGGAGTAGTAGGAGGTGGTTAGCACTCTGACCATGCAAATCCCAGCCTGGGCACTATCTGCAAGGAGTTTGTATGTTCTCCCTGTGTCTGCATGGGTTTCCTCCAGGTGCTCTGGTTTCCTTCCACACTGGCCGGGATTTGAACCTAGGACTCTAGCGCTGCATGGTCAGAGTGCTAACCACCTGAGCCACTGTGCTGCCATTAGAAGGTTAAGCTCTTTACTGGTGTACCTCAGAGATATTGAGTGGAAAATCAACTTGCCAGTATGCCCCCAAAGCCTCAATATAAGTTATAAGTAAACAAAACATTGTACGTAACTGTCAAAGATCGGCAGATCAAACTGAGCAGAGAAATAATGAATACACAGAAAATGCCTTCAGCAAAAAAACTGCCAAGAAGAATTCAAAAAGATCCAGATATTGTCAACTGAAGTTTTACGAAGATCTAAACACTTCAAGTCATTTTGTACCCATTGCATCCCGAGCCTCATTTAGGGTCCTTTTTTTTTGACAGGTAGCCCTTTCAGCCAATGGGATGGTGGGAGGGGAAAGGCCAGGCTAGAAATTTATTGTAAATTTTGAGATATAAATTCAGCCGGATCTACTTTGACGTGCAGTTTTCACTGACGGTAACATTGGCTTATGCAGTTTAGAATTGCCTGGGATGGTGACAAGCTTACATAAAGTTATGCCTGAGCCGACAACGCATAAAATAAACATTACAGTTCTGCTAAAGTGGTTCCAGTATGTTTTATTTTATTTTGCATGAGTGTTATGGAATAACATGTATAATATATAGCTGTGCGTAGCATGGCATTATATTCACTATATATAAAAATGTGACATCGGAATTGATTGCAATGGAATACTTTAGGGAAAGATGGTGTATTCATTATTAGCATGAATAAATATTTGCGTGGCCTTTATTCTAGCAGACTGCTTAAATATGCATCGTCGTCCTTATTTGTGGATGGTTAGCCGCCTTGCGTGGGTCTCTGCAGGGACGCTCGGGCTGCCGCAGTAGTTAGGCAGCACAGCATGTTCCCTGGAGAGCAGAAAGGTGTGAAGGCTTCTCGTTCCATTGGCTTGGCCTCTTTTATTCTTCTTTGTAGCCAGTCAGGATCTAAAAATACACCCTGTCGTTCCTTTCCTGTAGAGTTATCCATCATTTTAATGAGCATTCAGGACTGACCCATCCACCAGCAAAGATTTCACGTCATAGCAGAAAAGGGAATTAAATACGCTCGATCAATGAATGCCGTCTTATGTCATGTGACCGGTTGCTGAACATACACAATTATAATGTGTTGCGTATAGTGCATATGCAGCCGTTTTGTTGTAAGGTTAAAGTAGATGTAATACTTAGGTGGATGGCATGTCATTTGTCAGGGTATTTTCTTTCTAAAAATACTATTTCCACCTTTTTCATATTTTCTTATCCACTATTATTGAACTCTTCAAACCATTTAAAGCCACTTCCAAGTAAAGCCTTATGAGGAGGATCAGCAGAGACATCAGTATGCCATTGTTTAGGGCAGTGGTTCCCAAACTGGGGGCGCGGAGGTATTCCACAGGGGGAGCACATTGGGGGACAGCCAAGGTAGCACTTGAAGTTCTCTGTATGAGTATCGTGTTGTCAGCTAGAGAGGAGAAGAGAGAACTATTAGATTGTAAGCCTGACCGGGCAGGGTCCTCTTTTCCTCCTGTGTCATTACCTGTGTGTTATACTGTGTTGTATCTCCACTGCGTAATATGCTGGCGCTATATAAATAAATGTTAATAATAATAATAACTGCAGAGACTCTCCCCACTGTCCGTCCCCTCTTACTGTTAGCCAATTGGACAAGACTGAGGAAGATAAAAGCAGGCCATGGGGGAACTAGGTGCAGACAGATAGTAGAAAGTATGGTGTGTGTGTCTTCATCTAAATGATGATTGTTTCTTTTTGACTGGTGACGTGATCTCTCTGCTCTCTCAAAATTCTACCTTATTAAAGTTTTCCAGATAATAGGTTACTGATTCACATAGGCCGTATTATACAAAATGGCCCTCAATCATGAAGCGTCTGGATGCATTAATATAAAATGGGAAATAAACAATATACAATATATAAACAACAACCGAACCAGCAGCTACTCTCTGCTTCAGACTCTACATTTAACCTACATAATATACTAAACAAGAAAAAAGGAAATTCAGCATGTATGTAATACCAGACCTTGCCATCACATCTGAAGATAACCAGGGAATGCCTTGGCCTGCTCCCACTCAGGATAATGCAGTACCACGGGAGAGGACCCTGATTACAATGGCATGCTTGGACCATCAACGTCCAGCACGTTTTTGTAAATTTTCTTTTTTACTGGTAACGGACATGCTAGTGGTACTGATAATAAAACCCTGTGCTTCCGCATGTCGCCACACTTGTGTTTCTTATGCTGCAGGGCAGATTGTGGCCACGCACTGCTTTGCAATTTAGTGCAATGCAAACAGGGTTAGTGTGAAATGCCCTTTTATCTGAACCTGTGTAGTTTGAATGGAGGGACTCAATGTTTTTTCATCTAGAAAAGTGGGGACATGCAGGCCAAGTTTGGAAACCACTGGTTTAGGGTGGTTTGTTGATGGTGGCATCTGCAGAACCTGCACACAAAAACTGTACTGAAAAAAACATATGACAGTATGGAAAAAAAGCAGAACACAACTGTGATGGGAAAAATAAGTATTGGAACATGTATCATAGCAGGGTGACCAGGTAACATTGCAGAAATAAACAGCTTGAAAATGTAATTAAATTAATTTCATGATGGAACTTTCTTGTGGTTAGGTTTATATGTACTGGAACTTACTACATGTACATTAGCAGTGCTTAATTGAAGAGATTTAATATTTACTGTTGGTAAAGCTGGCATGACCAGAGCTGACGGGCACAAGCTTGGTATGGCACTTTCCTTAATTCACCCAGAATATAATTTGTGAGGTCAAGCATTGGTGTTGGATAAGAAGGTCTGGCTCTCGATATCTATTGTAGTTCAACCCAATATGTTGGATGTGGTTGCAGACAGGGCACTGTGTCAGCCAGTAAAGGTTCTTCATAACAAACTCACTAATCTTTCTTTATGGGACTTGGGTACTTTGTGTACTGGGACACAGTACGGAAAGGCTTTGCCTGCCTTAACTGATTCTTAAATGTATAAAAGCATAGAATTTTTAAAAATGTATTGGTATCATTAAAACATCTGTTTACAGGATCTTAGTAGCTTAACCCAACCCCCAAGGAACAACCCCACACCATTTTCTTTACTCTAGTCCAAAATTTACAGTTACAATGTGATCAGACTAGTAATGCTCTCCTTCCATCTTCCAAATTCAGTCCAACAGAGTCATGATTTGACACTGACACAGTCTATTGGCAGTACTGGGGGCAGTGACTTTTAGACCTAAAACCATTTTATGCATGCTTTCCACCCCTGATACTGTTCCATATGTACAAACACTTCATATTTAAAAAATGTGTGGTTTGGTTAGCTACAAAGTAGCATTATATGATGACTTATCCAATCAAAGGCAGAAAATACGTCATTTAAGTGGAAACCCATTACATCCTTCCCCATATGGGTAAGAAAAATATGGGTGTTGCACAGGATGGTCGTTGATAGACTGGTGACAAACAATCAACAACTTCATCTGACACCCATACACATCATATATTCTGTACAATACTTTTAGCATTTCATGGAGGACAAGAAGGTCCCGTTATTATTTCAGTATCTTGCAATCTGTTTACCATATAGTATTAAAGACTTCCCAGTCTAGCATACAGTGACATGCCTACTGCCCAGCTAAAAGAAAAACTTACTTACTTACCTACTTCCCTGTTTTTCTTACAATGCTAAATTTAAAACTAAAACCTAGCCTGCCATGCCTAAAACCAGTATGCACATTACACCAGGGACTCCCACCACTCAAGATATTACTTACAAAAATCAAAACATTCTTGGACAGCTTAGTACCTAGCACACTTCAGTTTTAGAGTCATGATTTTTGGAGAGGACAAGTTTGCTCTTCCCATGGATTTCCTTTGGGTAACCCCCACAAATACTGGTAGGTTAACTGGCCCCAAAAACTTGCTTGGACATTAGACTATGACTAGTGTGGGCTACTCTAAAGGGACAATTAGTAATGAGTATGGGCAGTATAAAATACATTGCAATACCTTCATATTCTTACTATTCATTTATATTGTCAGCAATAGTCCAACCTCTTAAGCCTTATACATACCTTACATTTTAGTTGGTGGTAATCATGTATATATTTGACCATTAATGACTAAAAAATTTATAAATTTGAGTCACCAGAGATTTTTGCTTGAGACAATTATAAGTTCAATTTGCAATGTGATCAACGTATCAAACATCGATCTATCCTTCCCCCACATTACAATTGAGGGACTCTCCAGTTATGGAAATAAAGATGTGTGCACTTGCTGCATATCCCAAACGGATACAAATCATAAAATACCCATCAGGTACTTGTACAATCTACTGAAATGTCCCAACCTGACAGATCACAGCTGTTTCCATGTTATCAGTGTAGGTTAAGGTTTTCCTCTAAAATAAAAGGCTTTTGTAGAGGCGCCCGTAGTAAACGAAAATATTTGTATTGGTATAAACTTCCTCAGGATGAAGAATGGGGTGGGTCTTATACTCTTCTAGATTTTTGCTCTTTTAGGAGGAGCAGACCTACACATTTTTTTCCATATTATTCTCTGTTCCATCACTTTTGGTCAGCTGAATTCAGAATAAAGAACTAAATTTCCTAACTATTAACTTAAATGATAAGTTGGTTTAACAGAAAAATCAACCCATGCATGACCAGGAAAGGATATAGGAAAGATCAGATAACCCTTACTCTCTCAAAGACATTCCCAGGCCTTGCAATTCCCTTGTCCATATTGATATTCTCTATCTTTACAGCTCAGGTCCTACAGACTGTGAAAGGCACATTTCATTTTCACACATTGACAGCAAATATCTGACTGACCTGAACATAATACATAGTGCTGATTTATCACCAGATACATCAGTGGTTGGAAATGCTGTACAAGACCTGAAACCCATGTGTAATGGGAATACCTCAGATAACTGTGATGAGTAATGTAAAGAATCCTTGTTATTTATAAGGCCGAGTATCCTATACCTCCCCAGAGGAAAATAAAAGTGACAATACAATCACATCACATTAGGAAGCACGGATTAGAGAAAGGAGCGAGGGAACAGACTGATGGCTGATTCATGGGCACGAGCTATTCATCTGTGAGCAGGTAGCCGCACTTGCATTGCATGGATACTGAACGCTCAATGGGAATTAATTAAATTGGAGCGATGAGAGGCAAACAAAGCCTGGTATCCTTCCAGCTGAAAAAAGGAGGGGTCTGCCAATGAGCTTTATGACCAGTGCCCTGTCTTCCAATAGAGGTCAATGGAAGGTTAGCCACAGTTCAGCTGAAGAAGGTTCCCCCAGCAGCCGAGCAACACAATACAATATTGTTTCTGGCGTGCTATCACATTAGAGAACAAAATCTAGTGTTTGCTGGCAGGATAAATGAGAATTCCATGTTTTCATGTCTGCCCCGTCTCAGCAAAAGGCAAAACACTTCCTTAACTGTGCAAGAAAGAATGCCATGTATTGCCAAAATACAAAACTAAATATGTCTCATTTCTTGTATGCACTTTAATAAGAGGATACGAGACATTTTGGTTTATCCACCCATCCTGGCCACAGCCTCTATGTAACAATGTATTCTGGCAAGGGAGTCATTCTGTCTTCTATTAGTCTGGCAAAAGCAAATATATCATTCTGTTGGATTCGAAAGGAGGAAAATGTACTGTTTCTTGACCAAAAAGCTTTTCTTAGTTAATTTTTAGATTCAAATTAAAACAAACCTTTTACATGTAAAAAGTAATTTCTATATAATAACGTAGGAACTCTGCGAATTATGTGATTAAATAATTCACAGCTTGTAGAATCCAGTGTCTATACTTGCTATGTACTTGCAAGACAAGACTTAGGCGGCCATTATTTGACTCAAACTTATCTAGAATACATTGGTGGGGGCGGGGCATTGTCAAAGTTCCTGCTGTGATATGGTTTAGGAACAACAACCTTCTGTGACAATTTAACCCAGCAAAAGACTTAACTATATACAGTGGAGGAAATAATTTTTTGACCCCTCACTGATTTTGTAAG
>CM070039.1:38914565-38934292 GCA_036250615.1 Ptychadena robeensis | reverse complement strand
ATCGCACCAACAGTTGTCACCTTCTCTCCCAGCTTCTTGCTAATGGTTTGGTAGCCCATTTCAGCCTTGTGCAGGTCTACAATTTTGTCTCTGACATCCTTGGACAACTCTTTCCCATGTTGGAGAGTTTGGAGTCTGCTTGATTGATTGATTGATTCTGTGGACAGGTGTCTTTTATACAGGTGACTAGTTAAGACAGGTGTCCTTAATGAGGGTGACTAATTGAGTAGAAGTGTCTAACCACTCTGTGGGAGCCAGAACTCTTAATGGTTGGTAGGGGTTCAAATACTTATTTCACTCAATGAAATGCAAATCAGTTGCTATCTTTTATTTAAAGTTATTTTTTCGATTTTCCTTTTGATGTGCTATCTGCCACTGTTACAATAAACCTACCATTGAAATGATACTGTTCTGAGACTTTTCATTTCTTTGTCATTGGACAAACTTACAAAATCAGTGAGGGGTCAAATAATTATTTCCTCCACTGTAAATATAATTTATATAAAAGCTTTATTTTTAAATTGCTGATCAAATTGTGTAAATTTTTAGGCAAACATGGGGTGAACTAGGTATACTGTGGGCAAACATGGGGGTGAAGGACCTTTCACTAATTTTCCCACCCATGGACTGCTTCCAACCTGTTCTGCCGTGAAATTCCTATCCACACACCATTGGCTTCCCTTTAGCTGTGCCTGTTAGCTAGTGGAGGGGAGAAGGACTTCTCACCAACAACAGACATCAGTGGCAGTGCTGTCTCAGGTCACCCAGACACGTTTCAGTACACTTTTGACCCAGGCAATTGACATTTGTTCTTGCCCTTATATGTACAACTTTGCCACATGATTTGACTCCTTTTATTCTTGCAGCACATCATATACTGAAGCAGAGTGACCTGTGTGTGGTATGGTAGTAACCAGTGTGGAGGGTTAATAAATACAGTGATGAATATGCCTTTAATATTGTGACCATGATTAAACCATATGGGAGTGCCCTATCTAGTAGTTGGTGATATAAGGCCCAAGGAACACTGTTTTCCACCCAACAAGGTGGGTAACAGAGAGTATTATTAGCTTGCTTATAAGTTAAACCACTAAGGGAGAATATAGAGGAACTTTCCTTTTTCAACCTCCAAACTCACTAAGACGTCATGATGGCTTTGCGGAATACCTTTCCTATCCTGCGCCTATATGTACTAACGAAATACTTCGTAACAATCTGGTGATGGTACATATCAGCAATGACATAAGCCTTAATATATGTATAACTGCCCTTCCCCCACGTTAGCGCCGCTTGGTGCGAGACCGCACACCAAGTACCAGAGATTCATGGGCGAGACCTCTGGAGCAGGGACGGTGGACTTAGGAGACACCGGTCTTGCGCAACCCATCCGTTCACAACCTGGAATTAACCAATATACTGGTAAGCCAATAATTTTTGCCTAATATTATGAATGTACGTTCCCGTTGGGGAACATTTGGGATTGACTAAAATGTATTAAAAAGAAAAGATAGCTTGGTAGAAATAATACTAAACAAAGGTTTCCTCGCTATACAGTTTATTCAGAATAGACATATGCAATCTAAATGATGAATAACAAGGAAATATGAGAATAAAATGTTTGCTTTTTGATTGTAATGTATCATGACTTTGAAGTAATGCATAATAAAGTAAAGTAAAAATCCACGCTTGTACTGAACGTGACATACAATCTCCAAAATCCCTGATGAAGTCCCTGATGGGACGAAACGCGTAGGAACGCATTGGAGCATGACTGTATAGGACTTATTTCGAGATCATCAAAATGTTGGATGAATTTTAAATGTATATTTTCAAGGATCAGGCTCCCTTCAATGCAATGCAACCTAAGGGTAACACTATTGAACTACGAATAAGGGTATTCTGGAATACCAATGTTGTTTCTTACTATATTGGGCCCCAAAGAAGATCCAGTCGAGCGATTGTTGGATACTTGTTTGAACCGGCTTGGGGACCCCCCAACCTTGTGAAAATAAGTTGTGCGAGTATTGATATACATATCTAGTAACTTACCAAACGTGAGTAGTGATCCTTTTTTGTCTTTTTGGTTATTGTACCAAGGTAACAGACTCATTCCTATAAATTAAAACCATACATGGACACAAAGGACAATAACCAAGAGGTGAATAAACTCTTATCTAAACAACCTTAACTAAATCTTTAAATCACCCCAGGATCATATTTGGAGAATACACTCAGAAAACAATTGTTAGAGATATTAGTGTCATCATGCACACATAAAAAGGAAAACCTAATTGATTTTGTGTTTCCAGGCGGGGACAGGGGCATGCATGGCCCGATGTTTCCCAATATGAGTCTCCCGCCAAAGCTCTGGGGCCGACCAGGTACCAGACAATGGGGTGCGTGTTGTCTCCATCAGGGGCGCTCTTGTGCAGGCGTTTCCCCAAATTACATACCGGGGATCCACCCTCCTTCTGTAAATCTGGCCTAGTGATATGCCAGTAAATACCATCTTCCCCGTGAGGGGTCACTGCCCGCCATGGGCCCTGTTGCGCGCCCATCCCTTCCTTCTTTTTCTCTTTCTCCCCCCCATCACCCCTTCCCCATCCAAGCTGTCTTATCTGCTCTTTCTTCCCCTGTTTGGTTTTTTTCTTTCCCCCCCTTCCTTAGTTTTTTGTTCCTTTTTTTACCCCTGCCCCCCCCCGCGGCTATTTTTACCTTTTTTTTCTCTCTCTTTCTCATTCCACAATGAGGCATTCTTTCTCACTATTTATTTATATACCCATCACATTAGGCACATTCACTTCTGCACTCTACACATATTTTTGTCTTTTATGGTTTAGTTTCACTTTATTATTTTTTGCGTTTTCAGTAATTGACACCATCACAGTACACAACACATTCACTTATTCCCACTCATCAAGACAGTCACATTCATACCCAGTACAATCACATCCCCAATGTCATCACATAGGATTTGACCCCCATATATTCATCATCACAGCACCTCACTACCCACACATTCATCATAGCACCCCACCATATTTCATTCTCCATATCTCACACACCGTCACTACACCTTCAGCACATCACATAATATGGTATTATCACACCATTACCCACCACACACATCCCTATACATTTGATGATCAGCCACCATTGTTTTTTCCCCACACCCTGTAGCGCTAAGACCACAGTAAACACAGTCCCAAGTAGGTAAGCATGGGGAATAGAGAGACGAGAGGGATGCGAGGCCCGCCACATTGGTGGTCATGGAGATGTGAGGGGACAGACGCTGGGTCATGATTGGTCAGATACCGGCGTCTCCTGGCTGCTTTAGCGACCAGAGACGCCGGCACGTCACTCCTGCCGAGCAATGCGCTCGACAGTAAGTGATGTAGGCGTGAGGGTGCCCGCACAAGACAACGGGCAATTGGAAACATCGCCCCTGGACATGACAGGGTTACCCGGTGTCCCGGGGCGGGCCCAATCTGCTCGTTTGAGTGGCGGGGAATCAAGCAGCATAAAACAGAGTCCACACATTCATGACTGACCACATTGAACTGCTGACATGACTGAGGACCTCCTAAAGATCTGATCTTCTTAATATAAGGCCCAGTGTCCAGGTGGGAGGGGCTCTTTCTGGGTGCCTGAACAAGTGACCTGTTGTGGTCTGGAGTGGCGTGCTGGATACTGGCCCCTGTGGGTAACAGACACCACAAGTCAGTGGGCTTGAAGGTGAGCAATTTGCAGAGATGTAGCGGATGACCCTTGCCTGGAGGAGTTGACACCGGGTGGATTGAAGGCTAGGCCTGAGACTGACTAAGTTGGCAATGGCTGCTCCTCGAGAACATCAGACAGGAGTGGTGCACCCATTAAATACTATGGGGTGACATCATGGGTTTCACCAAAGCCAGTGACACCACTGTGTATGAGTATTCAGTAGACCCTCTAGGCACTGGAACAGAACTTCTAATGCCCTTTCATTACAACATGCTCAGTTAAATATTCCTTTTGCATTGTTATAATGAGCATTTATTTGTATAATTTATATAAATGTACCCTTTTGTGATTACATTGCCGCCCTTTTACTTGTACTAGATATTAACATAAAGAAGTATATCCCCTGTGTTTCGAACCTTTAAGAGTGACAAGCACCTTCTATAAAATGTTCATTAATATCAGTAAGAGGCCCCCTGTTTGATGATAACTCATCCTTTAGCAGAAAACACACCACACCTGCAGGATATTGCTTTAAAACCTTAATGTCACTCTTTTAACAAGGTTTCTGTTAACTTTTATGTTGAAACATGTTCTTCTAATACTCTTGCAGATCAGAATGGCTTAAATTACAAAAGATACCCACCCATGCTTGGATCACCAAGCAGCACATCTGTCTCTCATTCGTCTCCCACCCCCCTTAGTCTGAACAAAAATGAGTTTCATCCCTGTGTAATGCTGGGAGTTTATCATGGAAGACAATTTGGCAGCAAACTTTCTTATAATATATGATAAGGTCCATATAGAGATGAACAATGAATCACATTTACATTTTTGTATTGTCAACAAAGACCCAACAATGACCTCTGCAAGTTCAGAATCTAGCAAATGTACATTCCAAGACATCTAGTTCCCACATATAAGAAATGAAATGTCATTGTTTTGTCCAACTAAAAGTGTGGGAATAACTGCACTGTATTTCTACAACCATAACATGTTTAGTTATGAATAGAGTAGGGAATGATAAGCAACTTATTCTGTATCACCTCTTTTCTAGAGATTGACACCCTGTTTGACCAAACAAAATAAGAAGGTGACATGTATGTGATGTGAAAAAATCATGTATACAGCATATGCAGTTAGCGTAGGGGAAATGGCTGCCGAGAACAAGCCGGAAGATGATCATGGAAACCGCAATGGCATGTCATGTGAAGATCTTTCTACCCAAGAAGCTGCTCGAATGCCTACCAAAATGTTCAAGCTTACCAAAAGAGAGGCATCGTTGGAACACTAACGAGACTGCTTTAATGTCCAGGCACCATCTCTGAACGCTACCTTCAAATTTAAGGGACAGTTACGATCCACAAAAATCTATATCCCTTGGTGATACAGAGAAATTATAGTTAATATTGTGAACATCTAGATGCCCATGGTCTGCATCTGGATTTAACTCTCTATCGGTCTGGCCGCCATACTATAGGGGGCTCCACATCGGGGGCTCTCCCCCCTCCCGGCTCAGCACATCTGGACCTTTGTGGATACACATATCAACTATACATCCGTGTTTTAAACAGCTCCCCATCAGTACATAGCCTGAAGAAGCCATAAAGGGGAAACATGTTGCGAAAGTACCAGAAATTGTGAGAACTATTGGAGCCTCATAGCATGGAGGTGTTCTGTTTGCTTGTGGTGCAATACATGGTATGAATGCACATTAATCATTTTGTGTAGTAATCATTAGTATCTATCTGTTATTGTATCCATCTGTTATAGGTCCACCTGTTGGGTGTGATAGGGCTTCTGGGCCCCAAGCAGGAGGAAACAAGTATTTGGTTTTATGTCTATTCTTGATGTGTCTATTTTGACTTTTCTCAAATAAAATTGATTTTAAGAAAAGAACTGTCATAGCGTGAGATCAAAACATTCCAAGTAAAGTTCCATTGGAGGGGAACTTCCTTTGTTTAATTTAGCATATGCAGTTAGGTGAATTTTAGAGGATTATTTACTTCCCATGTAGCTTCATTCAGCTGTCAGTAGCAAGGTCTAATATCTTGTCACCTTCAAACATGGGGGAGCACATGATTGATTCATTCCTTTGACAATGCTGGTGACTAATGATAAATGGCATAGAAGGAAATGTTAATATATATTGTTAGGGGAGGGAAAAGTTGCATGGCGCTGCATAGACAAAGAATTAGGTCACTTCAAAGGCACAGTTGTCTTTCCAGTTTCATCAATGGTAGTCGGTAACTTATGGGTCAAATTTATCTTTAGTACCACTATATAGAAAGATAATCCCACTAATGATGGCAAACATTGTAAGGTAGTCAATGAACCTGCTTTCCTGGGCTCTAGTGACCACAATAGTAATTGTGCTCCAGGCAATGGCTCTCAGACAGGTTTTTAAGATTGTGTGTCTTTGCTGTTGTCTCTCCAGGCGAAATAGACTGCCTGGCCAAAAGAAGTTTGCACCTGGATTTAACTAAGCAAATAGGTATGAGCCTCCTATTGAATAATTACTGCATGTTTAGCAATAGCATGTGCTCCAGGAATAAGGTCAGCTGACTACCTGAATATACTGAATGACCGGGGTATTCCATCAATGTATTTTTTCTTTCCTGATGGCATTGGTGTATTCCAAGATGGCAATGCCAGGAATCATCAGGCTTAAATTATGAAAGAGTGGGTCAGGGAGCATGAGACATAATTTTCACACATGGATTGGCCACCACAGAGTCCAGATCTTTGCAGAGCGGTCATGGACTATCATCAGCAATGCAAGATCTTGGTGAAAAAATTATGCAACACTGGATGGAAATAAATCTTGTGATATTGCAGAAGCTTATCGAAACAATGCCACAGCGAATGCGTGCCATTATAAAAGATAAAGGCAAGCCACCGAATATATATATATTTTTATATTCATTCATTGCAACGTTTTTTTTGGCCAGGCAGTGTATTATCCATCTTTTATTTTATAATAGGGCCTCACACACCATGATCACAGGGTGTGTACAACATACAAATACATCTCACCTGCAGGTCAAAGTTAAAATAGAGTGATCTAGGAGGACATTTGATTCTGCTTGGACAGGCTTCATAGTACCACAGTACCAACAACATATAGGGCCCAAGGGGTAGTAAGCAAAGTTTTTAGAAAATTCTGAGATCATGTGTATGATTTTTCTTAAAAAATATACCCAGATCTTTGTATAATCCTGGAAAATTCCCTTGGTCTGTAATATCTTTTATTTTCTGTTACATAAGGACAAGTGACAGGTTCCCCTTTTAAACTTTGAAACCGAGCTCTGTTCTTTTCTTTATACCAACAATGGACAGGTAGCAGAGAACAATAGCTGGATTCTGCAGTTTATCGAGTAGATACACAGGACTGCAGCTAGAGTTTCCCAAGCTCTGAAAGAAATTGAGGACAAAGGTGTATATATAGCAAAGGGCAGGTCAGCTAGCAGCAGCACTCGTCTACCTGGAGCAGTCTATTAGAAAGGAAAATGTACCTTGTATGGGGTGATGACAAAGGGAAGTCTGAGTAACATTGGGCTCCTCTGGGTGGATTTGTTCCATCATAACAGAAAAGTTAGCAGCTACAGAAACTGTACACAAAAACCTAGAGCTCAGTTTACATCTTCTCCTTTACAATGTCCTCTACTAATAAAATTGTCATTCAAAGCAAAACAAGCCAACAATGAAAAGACATGCTTTCCAATTACCTGTAGGACAGGTGTGACTTACAGGACAGAAATAGCTGCCTATGTTTTGCCCTCAGTATAGGATAACAATTCAATAGTGACAGCTCTGCAATTATGTTGAGGGTTAGGAGGCACATGTAGAATACATGCAAATTATTACATTGGTTATTAACCTTCTGGGTGGTTACCCTGACTTAAATAATTACAATTGGGAGATACTCGCCTATCCGTGGAGTATCAATGGACACGAGGTGGACAGGGAGGAGGCTTTTCTGATGCCGGGAATGTGTAGGGGGAGGGACAAATGTGGCAGATTACATTGAAAAAAACATGCACCATGGGCATAATGCTCAGGGGGTTAAATAAACAGAATATTTAAGTCTACATACGTGGCCCAAAATGTGGTACTTCTCACATCTGTGGAGCAATTCCTGACCCCTAACGTAGAAATTGTGCTCTGAGCCAAACCTATGCTTAGTGAAGTGTATTTTCAGTGGTTCTCAACCTAGTGACCTTGGAAATGACGTTGTGAAGTCTCACTTCCTGTATTTGGCATTCCAAATACCGGAAATGACTCTCTGCAACATCACTTCCAGCCTCATCAGGTATGTATAATGTCTTCCTCCATCTTATTTTCTCACCTCGGCTTGTGATGATCATGTGGGAGGTGGGAAGTTTGGGGGAAGAGTAGTGCCCTATCCCTTCAAAGTTAGACGGGAGGAGGGTGTTACTCTCCCTCTTAACTTCCCACCCCGCTTGTTAGCAGCAGCTCTGATTTTAGGGAAAGCCTCAAACCCTTTGAAATGCTCGTTCACCCTTGCTATAGAGTGATAGCCATGTAAAGTTACTTTGAAGACACCCTCTCTGATAAAGAAGCCTTAACATGAAGAATAATATAGTACTATATACTTGGTACCTGTGTGTGGGAATGTTTACAAATTCATCACCCTGAACCAATCAAGTCATGCCAACCATTTTGGTTTATGCAAGAGTTTCTAGATTTACTTTTTGAATGAGGTGAAAAAATATTCATAGCAGATATTCTGCTTCCTACTGTTGAGTTTATCCTCTTCTCCTCTATGCTGTATTTGTTCTGTTCTGCAACACATTAAACTAGAAAGAAAAGCAGATGGCACACAACAATAACAGTATTATTTTAATTTTAGAGGTGCTTAAGATTTGTTTGGGGTGTAAAGAGCTTTGTGGTAATATAAGTAATTTGAATTTTAATGCCTAATTTCCTCATGCCATTACATAGTCCTTTAAAATTACACAATTACACAAAATTACACACAACTGTGGCAAGGTATACCATGGCATGATAGCTGGTATGTCATGAACTTGACAGGCAGCATTCTGTCTTTTTTTTCTTGTTCTGATTTACAAATTCCTTATTTGGGACAAATATTTGGATATATGGTTTGCCCTCCAAAATTTTTGTTATGTACGCATGCTGTATGTTGGCTAGGGGGTGTACATGCTATGGACAACAAACCAACAGCCCAATCAGCCTGACAGTGTCACAATAAACTTTGTTCCAGTGTAAAGGCTTCCCCTTATAGGCATATGAGTAATATGTAATGTATGGCACAGTGTACCAAGGGTAGACAGACGTCTGTATCATACTACACTGCCCACAATTGTGTCTATACTGTGCAACTACATATTGGCTTCAGGGTGGACCCAGCCTTGGTACACTACTACTTTGCTTGCTTACTTTATAAAACATTTCCTTTTTTCTGTAATACTTTGTTATTACATAAACTTTAGTCTTATGAGATGTACTGTAACTGTACATTAAATTGTGTGATCATAAAGGTCACAGTACCAAAGACTTAGCAGCCCAGATATATGTGTGTGTATAAATATATATAGAGTATATCATCTTTCTTGTGGGATTTAAGTTAATCCTCTAATATAAAAAGGATTTATGTGTAAAACATTGAAGATCTTTAAACAGGCTGCCTATCTGTGCTTCTATCTTCTGTAGCTGGCCAGCTGTTGTGTCATTGCAAAGGACAGTGCGTCAATCACAAGGACATCTCAGTTACTCAGTAATTTTGCAAGCACAGTATCTGCCAACAAAAATACAATGCAAGCTTTGACAAAGGCTAGGCTCCGATCGTAGCCATCACTGTAATGTTAGCACTGGTAATTGTTTCAATGTCTTGCTTTTCCGTTACTGCTGGTGGTGATGCGTGAAGATCAGAATACAGCAAGAACAGCTTGCTGCGGGCTCACACAGTGGCTTGTATATACGGTCTCCCTGCAGTAGGTGCTGCCCACTCCTCTCACTTAGTAAGGCCACAGATTGTTAGGACATATTGTTAGAAAAATAGCAATCACTGCTAATAATCAGCCGCAATATTTCAGCTGGATACATCCTCGGTAAATCCCTTGTTAAATTTAGTTTTACTCCTTTTCCATTGCTAGACAGCAGATCCTGTACTTTCAGGTATGGAGAAACATGTAACAACAATAAGCATCTATGTTTTCTTATGTATATATATGTGAATCGGGAAGTATACATTACAGGATTTGTTGCCTTACGTTCAGTCCTGTTCAGTTATTTTCTTTTACATTGAAAGGGTTCATCCTCTTTCTACAAATTGATACAATAGCAACTTCAAAATCATTGGTTAATGTTAGACAAGATGCAAGCAAGTTTTTTTCCTTAATATAAGTGGGCGTTACTCTTTAAAACAGGCAAGGATGTGCATTGCTAGATGGAGCCTCGGCTATTACTGGGACATTCCCAAAAAATATCAGTAGGCCAGCAGCCAGTTTCATAGAGGACTGCCACTACAATATATAATTGTGCCATCAAGATAATTGAATCACCTACAGTGGATATAAAAAGTCTAAACATGTCAGGTTGCTGTGCTGTCCAAAAATGAGACAAAGATAAATCATTTCAGAACTTTTTCCACCTTTAATGTGACCTATCAACTGTACCACAAAATCTTTTAGGTGGAGAGAAGAAAAATATAAGAATAAAATAATATGGTTGCATAAGTGTGCACACCCTTAAACTAATACTATGTTGAAGCACCTTTTAGTTTTATTACAGCCCTCAGTCTTTTTGGGTATATTTTTATAATTTATATATTATTATATCTTCCTAAAATATTTCAGTTTGCTTGTTGAGTGGTACAGTTTATAGGTCACATTAAAGGTAGAAAAAGTTCTGAAATAATTTATCTTTGTCTCATTTTTTTTACAGCACAGGAACCTGACATTTTACCAGGGGTGTTTAGACTTCTTATACCCACTGTAGTTGGTGATGTACGCTAAGGGCTGATCACCCAAAGTAGGGTGAATTATATATAATGGTGAAAATGGCACTTCCAAAAGATGGGTGGAGATACCAGTTACTGACATATTGTTACATACAGTTACATATACAGTAAGTATAGTTACATACATCCGGTCCTTTAGTATTTTAATCAGGCCCTTTGTCACCTTGGTGTCAAGACATTCTGGCTCCCATCTGCTCAATCAGTAGAATAAGTGTAGATAATGCCTAGAGGTCTCTTGCTAGAGGTCATAGTTTGCTTAGATTTAATATCCAAAGCCAAATTTTTTTTATATATTTGTTCTTTTTTAACCTTCCTGGTAATCAGTTTCATTATTACATTTTTAATACAATTTCAATGTTTACATTTTCCACCCAGGCTGCGAGAACTTGGGATCGGGCAGCCCTTGCAGATTTATTGTCCAGCCCCTCTGTCGAATTTAAAAACCCATTGCGGCCGACGAGTCAAAAACTTTGCCCGCCCCTGATTAAGACCTTTCTATAAACTGTGAGGACATGATGTATAGCAAGTTGCCGTCAAGGACCTTAAATGTCATTAGTGATAAGCTAAAAATGCATATAAATATACAGTATCTTACAAGTGATTACACACCTCACATTGTGATATCTTTATATGGGACAACACTGAAGATATGACACTTTTATACAATCCCAAATAACACTTATGAACACACAGCCATTAATGTCTTCACCTCTGAAAATAAAATGGTGGACATCCCTTAAGTTAAAATTGTTCAAAATGTGACCAAAGTGTCAATATTTTGTGTGGCCACCATAAATCCAGCACAGTTTTAATTGCCTTTGCATGGAGTTCTCCAGCAGTTCATGATCTGCCACTGAAGTGCTCTTCCACTTGATGACATTATGGAACTTGTGAATTTAAGAGTTTGAGGATGTCCTGCAACCAGGGTAAGTACCAAAATATGACATAGTATCAGCTAATTAAATATTACGGTTTAAGACATAAACCTGTAGATAAAAGTACTGTGGGAGAAATCTTTCATCCAAAGGTGAATGTTGCATCAAAGCTGCAAAGCTGGTGATAAATTTCTATGTTTTAATTGGCTAGTAACTTTGTTATTTTAACTTTCATGTTTCATATCTTAGTTTTGGCTTAATGTAATGCTACAATTGTTGTCTGTATTATAATGTTTGCATCTTAACATCCACCAAAAATATTTTTCTTTGCAATCTCTGCTAGTCTAAAATGATTGAAATCTAGTTTTCCAATAAAATTATGTGCTTCGCCTGTGTGCCGCTAACAAGCGAATTAATTTCCTTATTTTCATTATAACATGCCCCTTAGCTGTGTAAAATCTGTGAGGATCTGTCCCTTACTGTATGCTGCTGAGATTCAGATCGTTTAAAATAATTTCCTGTATATCATGTCTTAATGAGTATAATGAAAATTACAATATGTATTGGGACCGCTCTTTATTTCATGGTTAAACAATTCATATGAGCTGTTGATTTATAAAATACAATGTCATATTAGGCAGATTAAATAACATTGCTTCTGAGATCTCAAGTAACCTAATTAGGAGTTTACCGCTAAACTTATTGTCAACTACTTTAGTAGCTCAAGGAAATCCTGTGCCCGGAATCAAAGACTTCCTTTTGTTGTTTATGTAATAGGGTCAGGCCGGAACACAAGCTTTATGTTTTTTCAGTTACTATGTCAAACTGAGAAAGACAGTCTCTAGGAATCAATTGGTGGAGTATGTACTCATGACACCGCTAAATCTACTTCCATCATTTCATAACATTTTACATGAATATGAACATAAGATGTTTCTATGGCTTCGTAAGTACTAGTATGTTGGCCAAAAAAAAGGTTTTTACTGTGATCATGTGATTATACTCTGATGATGACTGAATTGTCAACTTTGCGAGAATAAGTCTGGTTAACTTCAGCCTTTACTGTGTAAACGCACCTGCTAACATTTAATGTATCTGCTTTCTTTCAGTATCCAGTATTAATGTGTAAGCAATTACAAATTATTACCAAATTCCAGTTGTACATTGTACATTTTAACCCTTTTTGTTATGTCGAAGGCCCAAACCTTTTTATTTTGTTTAAGGTAGAGTTTTGTTTACCATCTGAGTCCCATGGATAAGTTTTTCTTTACTAACTGTGGAGTAAATCCATTCCTATATGAATGGCCGTTTCTCCCGCTAGGGCCTCTGTAAGGTCCCCGTGCAGAGTGAGTTGCTGGAGAGGGAAGTGGGAAAAGAAGAAGGAGGAGCAGCATGTATGGACATGTTTCTTTTCCCCTCCAGCACCCCGCACATTCCCCCCTCATGTCGGCAGTTCCACCAATAGCACCTCGCACACCGGTCGACAGGGGGTCCTAAGCAAGAACTTGTATAGGGCCCCCTGAAAGGCTAGAAAACTGCCTGTGTTTTTGTGGGCTTTAGACAATTTCAAGGCCTAGTCTCCATTGTGTCAATATCCCCCATCCTACTTGGGTAGTATGCAGGTGTGTTAGCTTGTGACAGACACATTTACAGGTGCATCATAGCCTGTGTGAGCATCCATTAAATATACTATGGGCACAAAATGCGTTTGGCCTATAGGATTAATGGTTTAATGATTATGGGGCACATGAACCATTTTATATAAACACCCTATTTACGTATCCTAAACAAAATTCTCCCCAGCAGCTCATTGGGTGTGCCCAATGGAAGCTAGCCTTAAGATTGTCCAAAACGTTCACATTAAATCCAATGGGACTATTTACATTAACATGAATGTCAATGTACATAAATAGTGATGTTGCGAACACGGAATTTGCTGTTCGCTAACGGCGAACGTGAACCTCTGCAAATGTCGGCGAACCCCATAGACTTCAATGGGCAGGCCAACATTAAAAAACAAAGGGACCCTTTCTGGCCACAATAGTGTTGGGAAAGTTATTTCAAGGGGACTAACACCTGGACAATGACATGACAGAGGGGGATCCATGTCAAAACTCCCAAGAATTTTTTTTTCACGCAATAAATCCGCAAGAAGGATTTCTACAATGATAGTCAATGGGATTTGAACATAAGAGGGGAGCTGGAGAGCACTAAACAACATGGTTGGTAAATGCCTGTGTGAATTCCAACTGAAACAACCTGTGAAGATCTGCTTTCGACGTTGCCTACAGCTTAAAAGGTGAATTTTTAATTTATGGAGGACACTGGTAGAGATGGACAGTGTGGAGGACACTGGGGGAGATGGTCAGTATGGCGGACACTGGTGGTGATGGTCAGTGTGGAGGATACTGGTGGAGATGGACAGTGTGAAGGACACTGGTGGAGATGGACAGTGTGGAGGACACTGGTGGAGATGGTCAGTGTGGAGGACACTGGGGGAGATGGATATTCCCCATGGATGGATGGATGGGATATTCAGTGAAGACTGTAGATCACACAGAACACTGCCCTAGCTAATGGTTTCCTATAGCAGCAGCAGCAGCAGCTCTCTTTCCTAACTCACTCCTTCTTCAGCAGAATGTGTAATGGCGTCCTGTACTTGATATGTTATAGGGGGTGTGAGGGGCTGTGAGGTGGGGGATGCTCATTGGCTGGATTATGTCTGCTGACTGTGACTCACAGGGGTCAAAGTTTCTGCAATGTTAAAAGATAGGGGGCGGATCGAACTCGCCATATGTTCGTGAACATGTGATGTTCGCCACGGATAGTTCTCCGGCGAACAGTTTGCGACATCACTATACATAAAGTAAGTAGGAGTGAAACAGCCTTAGGCTGGGAATAGATGGTACGATTTACCGTCTATTCCTTATCCAGTTTTCTGCACTAGGAGCGGCATGATGACATCATCACGCCCGCCCACTAGTGCCGAGAATCGGACGCCACTCTTTATGTGCAGCTCATTACTTCGGCTAGGGGCAGCCGTCCCCAGCCGAACTAATGGGATTGGGTTAAAATTTACCGTCCTGTCGGAAAACTGTGCGATCCGACTGGACGGCTGATTTTAGCCCAATCCTCGTTGGTTGCTGCATCCAATTCCTGTACGACCTGGTCCCTAAGGGATGCTGGAGCGCGCACGGGGATCGGGGATCAGATCGCGCAAAAATTGGAACGTGTATGCCCAGCTTTAGGCAGTTGTTACAAAAACAATTGTTGTTCACTTTCCATGCTTATCTTTATCTGGACTAGTTAGGTGCTAGAGTTGCATTGCATATTTTTTTCCCTCCTTTGAAATTAAAAAAGGATGTCTCAGATATGGTTCTAATCCCTCAATACTGGTACAGTCTGAAAACAGTGTTGGATTTAGATTAATATAATCTAGAAGACCCTGTTGCTATTACTACTCACAACATTATACATCATATATGTCATCATCCTCCAATCAAACATGTACCCAGCATTGACATGCCCAGCAGAATTGATGAATATAAAATCTTGGATGAGCATGGAAGCTTTAATGTATTTCTTTACATTATTTTCGTTACAGTTGGGAATTCCTGCTGGATAATCATGGATACTTTTATCTATCTCTAGGAAAAATCCTAACCTCTAAACATTATAATTGACCCCTGCAAATCTATACTTACCTTACTCAGGCCATTCTGTGCCAAGATCTGCCCTGCATCAAGAACTCAACATAAAGAGCAACTCATTGACTATTTCATGGCACAGCAGAAATTTGATATTTGTCAAAACAGGCGATGTTTTCTAGTCTTCAATCACACAGTTTTGCTGATACCTCATTGTTCTGTTCCTTTGATTAGTAGAACCCGGGTCATTTTTTGCTGAAGTCTATATTCTTAAATGTTTAATGTGTTGTATATTCAGTAATGCCCTTGTACACACAACTCTTGTGAACAGGGTTTATTTTAGCAAGTTTTTTTTCTCTGACCCATCAATATTTGTTGGTATTGCCACAGGAAGTTTAGTTTTCTGCACCCTTTTCTGCAAAATCAAGACACAATAGGGTGAAATTGTCAACATATTGCTTCAGATGCAGCAACTATAACATCTGGTAACAGGAAAATATGGAAGGAGGTCAAAGTAAAGGGTATTGGTCACTATCCTCTGGGATTCAAAGAATACCAAATTATTATTTTACAGTGACTCCATATAACATCTGGTATCATCAATCATTCTATGGTCAAACGTGCTTTAGTTGCCTTTCTTCCTCATTCTAATGTTTAGATAAAAATTTTGTTTTTCCTTTTTATGTGTACATGTTTTTATTTATTGAGTTACACCCACCCTGTTTGCTATCTTTATTATTATACAAATCAAAAAGAAATTGAATTATATGGTGAATATCTGAAAATGCTAGCAGGGTACAGCCATGTGTATAGATTCTTGTGCCTACAGCCTCATAGTGGTATATATACTGTGTAAGGATGAGTACAGCTGCTTTTGACTTATAGCCCCATGAGATTTGAGAGGATAATGGTGTTGATATCACTTTTTTCTGCCTACTCTTCCCTTTTATGGAAAGAAAGATGCAAGTCATTAATGCTGTTTTTCCTTATACATTTGTTATTTTGTCCCCATAAGTACTTGAATTTCAAGTCATTGGGGATGGCTCTGACATTATTGAAGTTATGCCCATGAACTAAGATGGACACCTCCCCACGTAGTGAGTGGAGACCGACATATGAGCTGTGATGACATCATCACGCTGCTCTCCATCGTACCTAGTATCGGCGTGCACCCTTTGTGTGACAGCCATTCGTTTGGACCAGTTCTGATTCTGACATGTCCATTCTGTCGCCCCATGTGAGCACCCACAATCCGCGCCCGAGTTTGGATGGGGACGCCAGTTCCGATTCAAGCTAATGACATCGGCCAGAGATTTACGGACATGTCCGTTCTGTCGCCCCTTGTGGGTGATTTTGCTGCCAACCAACGGCCGTGAGGGCGCACGCACATTGGTCGGCAGCAAAATCGGCCGCCGCTCGTTACTTGTGTGGGGACCTTTAATCCCCAAGTCTGAAGCAAATGTTTCCGAGGATGTGCTTTAAAAGGCACAGACGTCTATTAAGGAGTATACTTACTTGGGCAATAATATCTGTAAAAATCCCTTTAAGGCCCTTTTGAGCTTGAAACCCTTGGGATGTACCTACTGCCAGTTGTGGCTTCTCCCATTTATTTTTAATGCTGCTAAAATGGTCTTGGCTAAGGCCTGGTGGTCTGGAGTTCCTACATTGGCCCAGGTCAAGGCAAAGATTTCATGGTTTTTTTTTAAGGAGAAAATGTACGCTATGCTGATTGTAGAGTCGTGCGAGTGCAAAGTTTTAAAGTACTCACAACACCAGGTTGACACCAGGATGGATGTCCTCTGTCCACTTTCCAGGCTGAGCTCACACCCCAATAAGTAAAGGTCCACGCACGCCAGTAAGGGCTATTTACAGTTTATTAGGGATATTTACACATGTAGCTCCAACTCTCAAGGGCAGAGAAGAGGTTCAAACATGGGAAATCCGTTACTGCACCGCGACCGTGGTGCTGGAACCATTTGGCTGGGTGTTCGTTCGTTCGCTGAAGCTGTGGTACTCCAGGGAGATGTAGAAGAGCAGATGAGAGAAGCCAGAGAGCCCAGAACATTCTGAGGACTGCCTATTTATGAACTCGGACAGGGGCTGGCATAATGCCTGTTACTGGGCAGGAAAAACTCTGCTTCTTTTTGGAGGGAAAAGTACAAATCAACACCCAGCCATGACTCATGGTTTAAGCAGCACGTACACAGCAGGTGTAACCCTTAAGGGGACACACCAAGCAAATAAGTATTATACAAGCATATAATACAGCAATATAAGGCACATATAAATATAGTTATGTGGCCCTTTCTCGGGTCACTACAATATTATTTGTAATCATCTGTATTGGTTTGACTTTGATGGACCAAGTTGGTCCATGTATGTTTTATTTAATTTGTTGTTCCTTTTCCCATGCCTTTGAGATTAGATTTTGTATTTAAGATCCTCTTTACAAACTTATATTTGCTTAATGTTACTCTTAGGTGTCTAGAACAATTTAGGTTATGCAGTTTATTGCCCAAACCTTCTTTTATCTGTGTTGCCTGTATCAGAAACCTGCCAATAATAGGTAGAATCAATAAGTCAAAATACATTTACATTAACCCATATCAACATGAATGAAAATGTAACTTTAATAACTACAAAATATACTGACTTTATATATTGAAATGAAGGGTTTACCCTGATACTCTGATTTGGGTATTGTTGGCTTCCTACAAGTATGTGCGGCAGTCAAATGCAAACAAACCACAACTGTATCCTAAACCTAATAAAATAATATTTTTACTGGCACACAAAAAATTTGAGTCAAATCAAATCAAATTGACTTAAATTCTTCTGCCTTGCAAGGATAACTGTCATAACGTAATATATTACTGTGTATCATTCTCTCAAGGACATCTTTCCTAATCAATAGTTTTTTACTTCATCTGAAGGTTGGAGAACCACAAACAGGTGGATGTCTCATCAAGAGAAACATTGCAGGAGACTTCTAACTTTCCACTCTTCTAATGCCAGAGAAACTGACCTGCTACAATCTTTATCCCAGAAAGTAACATATGTAGATGTAGTATAGTCACAGCAAGTCTCATTATTTTCTATTTTATAGAAGAGGGAAGATCATTGCCTACTCACAAAGAGATCAGGAAATGAAATGAACATAGATGAACTAATTATTGACTATTAATAACACCATCTGATTTCCTGAATATCATAGACAGTACTTAATCTTCCTGGCATTACAGGGAGGTGTCACTTTTCATACCGAAAGTGCTACACTGGAAGTTGTTTTTTGTATTTCTTGCCCCTCCGTCAATGGCCACATGAGGTGATGGCACCCCAGGAACAAGAGGAAAAACCTGGAGTTCCCGGAGACAGACATCAAGATATAATAATAAACCTATTTTACCTGTTTACATTGTGGCTGACTACTTTTGGCAAGTTTTTCAGCCCGAGCTGACCCCCCAGGAGGTTGAAACTAAACTTCAGATGAATACAATGAAATAAATTTGTTATAAAGGTACCCATACAGGGGTCGAGTCCCATGCGATTGATGAACGATTGATGAACGATTGATCGCAGCATGGTGGTACAACGAATCTATGCACATAACCTTGGACATTCGATTCCTGGCTGATACTTTGCCATCGGTCCCGGTCCTAAGTAATGGCGATCAAACAGGAATTTACCGACATGACAGATCCCTGTTCTTTGAAGTGGAATCAATGATTCCCGAATGAAGAAAGAAGAAATTCTGATTGTAAGTCCCACTGTATAAAAGATATGTTATTTATTAATATATTGTTTAATGTCACTGAAAGTCTCTACCAGGATTGCAAACAATAGCTACCATTGGAAGGAGAGGCTGAATAAAAACCTTCATGGTTTATCTCCCTAGTGTAAACCTGTGGTCAGGCTCTAACTGTCTTCTCATGTAAACATTTCTAATAAGCAGCATTTAACTTTAGAACAAGGCCTAGGCTAGGCAAGGGCTAAAATAAGTTTTTTAAGGGCATCTTGTACGCATTGGTGTAACATGTCTATGACACCCAACCCTGGTGACATGTGTGTTTTGTCCATGTAATGCATTGCTGTCACATTAATACTACTCAGCTATAGTGTGTCATATTTATTTGTATATTGCTGGCAAATCCATTGTTTTTCCAGGGGTTTTATGCAGTGATTGACCCATCACTTCCTCAACCTCCCACCAGCAAAAGTTCTCTTCTGTACTTGGCTCCTTCCTTTTTTTCTTGGATGCTTAAGCAGGCCATACACTCTGAGATAAAAATTAGGATCCATTAAAACCGACCAATAAATGCATTTTATCGTCCTGAAATCCGTGCATGTCCACATGGTACAACCGATATATTACGATCGTAATTTCCGTTTTTTTCCGATCGTAATTTATTGGACATCGGGAATCCTCATAGTGTTTAGCAACCAATTACTGCCGATGCGGAACATTAGCATATTAAAACTTCC
>CM070039.1:38896879-38908711 GCA_036250615.1 Ptychadena robeensis | reverse complement strand
AGCCGGGATTGTGTGTGGTGGGCCCATAAACCGAAACCAGAGTGAGAGGTGTGCGCGGAGCATCTAGTGTGACATAATTCCAGCGCCCTGATGACGCGTCCTCCCCATGTGCCGACACCGCCCAGGATAGATTTTTGTGAAGGAGTATCAACGTGCCCCCCTTACGGCCCAAGGCCGGAGAACCATAAACCGCACCAACCCAAAATTTGTGCATGTACCTGAAGGCCGAGGGGTGTAAATGCGTCTCTTGGAGTAGGGCAACGTCCGCACAAAGCTTCTGAAGGTGACGAAGGACCTTGTAGCGTTTCTGGGGCGACCGTAGGCCTTTAACGTTCCATGTTATGATGTTGTAAGTACAGTAAACACTGAGAATGAAGGTAAACATATCCTGGAGGGGAGGCTCGTGTCCCAATGAGCTCCACCTCCACCCCCACCGGGGGGTACCACTCGGAAAGGGTAAGGGGAAGGGTGCACGGGAAAGTAAACTCGAACAAATCCAAGAACAGTATAAGTAACAAACAAACAGTCCGGGGGACATTCACATCCTCCATCGTGCCATCATACAAAAGCATGAGGGGACCTCCTTTTTTCCCGGAGTGAGGGTGGACAAGCCACCAAAAGGCTAGCACTGCCGTGCCCATAGGCAAGCCACACAAGGGGGGGTCGTAAGGGCAGGGGGTGAGGGTAGTGAGGGAGTAAAAGACCACAAACAGGGGGGGCTGAGGGGCCGTCCCTCACAGATGCGAGGCCTAGCCAGTCACAGGGCTAGAGCCCGGATAGAAAATGGCATGGCAGGCATGGCGGTGAATCTCCTAACACCATTTGAAATAAGAAAGAAAAGGGACCGCTCACTTGTTGAGCTCGGCATGATCATTAACGGAGCCTCGGTCAGCTGCGAGGCAGGTGAGGACGCAGAAGGGGAGAGCCTTTGCGAAGAGGCCGGCGATGAAGACGGTGATCGCTCCTCCAGCTCCTTCAGGAACTTCTCGGCCGCCGCCGGAGTAGGGAAGGTGAGTTGCTTGCCGGAGGCCGTTGTCACCTTGAGCGATGCCGGGTATAGGAGGGCAAAGCGGAGCCGCCGTCGCACCAGGAGCTGGCAGGCCGGGGGGTGGCCATGACATTCCAACAACAGGGGTGTTAAGTGCAAGATCACCGAGATGGCTGGCATGGAAAGGCATGGACTATGAAGTGTACTGTGTGAATCTATACAACGGTATTGTACCTTACACCAAAGTGTGTTGAATAGTGATGGGCGAAAAGTTCGCGGCGAACATAGCATGTTCGCAGTTAGCAATGCCGGCGAACATTATGGGTGTTCGACCGGCCCCTTTACCTTAACATGGAGACAAAGTGCGACCCCTCACCCTACAATCAGGTGGGACAGTATAGCCAATAACTGGAGGACCCCCCCCCCCCTTATAAAAAAGCCCCCCAGCAGCCATTTTTACATTTATCCTATGTCTCCAGTACTAGATAGATAGGCAGAGCTGCTGCTGATTGAAGGAATGGCTTGGCTACATTACTATTACACTCCATCCAGTGATCTGTAGCTATAGCTTAGGAGTTCTGTTACATGTAGTTTATCATTACTGAATCACAAAAGTCCGTCTATGGGGGTGGGGTATGCTGTGTTATGCATTGCAGAGAGATCTGACTAAATGTAATGCGTTGCAGAAGGTGCTGTCAGGTAATTTTTGTCAAAATCTGTAATCTAGATGTGATCCGGCCATTAGACCTAATGAAAACAGCATTTTTAAAAATCCATATTATGAGTAGTTCGCCCTCCATTGAAGTCAATGGAGGTTCGCCGTTCGCATATCGCAGCGGGTATTTGCAGAAGTTCGATTTGCCTGTTCGCGAACAGCAGCAGCTGATGTTCGGCCATCACTAGTGTTGAACCGTAATTGGGATGTGAGCAAGGACCTGCAATGGGAGCACCTCTACTGGGACCATGAGTGTGAGAGACTGTGCTGTCAAAGCTGCTCCAGGCTTAGCTGCAAAGAAGGAAAGCCCAGTGGGGAGTTTGCAGTGACCCAGGGGTGAGATCATGGGGAAGTGGCCAATAGTCTTTGGACAGCTGCCCCCTGATTCATCCCGGGATGTGGGGTACATTAGGTGCACAAAGGGGTGGTACGCTTTCCTACAGAGTCACCAAGTCATGTGTCTTCTCCCTACAACCTAGGGATACCATCATTCTCCTCAATTACAATTGTTATGGTCGGTCGGCTGGCACGAAAAATCGGAATTCGAATTATCACCGATCTATCAGCCCAACCCTATTTATTAACAGCAGATCGACCAAAAATTTACGGACAGGTCCAAAGCGGTCCCGACAGATTTTCCGGCCGATTTTGAGAAATCTGGGTCGGGTACATAATTCCGTATCCGATTAATCTCCTGATCGATTAATCTCCCGACCACATTGGTCGGTCGGGCAAAATTCGTACGAAAAATCGGAACGTGTATGGGGGGCTTAAGTCAATGAAATGATAAATTCCCCTCCCTTCAGAAACACAAAATCTACTGAGTCAATGCTTGCCAAGTTTCTCCAGTCCTGTTAAAACAATAACCACACTTATTACAAATAATGATAACAACTTTAGTATATACTAATTTCTGTACAATTGTATATTTGTAGTGGCCCTTCCATGTTGTAATATTGTATAATATAACAAGAAAGGGGTTAATAGGTGGAGAGACTGGAAGTCCCAGTCTATCCACCCATCAGAGTTTTCTCCTTACCGAGGCAAGGACAAGGGGACTTTCACGAGGCCTACTTAACAGACATTACCCCATGTGGGGATTTTACCATAAATAATAAGGCATGGTCAAAATAGCAACACAGTTATAAATGAAACAAAGGGTTAATGGAGTCCAAATAATGTAGTCCTTGTTAAAAACAAAACAGTCTTTTAATCCTCGCGTAAAAAGAAACCGAGTGTCAAAGATTCCTCCGGGCTAAGATGATAAAAAATAATGTCCGATTCATCTTTTGGGTTTATATATTGTCCCATCCACCTCGACGCGCGTTTCAAACCTTTTTTATCAGGAGGTGTGGTTGTCGAGAGTTGTAAATCACTGGGTTGGTCAGCCCAGTGTGGAACTGCATACCAGGAACGAGGGGCCACTGTGGGGAGCCACCGGGATACACGATAGGGATGCATAAGTTAAAGATAAGTAGGATATATTAAAAGAAAGGGGTTCCAGAAAATTGAAGAAGGTCCAAGTAGGGAGAGGGGTCACCAGAGGACCTTCTCTCAGCATGTTTTGTGGAGGGAACATAGGTTCAGCCAATAAAATATACAGGACAGCAAATTGTATTTGTCATACATTGGAGTCCCAAATGAAATTTCCAGTTGAAGAGTATGTTATCAATTAAATCTAGCCCCCCAAACTCTTAGATATCTTCCCTTTCCCATAACTGGTGTTTTTAAAAAAATGTTTTTAAATATATTTTAAGACTATCTGTAGTGATTATCTCTACATTCCAGTTCTCCCACAATTAGGCACATTAAGTGAATTAGCTAAATTAGTTTCTCACAAACGTTTGTTTACATTAAGCAGAGGGTTCAATGTACAGATGGTATATGATGGTATTGTCTGGATAATGTGAAATTTGAATATAAATAATTTAGTAATAGTAAGAGAAATCACAATTTCCATGACAATATTGGTTGGTTTCTATATTTCCATGACAATATTGGTTCCATGCAAAATAGCAAGAAAATTTAAATATCACCATATGTCATTCTTTTAAAAGTCAAACTCTAGGAAAACATGAAAGTGTATATTTTCTGTACATTTTTACCAATTGACTTACCTACCAAAGGATTTCCAACTCTGCTTTTGCCAGAGTTCCCCCTTTGGGGGAATTATCACTCTGGCCCTGTATCTTCTCTTTCTTTACAAGTAATCATTGAAACTTCCCAGTGAATGGAAAATATGGAAGAATATTCTGTGCAGGTGTTGTACCATTCAATGATAAAATGATGATTGGCTTTTTTTAGCCCCTCCCTCTTGTAAAATTTTGGCAGAACCTAAAGTTAGGGACACTAGTATTTAAAGTTAGTTCTACACAAAAATAAATCCAAATAAATCCATATCTGGAAATAATTGCTGCACTGTGTTCCAAATTATTATGCAAACAGTATTTTGGTGTTATAAAGATTACATATTTTGTTGTACAATTTACCTCATGAATGGTATTTTTCCTCAGGGTTTTTTGATCACTGGAATTAATCTCTAAAAATGAATCTCTGATACTCGTGGGAGAGATCATGGTGAGAGAGTTGGTTGGCTCCTTTAGTGTCCCAGAAGGTGTGAAAGTTACCTCTGAAATGTATGTGGGGATCTGGACTGACCACTTTCTTCCATTGTGCAAAAAGAACAACCAGGCTTTCCATAACAAAATATTTTTCTTTCATGACAATGCACCATCTCATGCGGCGAGGAATACCTCTGACTCATTGGCTGCTATTGGCATAAAAGAAAAACTCATGGTGTGGCCCCCACCCTCCCCTGACCTCAGTATTATTGAAAACCTTTGCAGCATCCTCAAGCCAAACATCTATGAAGGTTGGATGCAATTTTAATGCAATGCAAAATGGGAGGCTATTGTGATATCCTACAAGTAAATTCAGGCAGAAACTCTCCAAAGTCTCATAAGTTCATTTCATGCAAGTAAAATGGGTTCGATTGAAATAGAATTTGATTTCAGAAATATGACCTCTTAATGCTGCAAATTTAATTAATTTTCAGTTTTTTACAGCCTATAAAATGTTTTGAAACTCAGTAGTGTGCACTGAGTAGTGCATTTTAAGTTGTTGTTTTTTTTTTTTAAGGAAATAGCATTATCATCACAAGGTTTGATCAATACTAATTAACTTATACTTTAATGTTGAAGATGAAAACATTTTGCTGACTGCCACTTGCATTGACTATTTAGGAAAATAGTAGAACAACATAATAACGTGTTTTTATTAATAGGTATAAAGCTAGCCACACATGGTACAATTTATTATTCAATCAAAGTTCGATTTTGAACATCGATTGTCATTTAATCGAAGTTCTCCACATGGGGAGCATGATAATTGAACAATTTCGACTGAAATTAAATCGAAGTAATCTAAAATCGTCGATTGGATTAATGTTTTTTTTAACAGGAACTTTTTTTTCCCAGGAAGTAGTCATATGTTAATAGCGCACATCGAGATGCTTGAATCGAAACAAACAAAACACTTTCAGAAATGTAGTTCGATCATTGATCAATCAACCAAAAATTTCCAACTTGTCCGATCACTTTTCAGTCGACGATTTTACTACAATCGTACAATGAACGTCGATTATACTATGTGGGCAGTACATCGATTAACGTTCAATCGATCTTTTTTTTCATCGAAAAATCATCGATTGAACGCTAAAATTGTACCATGTGTGGCTAGCTTAACTCTACTTCAACCTTTTGTTTTTGCCATCCTTGGAATCCTTCACACTCAGGTTCTGCACATCTCTATTCTCCACCGCATTGGATGTTGGTCCAATGATGTCAGGCAAAGGTGGAATAGTAGGCAATTGATGAGATTATTGCTCTTCTCTTTCCTTGGTTATGTATAATCTTACATCTTATAAATCTTTTATTTCTTTTTTTAAGGCGTGATTTATAATTAATTGTAATTATCATGTTCAAAATTAACATGATGACTTTTCATTAAATATATATTTTTATTTTACTTGACAAATACATAATGGCCCACATGGGGATACACAAGTGAGCATTCACAAATGTAATAAAAACATGAACATAGAAATACATAAATAGACATACATTATAAATCAGTTATTGTAAATAGAACCTCAATGTATAGCCCCAGCAGAAAACCCTGCTACATTCTCCTGCTTATCTGTCTGTAAGATAATTAGGCTGATGAACTACCAAGGAGACACAAGAGGTGGGGCTGAGTATTGTAATTCTTTATTATTCCAATTAGTATTCTATAAATTAACCAAACATAATTAAATGTAGCAATCACCATAACATGTTATTTGTCTCTGTTGGATATATAATAGATAAAGAAAATGCACTCAGGTTATGGACATTATCTGCCTATGAATGATGTTGATAATATCTACAAACCATCAGTTAACACAGATTTATTGCAGGGAATGTACAAGTAAATATGTTTGAATGCAATTCCTTGACTATGAAGTCAGCCATAAGACTTGTTCTGTAAACATAAATTATAAACATATGATATGTGACACCTGTCCTGACACTAAACATTGCATTTGCCTTCATAGATTATCATAGGCAGGCTTAATAAGAATGATGTCTTCTGTAATCTGTTAATTGAGATGCCGGCATTTACATTTGCTGCTTGCTTGTTTATTCAGGGAATTAATCCGCCGTCCATGTAGTCTTCTCAGCCTTTCTTACAAGTACAGGTTTATAAATATTTGTGAAACATCTAAGTCATGAGATCAGCTAAAACTGGCTTTGTAGATGAAAAGACGTCTAATAAAGTGGTCCAATTGCACTAGAGATAGTCTGGTAATCATCACCGGGATATCCAGTGTAATTTAAGATCAACAACTTCACATTTCCTAAATGACTTTTATTTTAAGTGCCCAAGATGTGCTCCTAACACTTGTAGGGATATTTATGTACAAGTGCTTGGTTGGTGGGAACAAAATATAATGTAATTAGTTATCTCAATATGTTCCACTAATAACTGATTATCTGTGGTTTGTCATGTGCTGTGGGATCTCGCAGTCTGGCAGGGCATCAAAGCACTTTAGTTGCTGCCAAGATGTGAAATGGTTATTTTACCTGTGGCCACCCTGTCATAGGAAAACCACAATTTGGCAAACTTACAGGTGTAGACAGTAAGACAAAAATACAAATGATTGTGAGCAAAGCTTTGTGCCCCACAGCAATTAGGAAAGGAATCCTCTATGAAATAAAGTTGTCGGACTGTTTTTTTGAGCTGCATCCTTTCATTAATCAACATTGCTCTTTACAGTAACTAATTAAATAATGGCAGTTAAGGGTAGTTCTTAGCACTTATTTTTTTAAATGATTTGACTTGCTTTTTTAAATTTAACTGCCTTGATGTTATTGGCTGATAACCCTGTTTATGATTGAGACTATAAGCAGATGGGCTGAAGGTTGCATTCAAAGTAATGCAAAGCAACCAAAGCGGCAATTGTTATTTAAGGTCCCTTTTACACAAGCTTCAACGGTGATAAGTTGTGTTGATGGTGACACATCACAGTTGCATTAATGCAACGTACACTTGACTGCTTTGTGTTATGTTTTAACATGGTAACACATCGATTTAACTCAAATGACCTGCAGCATGCAATTTTCTGATGCAGAGAAAGAGTCTCCCATACAGTGGCATGGAAGACCTAGTGCAGTGGCATGCATTAATGGAGAATTTATTTACCTGCAATAGAGGCATTATTGCTTACACCCCCACGTTTATTGCCGGTAAATACTGTGCTGCAATCACAGGGCGTGTAGTGTGAAAGCACCAAGTTGCTGGAATAGGCTGAAGACCACAGTATATGAAAAAAACATTATTAGCTGCCCAACTGGCTCAGAATTTTTCTTCGCAAAGCATCCTATATAAAGTAAGATCTCTGTAAAGAAAAAAAACCATAATAGTTCTATAACTTCTTTGAGACTATATATAGGCTGGCTTTTCTGAAGTCTCCTTTAAACATGCTAGCTGGCTATCAACCTTATCCAGACTGTTTTGCACTGAACCCTTGAATGGCTTGTTCTGCAATACAAAAAACAGCATGTTGGCAATGTCCGTTGTGGTGCAATGGAACACATTGTTGCTGGCATTATGTCTAGGGTGCCTTAGAGAGTGAACAGCACCATAATGCGGATTTATTTTTTGTGGTGCGGTACTGCGCTGTAAACTGTGTGCTGCATAGAGTCATTAAACCCTCATGTAAAAATATAAACACATGTTCATAGACTTACACGTATATCGCTTTTATGTGTTTTTGTGCACTAGCTGCAATTTTTCTTGTTTGAAAAGCAGCCTTTATATAAGCACAAGACACTCCTTGTGCTGCAGTGGCTGTCTTAGCCATTGGAACTGTATCGAGCCACATGTACCTGCATATTACCCCCAAATCATGGTTTCATGTGTGCATGAGCAGAGAAAAAAATCTCACAAGTGCTCTTGGATCATGTGTTCCCAGGAGGGAGCCTCTGGTACACAGGAGGGGAGGGGGCGCTCCCCAGTCTGGGGGGCACTGGCCGATGAAAGATAGAGTAAAAATAATAAAGGGGTGAAAAGCTGTTTTTTTTGTAAAAAGGAAATGGCCTTTATCTATCTAGTATTTGCATGTGGGTTTAATAATCCTTAAGCATGAACATTTAGCCCCCAACCACTTGAAGTCCATACCAATGGCACGTTGCTTAGTTTCCATTCTACAAAAACTGCAGAAAACTGTAAACCTAATCTACTCATTTACATAGATGGATCTAAGCTAATAAATGCATGGTGTCAATAAAAAGCATTCTCAAATGTGGTGGTGGTGGCTATTTAAAATATATTTGAAAACAAATCTAAACTAGGATTGTCAAAGACCTGCAGCACTCGGAGGTATAGGTGGTACCATAATGTTTTCACCGGCACAGAAAGCTGCTATCATGTATCAATATTTGAACTTAGAAGCGCCAAATAACTTTAGTAACCTCCTTTGGACTTTAATATACCCAAATATACCCAAATGCCTTGCTGCTTTCTCTTTCCTGCAACTTGATTAGTTAAAACCATCAGTATTAGGTACCAGTAGATGGTTTTACATTTTACTTCCTAGACTCAAAAGCAGTTGAGTTGCACCACTGATTCTGTTAAATTATTCATAAGTGTGAAGTACTTTTACTTAGGCAACTGCAATTACTACTAAAGCAATATCTACCATACAACCCCCCGTAGGGACCGTCCACTAAGATGTTCAATAAAGTAAATTGTGTTTACATTTATAGAATTAAACTAAAAGAGCAAATTCAAGTTCAATGCAAATTCAACACATAAAACAAATTAAACCTACTAATAGGAAATGTTATATCCACTATCCAAGCTGCAAATCTCTACCATTCTCTGTAATATCATTTACTTTTAGAGGCATAAAGCTGGGCATACACGTATCAATTTCTACACGATCCAATCCCCGATCCGATGCCGTGCACGCTACCGCAACCCTTAGGGATCGGGTCGTGCAGGAATTGGAGGCTGCAACTGACGAGGATTGGGCTAAAATCAGCCGTCCTGTCGGATCGCACATTTATCCGACAGGATGGTAAATTTTAGCCTGCACATAAAGAGTGCCGTCCTATTTCTCGGCACTAGCGGGCGGGCGTGATGACGTCATCATGCTGCCTTCTAATGCATAGAATCAGATAAGGAATAGACGGTAAATCGTACTGTCTATTCCCAGCTTAAGACATACATACTACACATACTTCTGAAGTACTTCAGTCCAGACACATAGCTGATGATCCCATTGTCAGTTACTAGTTTTGTTTCGTTTGCACCTCGGTCCTGCTTCAGCCTCCCAAAGAGTGAAATAGGTCTAGTTTGTTTGATGTGTTTAGTTCAATTCCATGAAAAGGGGAACAGAGAGAGCACCAATATGTTTGGGTGTTCAGGTGTTTCAGTCTGAACACATTGTGATGTTCGTGTGTTCTACCAAGCACCGGTGTATAATGTAAGTCAATGGTAGACAACCAGGCACCCCCTGCTCTGAAGAAGGTAAGGTCAGAACCTGGAAAAGATCAGAAAGTGACAGATATACCACCCAATCGGACTGGGAACAGCATGGGGAGGATGTCTGGATGCATCTTGGACTCTGTCGGAGTTGTAAGCCACTTTTACAGACTGACAAAAACACACCCAAAACCCCCCAAATAAATACAGTTTACAGGAAAAACTATGTTTTAAAATATGACTTGCCAATGAAACATGATATGCCAGGGCCTGCAGGTGAGCTGACTCTCTAAAAAAATTTATGCCAGTGCCTGCAGGTGAGCTGATGCTCTAAAACATTATATGTGATTGCCTGCTGCTCAGCTGCCACTCTAAACCATTAGATGTGAGTGCTTGCAGGTGTGCAGATGCTCTAAAACATTAGATACAGAGTGAATGCTGTTCAGCAGACCCTATAAAAAGTTGAGGGCCTGCAGTTGAGCTAACCATCATAAATGAATGTAGTCTAAAATACAGACTGTAAGACAACCACTATAGTCCTTAAAAGGACTTTTGGGTCTTTGATGAATGAGATCTGTGTAATTGCTGCACATCTCTCCCTGCCTAACAGCATCTCTCCCTGACTCTGTCTGAGCTGAACATGTGCCATCAGGTACTATATAGCACCCAATGGCGTGCTCCAGCCAGCCAATAACTGTAATGCCAGCACCTGGCATGGCTACTGGCATTACAGTAAGGACCGTACTTACCTGCCACTTGATTGGCTGTCTCCAACCCACAAAACCTGGGTCTGTTTGAGTAGCACCATGCTCCAAGCATAGCGATGCTCGAGCCGAACACATATTTGGCCAAGCATGATCGCTCATCACTATTTATTTATTTGGCGTAATCGAGGGCTTTCTTAGGAGGCACATTTTAGATTAATCAAACTGCAGTTAAGAAAAGAGTGGTGCTATTATACTAGTCTGATACATAATACATCTGATCTGATAGCATCAGATACATATCTGATACTAATCTATACATCTGATGATGGAGTACTGATGTCTTACATTTAGCCAACTAAATAGACCTATTTTATTGTTTAATATATGCCTATGTGGGATTACACATGTTTTTTTTTTAATTGTGGTAGGTAGAGTGGACTATTACTTGCTCATTCTGTAATACCATTGTTTGGTAATTTGTTGTTGTTTGGCTATTTGTCTGAAAACTTCAATAAAAGTATATAAAATGCATAAAAAAGTCTGCTAGAACCCAAGCTTCTCAACATATGATTCTGTAGTCTGCAACCCTTGTGATTCGGTATCTACATATAAGGCTGAACTGGTAAGGATATGTTTCCACGGTGCCAAAATGGATACGTTCGCAATGCATTTTTTACTGCACCGTAAACGCATCCATTGACTTTTAATGAAGTTGTTTCCATGTTGCATCAGTGATCTGTTGCATCCATAGGAAATGCATTTTGGTGTCTATTTTTGATTTGTCCTCCACATTATTAAGCAATAAACAGTAAATGAATTTCACTAACATTGCCAAACATGAATGGCAAAATTAAATTTGAATAATATCAGTGGGTAATCCCTTCTGAAAAACAACCTTTAAATATAGCACAAGAATGTACATCTATGTCTATATATTCAATTAGACACCACATAAAGTCTATTTGTACATTTCGCCGTAGCTCATCTCCCATGCTGCAGACAAATCTCTGGGCAGCAGTGACTAGGTTAAAATAGATCAGAGTCTGCTTTCCTTCACATCCTTGGCACAATATACACTACTGCCCTAGAAAAGAGCGAGCAGACGAAAATAGCAGAGTTAAATAAAACTAAATGTTGTTCTCTGGCTTGCCAGTTGCCAGAAGGTAGAATTAATTCTGGAGCTAAGGACCTGTTGTCAGAGGTAAGGGGTTAACGGCTTGCCTTAGCCATACGTCTGTAGTCAGCACCATGGAGAGATCCTATAGTTCTCTGCTGCTGAAAACAAAGATCTGTCTTAGTCTAAAGTATCCATTCCTTATTTATATTATATTATATTGTTATACACCTAATGACTATACAGTGGCTTGAAAAAGTATTCGCCCCCCTTGAACTTT
>CM070039.1:38873520-38896779 GCA_036250615.1 Ptychadena robeensis | reverse complement strand
AAATATTAGGGTTGATTTACTAAAGGAGTAGTGGCTGTAGACGTAGCTCAGCATGTACGGTAAAGCTGGTTGAGATATTTATCACAAAAACAATAAAACAGCCTTTTCTTTTGCAATTTTCTTGGGATCACAACTTATCCCCATTCACTCTGCTAATTAAACATTCACAGTAAGCATTCACAATTTCCAAAGTCAACATACTTTATTATTATTTTAGACAATCGTTCAAAATGTACGGTGGCAAAATTATAATCAGAGCTTACACAGTGCTATTTTAGTTGAATTTAGTAAATTATGTTTTTAAAAGTGTAGTCATATATAAATAGGGACGAGTGCTTACAGCGTAATGAATAGCATGGGTAAAAGACCAAGGTTGGCCCAACTTGACCATTGTTGGATAACCCAATTGTCTAAAGTTCCTCATACACTTTTAGATCACTCCATACAATTTCCTTTAGATCTACCAACAACTATGTAGTCCAAGCCTCACTTACAGAAAACATAGTGATTGGGAGGTTTAGAAAGGTCCTCCTATTACATGGTTTAGGTAGAACAAAAGTTGATCATCAATGCTCACTAAAGCTGGAAATAGACGGTAAGCTTTACCGTCGACTCCCGACCTGATTTCGGCACCCTTTGTGTGCTGCCCATTACTTCGGCTGGGGGCAGCAGTCCCCAGCCGAACTAATGGGATCGGATTAAAATGAACCGTCATGTTGGATCAATGTGCGATCCGACATGACTGCTGATTTTAGCCCAGTCCTGCTAGTTGCTGCACCCAATTCCTGCACGACCTGATCCCTAGCGCACACAGCATCAGATCGGCGGTTGGGTCGTGCAGGAATCGGAACGTCTATGCGAACGTCTATGCGAACGTCTATGCTTTAGGTTGGCCCAACTTGACCATAATTGGATAGCTCAATCCATTGTCTTAGCAAGAATCAGGCTATGTAATAAAACTTCATGTTGCTCACAATGTTATTTTCCTGTAGCTCAAAATGCTATTTTAGTCGTATTTAGTCATATTCAAGAAGTGAAGTTGTTGCTATGAACAAAGACTTTTCAAGCTCTGAATAGCTATCTCCCAAAGTAGACAACAGCTCATCAAAGAAAGTTCCAACTCACCAGGATATACTCAGCTGACAAAGATCCCATGGAATTACATCCTTCCTTGTCTTATGACTGGCATACGCATGCCGATAAGCGGCTGATTTTTCACCTGACCGACGGGCGTGCGCTCTCGCGCCGTCGGTCAGCGAAAAAATCGGCCGCTTATCGGCGTGTGCCCACATGGGGCGACAGATCCCTGACGCCCCACTGCTCGGCCGGCCAGAGAACGGACATGTCCGATATTCTCTGGCCGATGCAAGCCGATGTCATTAGCTTCAATGAAGACTGGCATCTTCATTACAGCTAATGGCCAACACACAAAGGGTGCCGGCCGACTGAAGCAGCCCCATAATGCACCAGGATGCAAACGTGATGACGTGATGACGTTCCTTCACAATTACAAATCCTTCATCAAGTCCAAACATCCTTATTTGAAGAACGAGAAGAATAGTTCAATGGGGAAGAAAGTGTTATTTAATTATTTGTATTATTTTATTATTATATTTCTTCACTTTGTAAAGCCAAGACAACACCACAACTGTAGTTAGCAGATCAAATAAACTAAAAATACATTTCTTTCTGAATGATTAGTATGTTACATGAAATGGCCAATTAAATATTTCTAATCCTCCGTGCTTGGCACATTCCATTGTGTTAATGTCCAGAGTAATTATACTGTAGCCTGAAAATCTAGGACACTGGCTACTTCAAATAGTGAACAAACATCCCAGCTAAGACAAAGACATGAATTGTCTGTGATCTGGTTGTTAGGTTAGCCCCAGATTTCAGTAGACGAGGAACTGATACCCTCATTCCAGCCTTTCAGGCTGTAACACAAGTAAGCCTTCTACAATCTCTCCTCATTGTCAAGCGACGTTCTAGCTTCAGCCTTTAAAAGAGTGGTTCACAAATGGTCAATCAACACATGACCTAGCTCAGACGAGGGAAGCTCATGTGAACAAAAGGTCCACGAAGCAGCAGATCATGATACACTGGAACACATACATTTAAATGTCAGCACCAACATCACTCACATCTCCAACACTGAAGATGATCAGACCCACTGACATCTCTTGGTTCATAATAAATGGCCCTATATTTAATACTTTATATATTCTAGTTAAACTACTTTTAGTGAAAGTATTAGAAAGATATCTATATTATTAAGTACCAGTGACAGCAGCAATACTACCCCTGAAGGGAACATTCAGATACTGCGGGCTGTTGTGCTGATGATCAGAGCAGACTGATATGTCTAATTGGTACTGGCGGCAGAGACTGAACATTGGCCTTGTACAATCAGTGGATCAGACTACTGTCTAGACAACCAAGCAGAATATTTCTATAGCTGATACCATAGCTTCCTCATTCCAATTATACAATGATAATTGGTTTTGTAATGATAATCAATTATAACAGTATTGGAATGTTTTCACAATTACATTGCAGTAGGACTACCCAGCACTGGACAGTTGCATTACCTATTTGTGTTTTTGGAGTAATAAACAATAAATGCTATTAGGATCCTTTCCCTCTCTCCAGGTAATCCAGGTTGTGGGTGCTCCCTACTTATGATTCAGGGATGAGGCTAGAGACAAGGCTGCCCCTTGTAGAACTGGAAAGGAGATGCTACAGAGAACTTAATAGTATGGGCAGGAAGAGTAGGACCAGACCCATGGAGACAAACAAAATATACCTCTGCACTTCATGGGCTTCTTTCTCTGAATTTCAAGTTCTCCTACTGCAATAACAAATTCTAATTAAAAAAATATATATTTAAAAATAGACCTATTGATCACAACAATTCTAGAGAAAGCCTAAAAGGCCTGGTCACATGTAACTTTTTAAGATTGAAACATAGGGTGAAAATCTCCCTTAAGCCCCCCATACACCTTTCAATCACTTTGTAGAATTTCCTTTATATCTATCAACAACTGTTTAGTATATGACTTACCATTTGGGCTGCAGGCCCTTTGGTAAGGGGTGGCAATTTGGGTTGGTCCAGATCTCCCTTTCTTTCAGTCGAGCCTCCCCGCTGTGGCAATCTAAGTAATGTTATGAAGCCAAATGTGTGTATTCCATTTCGTAGAGTATAGTTCAAGTTGTGAGTATCATTTGATATTATGGATTGTGTTCTGTTGCTTGTATATACAGGTTATGTGTGTTTTTTGCATGTATGTACAGATAGAGTTACTCATAGGGCTTTTCTACAATAACACTATTAAGAGGTTTTAGTCGATTGGGACTAGGGGGGAATGTTATGACATGGTTAGCTAGATATCCTACATTTATGTATCTATACATATATATGTGTTGATTACAATATGTAATGCCTATAGTAGCTATATATATTTGTACTGTTACAAATTGCTATATGTAAATGGGTATATGGAAGTATGGAGATCTGTGTGTGTGTGTATATATATATATATCTAGTCTCTAGTGCTTTTGTGTTGCTGCCGATGAGCCCATTGAGGGGCAAAACATGTTGGGGGTTATCATCCAATTAAACACAGCATGTGACACACGGACATGGACTAACATAAACTCTCAAGCATGTTTTAATTGAATATATTTTTTATAATCTACTCTTTGTAAAGTATGTTTTTCTTGTATCATATGGTCCAAGTTTATTAAAGACTTTTTATCAAAAATTTACATAGATGGGTAATTGTAATTGCCAAATTGAAGCGCTAGTAGTATTGTGAGACCTAAATATGGATCTCATTTTGGGAACTAAAGCAACTATGTAATATAGTGCCCTCCCTGATAGACTAGTGATTGGAAGGTTTAGAAAGGTCCTCATATTTGGTAGAACAAAAGTTGATTGTACAGAAATTGTATGGTATGATTGGAAGGTGTATGTTGACCTTTAACCTCAACTTTTTTTAACTGTAAACAATTTGTTATTAAAATTCATAAAAAATTAGAAAGCCTTGTGCCTAAAATGTGAAGAGAATACAGATGGTGATAACAAATCAAAGTAAAACACAAACATGACTTCATGAAGACAAATGAACTAATGCAGAAGTATAAATATCCAAGTTGGCTGAAAATTGGAAACGTCAGTACTAAGGACGACAAAAATGCATCAAAGTAAATACATTAACTGCGTAACACTTTAGGCTATAGAGCAAATCCGAGCTTACAACACTGTTTGTAATTTACCATTCACCATTTCATTAGAATAAGCATTCAGCTTTAGATTCTAAAATATCTAACCAGTTATCAAAAGAGAGAGTGATGACGAAAGAAAAAAGGAGAAAGAATAGGAAAAAAGAAACAGTAGAGGTTGTATCGGGTGGAATATGTACATCAATATGTGTATCAATCAAGCTCCTTAGCCTGAGTGATCCAAAGCATCCCACGGTTCCCCTGCATCCCAGACAGAGTTCAGATAGGGATGGGGACAGGGTCTGCTTTTACTTTAGTGCTATAGGACAATTGATAGCCATGAGGATGTGGGGTAGTAAGTGTTTGTCTGACTTACATACATTTTTGGGGGGTCAGGGGATAGGGTAGAAGCCACATTTTCAACACACACTGTACCAGGTTGTGCACTGTGGCCCAATATGTGGTAATCAACGGACAATGTAAAAATATATGTACTAGAGAGCCTATCTTATATTCACCTTTCCAAAAACAGTGAAAATAACATGCAGTACATAATGTTGCCTGTCTTCTACATCCAACTACATAATTTATCAATCACACTTGATAAAATAAAATGGCGGGAAAAAGGACAGGGTGAAATCTATTGATTTATTATTGGCTGTGACCTATTCATTTGTTACCTGTGTCAGCTAACTAGGGCACCTACTGGTACAGAGACTAAAGAATAATGAATGTACAGGAAATTGTGTAGCTGAATAAGATAGATAGATAGACAATAGAAAAGATAGGCTTGGATAAAAGTGTAGAATTTAGAAAACTTCTAGAATTCAGCTCAGGATGCACACATTATTGTTATACACGTTGGTGTGCTATGAAAACTGTTGCTTCTCATATTTCTAAATTGAGCTCTTTGAGCTGCACATTATCACTACATGGAAGGTCTTCTCAATCCATCACGCAGTCCAGAAGTGACTGGAATATAGTTCAGGAGCAAACAGAACACTAATATAACTAGAACACAATAAATAACTTTAATAATAATCAGAATACAAAAACGTATAATGCTATGGAAGCTGCAGGCATGAGCGGTGATATCTCAAAGCTTCCTTGGAATTTTCTCTCCGCTTTGGGAAATCTTAAAAATGAAGGATGGACTTTGTTGTCAAAATCTAAAATCAATATGCCTCCACATTTTCAAAAATCAAGGGCTAGTGTAATGACTATTACATTTGCTGCCTCTATCGCGTTTCACATTCCTATTGCAGAGTTGTGTGTATTCATTGCCATCCTGAGGGTTCTGATTTTTTTTAACAAAACTCATTTTGTGTGTTTTAATAAGGAAGTTATTTCAACTTTGGCAGCAGGTGTGTTCCAGGATCACTTATTTAAAAAGAAAAAGGACTATGTTGGACTGGGGCCTAATAATGCCATTGTATATGTGGCAGCACTTATACTGGGAGAGGGAATATTAATAAGAAATTATGCATGCTGCAGTGAATATATGACGATAGGTGGAGATTAGAAATGACCTTGCTGTCTGCTTCTTCTTCATTGTGCAGTTGCATGAAGTTGACAGCGCTACATTGCTTAATGGAGGGGTTCCCAAACTGAGGGGTGGGTGCAGAGGTATTCCAGGGGCACAGCCAGAGAGAGGGGAGAGAAAAATTGTCAGAACTCAGCTGTAAATCCCCCCCCCCCCCCCCCCCCCCCCCCCCCCCCCCGCTGTCTGTTCTCTTCTTCCTCTGGGGATTGTACACAGTCCACCCACCCTGCTAGCCAATGAAACAAACCTGAGAGATGGACATACAGGATGCCTATCATGGGGGAACTATGGTAGCTGCAGACAGTAGGTAGAGTGTATGTCATGTGTGTCTCTGTGTGTTTTTGTCTTTATGTGAATGATGAATGTTTCTGTATGATTGGCATGTGTGTGAAAAGGGCCCTGTAAGGGAAGTTTGGGAACCACTGGCTTAATGTAACATGTAATTAAATCACAAACATGGCAGTGGTGCTTCCAGGGGCTGTGTAAATTTCAAGGCTGGATGGAACAAGTATAAAGCTGTTGGCAGATAAGAGTCTGGGTGTTTAGCAAGTTCTCTGGTGTTCAACCTTGCAACATTGTTGTTTGTTAATTCTTTCTTATCTAAGCCATTGTATGTACAATTTTTAAAAATATTTTTAAAAATCATAACCAGCTTCCATCCTAAAATAAACTTGTTTGTTCAAGGAATTAATGGCTGTTATATTGAACTAGCTTATTTCAATTCATGATTCAATTACAGAGGAAGCAGCATGTCATGACTGTTGGGTCTGTTGGTCTTCTATTACTTATCTACACTTGAGCTAGCCACATGCATTAACTTTTGCTCAATCAAATGTGCTTTGATTGTGCTATGGAAATATCTGACTCTTTGACAGAGTTAAGGTAGCCATACATGTTCGGATTGTCTCTCGATTCTTGAGGGACAGACTGCAGCGTGATGATGTACAAGTAATGGAATTGGACAGGAATCTACCAGCATGACGGATCATCGTGCGATCCCATATGCGGCAGCTTCCTGGTCGAATCCGCCCGTGAATGGCTAGCCTAAGGGTATGTTTTCACATCCATTGGGACCCCATACGCTAAGTGCATTGCTTGGCGGGAGGTCCCAACGAAGCATATACACTTTACCTTCTCTGCAGACGCTGTGTTCTCACATCGCTGAGCCGATCCACCAATGCAGCAGTTAACGTAGTCGAATACTACGGCCAGAGAAAGTGTATGTGATCCGTCTGGATCCCCGCCAAGCACTGCGCTTAGAGGAGGGGATCCTAAGTGATGTGGAAACCCCCCTGACTCGATTGTAATTTCACCTCCTCAAGGTAGGAAGCCACTTTATCCCATCTTTCCCCTGCCCGGGGGGGGGGGGGAACACGACCCACTCCATGGAGTATCTTTCCTCTCATCCCTTCTTCACTTCCCTCCTTTTGCTCTGACACTCTTTATCCTGTACTCTTTATCTATTTATCATTTTGACCTCTGCCTTTCTCCAATCTAATATTCCTATTTTAGCATATTGCTCCAATCTATGACTGGCTATGTTGAAAAAATATGTTTTATTTTTCTGTAATTATATTTTTGAATTTCTATTTTCACTTGGCATACATATTATATCTTGGACACAAAACGCTAGATATTTTTTATATTCCGGATTGGTCGTTTGTTATTTTCTAATTTTTTATGTATCTGGCCGCTGTTTGCCCAGATGTTTGTATATTTTGAATTGTTATTTATGTAAATTTATGAATTTATGAAAATTTTATAAAAGTATTGAAAAAGAAATATCAGTATAACATCGACCACACAGTGTGATGTGGGTTCAAAAACTGTTCAAAACTGTTCCTTTCCTAAGCCCTGTGTGTATGCTCCATAGTACCATCGGACACAAATTCCCCCCAAATACCTAGAAAGCCTGCCACTAAAGTACCAAGTTCCATCAAATTAAATTTACCAACATGTCCGATATGTCGAAAAATTTAACCACGAATGGTTACTTTTACAAATATACTTTATACCAAAAACAGTGATGTCCAACAAAAAATATCTATAGCAATTATAATCAAGCTTCCTTAGTGCAAGATTAAACTTTGATATGTAAAATTGGCCCTGGAATCATTTTCATTATTACTTGAGGATTTATTCAGGCCCCAGATTCTTCACGTATTCTTAACCTTGCAATATAAACTCTTCTCTTGGATATATAAGCCCCCTTTTGTCTCTCATCTTTGTGCTGAACAACATGATCACCAGCCAACAACCATGTTTCCCTAAAGTGCTCTAAATGACCTGACAAGGATCTGTCTGTTTATTTGATTGAAAGATTCACCCCTCTTTGTGTCCCAGTGGTCTTAAATTCATGATGGAAAATCCATGTTTACATCTTCCAATGTACTTATTGGAGGATTTGCTCCCATCTCCTATATTGGTGACAACCATAAACTTTGGACTCCCTATTACTTTTAATGAGAGGCCAAATCTGCTCTGCCATTAAAAACCTGTCAGGATCTTCAATTTTCCCCACATTCTATCCAACGCTAAAAAATTTTGGGGGTTATAATTTAAGACCACAGTGACAGTATAATGTCCATTTTGTAGGAATCCTTCCAGTTATTAAGCTGCCATTATTTTTCAGTGAGTCACAATAAGCAAATATTCTAAAAGATGCATTGTATTAATGATTTAATGCTATTGTGTTTATGTTGGCCTCATATATTTATCAAAAAACACTGAAGCTGAGTTCCAGCCAACAATTTTATGCTTAAAAAGGACCAGAATCAATTATGATATTATTTTTTAGTCACTATCTGATTGGCAGCATCACTTAACCAACTTCAAAGCCCAGTAATGAGTATATTTCTCCTCCAATCAGAATGATCCTTGTAATCACATGAACAGTATTTATTGCCTTGTCTTCGAATGACTGATATCAAGTAAGAAGACATATATATAAAAGACTTGCAATGATGTCACAGAGCTGCATGATGCTTTTACATCTGCTTTGAGTTAATATTTAATGAACAAGGACTAAATGTGATCAAAATAAGTATGTAAACTATTTAGATACTCAAATCTGCTTATTGCTCAGCAGACATAAACATTGAGGTCACAGGATGTGATAGAGCTTCTATCCAGAAGGTATGATTACACATGTGTCCTGGTAAAAATAAATGTTTTGGTAACCTCGCTATATATATTTGTAAAGTATGTTAGTACTGTAAATCATTGATAAAGACCGCACACAACATCTCAGAGCTAGACTCTAATTAATTATTAAAAAGCAGCTATAAATACACTTGAACTTTTGAAAAAGTTAATTATTTTGGATTAATTAAGAGAGAAAAACATTTTGTTAGCTGCAGCATACAAATAACAAAACACATACTTTAATAATTTTTAATTATTTTAAAGAATAACTTCAGCAAATATAAAAATTTAAGGCTGCCATACTCAAATATACCAATTTCGCCGTGGACCCATGGGCGTGCATGCTCGTGGCCGTCTGCAAAATCATCCGCCATTCGGGGTAGCCCACATGGGACATGTCCGTTAATCTCTGGCCGATGCCATTAGTTTCAATGGAGAGTGGCGTCTCCATTTAAGCTAATGGCCGGCACACATAGGGTGCCCGCCGATGCTGTGAGCTCTGAAGAGCAGAGTGATGATGTTATCACGCTGCACTCCAGAGATGATCTGAGCTGCTTCGGTACATGTGGGGTAGCCTTTACTCTGTTGTGTCCCGGATTTCACTGACAATTGAACTGCAAACTATAACTATAAAATGTACATCATTGTACCTTCCTGATCAGCAAAGTTTGACATTTTATAGTATGGTCAATGTTTGTCCAGTCCTTTCAGCTGCTCCTATCTTTAAGTGCCTCACTTGAAAACACTGCTTAAGAAGTGTCTGTGAATTGGAAAGGCTTGGACACAAAGTAAAACGTTTGTATAAATCAGTGGTTCACAAACTTTCCCTGCAGGGCCCCACTTTTCTAAGTAAGAACATTATCGAGCCTCCCCAGTCAAACTATACAGTTGCAGATTGAGCGGCATTTCACACTAGCTGTGTTTGCGTTGCACACCAGTCATGCGGAGACATTCATCATTCACATAGAGACACACACAGTACACTCATGCAGAGACAAACACACACAGAGAAACACAGAGACATACACATTACATGCACTCTACTTAATGTATGCATCTACTTTTTCCAGGTTGGCTTTCTGTCCCTCCCATAGCCACTTAGCTGTGCTGCCCCCTTCACCCCCGAATACCACTGCCCCCCCCCAGGGACCGGACCCCCAGTTTGGGAACCACTAGCATAAATCTACTTGATTTTTGAGAGTAGCAAAGGAGCTTATATCTCAGACATGTGCCAAAGATGGCCATCACAGCTATATACTAACATATACTACATTTACATGGACTATTGTGTAAATAGTAATGTATTTACACAATAACAGAACAATTGTTACACGGGGCGTTTTAACAAACAGTATCATCAAGCTAGGTTTACTTCTACTTTAGAAACAATCTCCTATAATTTTTCTACTAAACATTTTTTTTCTTCAAGAAAATCCAAGCGATTATATACGCATCAGATTCTGCTGTAAGGGATATTTTGGTGACGTTGCTATAAATATTACAGTCCTGCAGGAGGACCTTGATGATAAACCCCTACAGTGCACAGAGTCTCATTCCTCCCCAATAATATGCTTTCAGTGAAAAGATTTAGCTGATGTAGTTGCTACTGGAAGCAGTTTGATATAAGTTCAATGGATTTAATGACCATATTATCTTTGTGTCACACATATTTAGTATTTGCAACAAACAGCATTTTCCTAGATGCATACTCAGTCCAGGTTCCCAGTCAAATATTGTTTAGGAACCAATTTAGCAGTTTTCATCTGATGTTCTTTTTATTTTGTCTCTTAATGTCTGTATCATCTTGCCCCAGGCCTAATCTCTTTATGTTTAATGGAAGTATAAGTTTTTTTTTGTCTTTCTTTAAGTATTCTTTCTTTCATGTTTGCTGAAAGTTACAAAACTTAAATAAGTCCTCACAAAGGGTTAATATGTTGCAAATAACTTTTTTAACCTACAAACAATGCTAAATATATAGAGAATTTTTTTACACAGTTTTCACACCTTCATTACTGCCCCCAAATGTCCAATATGAGAATGTGCCCTCCTATCTATACAAGGATTACATTCCTGGTACTACATGTACCAAGAGCATATGTACGATTTTTTTGTACCTAAAGGGGCAAAACAATAATTTAGGTATGAACAGCCAAAGGTGGCTACAAAAAGCGTTGAGCTTGAATCTTTGAATGACGAAATATTTTTGCGAGTGTTGGCAATTCAAGAATATCTTGAAGATCTTTGAATATTCAACTTTTTTTTACAATAAACATGATCCCGTGTGTATGGCAAATGCACCATTCATTTTGAAGATAATTGCAATGCGGTTATTATTATCGCAATGCATGGCCATACGCATGAATTTCATATTTATGAATATCGCATCCAATATTAGTAGTATTATTCACAAAGTATCGCAAATTCTACTATTGCCTATGCCACTCATCACTAGCTACATACAGAGCAGCGCAAAAGCCCCAAAAGCTATGCTAGTCAGCACAACACAGACACAGAGTCTGGTGCACATAATAATCTGGACCATTTTGTACTCAAAATAAGTAAAATAAGAATTTCCATCGCATTCCCTATTCTCTCCCTCTTGCAACACTGCAGCAGACTGGAAGAGCCGACATGTCTGAGAGCAGTAAAAGCCGGGAAAGAAACCCCTATGTATTCAAATACATAGAAACAATTTTCTTCATTGAAAACTATTATAATGCCTGCAAGCCTGGCAGAATCACTCATGATTCCAGGGAACAGCAGGATAGTATATCCTTTTGAATACACCACCATCATACCAGCTCACAGATAAGTCAGACAAAAATGTTATATATATACATCTTTAAGGCTAAATTTACACTGTTGTTTCCCGAGCTGAGAAACCCCATAGAGTTCCTATCAGGCAAAAGCCCCAAGACCAACCTGTGGATGCCTAATGTTGCATCTGCCAGTCAGTTACATTTATGGGTCGTTTACCTGGTGGTTAAAAAAATTCTGCTTTAAGAACAAGGAAAGAAAGTGCTAAGAAACACATGAAAGCAATACAATTTATTAGTCGATCGGGGGAGCTGCTAAGCAAGCTTCCTCTTTTGTACTCTTTCATTAGGTAATAAAATGTGTCTTTGTTAACCAAAGATTGTGCATGAATAATTGAAAAAAAAGTGATAAACTTAAAATTGTAATATGAAGTCTCTATAGTTATACTGAAGTATAAATCTTTCCTGCTATATTGGCAATAAGCGATGTGCGGTAATATGGTTGTCCATCATCCAGCTATATTTGTGACCCATGACTTATTGCTGCTCATTCATCTAGAAACTATCGGCTAGATAAACATTGTAAAATAAATGTAAAGTAGCTGGCTGGGTTTGTATGCTTTGCCTGTTCAATTACTTTGTTTCTAAGCTGCTTCGTCATGCGTAAATTAAATCTTGCAATAGACTTCTTACCTTGGTAAAGCTGGACAAACAATACAAAGGAACAAATTGGCACGAATAGCCTTCAGACATGATGTGGACTAAACAGCCGAATTCTTTCTCTCCCTTTACCTCACCATTGCACACTCTTATCCTTGTGTTGTATTATCATTCAACCCTGAAAGTTTTATTCAAAATCTGAAAATTTGAGTATTTTTTAAACAGAAACTGGAATGCCAGAAACGGGCAACCTTTGTCCACAAACAATCCAACTCCTGGAAAGTAGAAAAAAACTGTTCTCCTTGTGTATTTCCTCCAGGCAATCACGGTTGTACATCTCCCAGGGCAATTGTATAGACAATTCGTTGAAAATAACAAGAATGTTTCCTCCAAGCACAACACGCTTTGTGGCTTCAACTCAATTCCCATTTCATGAACTGTCCAGTGTTTTTGATGGAAACCAAGCAAACCTAGAAGAAAACTAGCTGTATTTTTTTGGTTTAGAAGAAATAGTTTTGAATGTGTCAGGACACACTACAAAATATAGGCAAAGATGGTATTGTATAAAAGGAAGGAGAGAAGGAAGTATTGAGACTTTGTAAGCGGGCAATGTCCATGGATCCAGTCTAATAGAGCCTTAAAAAAACATATAAGAAAACTTATAGCATAATCTTGTAGCGGAGAGCGTGTGTGCGCGGAGGACGACAGTCCCTTTAGGGGGAAGCCTCGGCATGCAATGGGGCTAACAGAGGACATAAAAAGAGGATACCCGGAAGGGGAGGTGCCCAGTTCCAGGATCGAGGAAGTAAGACAGGAGCACCCTGTGCCCCTCTCACTAACTGAGACTCCTTAACTGAGACTGAACGATACCTACCTGGTTTTGTGTTGTGAGACCCTGTTAGGGTCTCAATGTTAAATAAAACTTATTTGAAGCATTAACAGCCGCCTCTGTCATCTGATACCTGTGTCATTACAATCTCAATCCATAAAGCTGGGCATAGACGGGACGATTTACCGTCGACTGCTGAGCCGAGCTAGCAGGCATGATGATGTCATAACGCATGCCCGCTTGTGCCGAGAATCGGCCTGGGACCCTTTGTGTGCCGGCCATTACTTTGGCTGGGGACAGCCGTCCCCATCTGAACGAATGGGATCCGATCTGAATCATCCGTCAGATCACTTACGACATTCGGCAGATTTTTGGTCAATTTGACCAGTTGGCGCACCCGATTCCCTGCCGACCTGACCGCCGATCGAATGCGGGAGCGCACATGGCATCCAATCGGCGGTTGGGTTGGGCAGCAATCGGCCCATCTATGCCCAGCTTAACTAATTAACTAATTAAGTTACTTTAATTTGGAACTTCAGGAAAGGCTGTAGGTGAGGTCAAATAAATAATAGACCAACCAGGTGTATATTAGGTTTCCACAAATAGATTTGTGCCAATTGGGAGTCCATGTTTATTGGCTCCATGCAAGTTAATGTGTGATCATAAATTTGGTGGGACCACTACCAACAGTAACCTTAACATGATGTTCAAACTTAAATGCACACTGAAAACATTCTCCTCCAACCTCCCATGATTGGATTGTCTTTGTAGAAATCTGATCACAGCATCCCTCTGTACTATGCCAAAAGGGTCCCCCATGTCATGTTTAGCATACTATGGTGGCTCTGGAGTCTTGCAAAGCAAGTAGGGGCTTCTGGAGGACAATCTGAACATCATTATGTTATATTATAGAGAAAACAAATAGTTTTCCTGTAAATGTTTGCAGGACTGTGCATGTCTTTTTTCATATGAACTCCTGCTGCTGCTTGACACACTTACGCACACGCATACATTGCATGTGTCTGCAAAACCTACACAGTTTAATACATGGTTTGACTTTTAAAAGCTGTCTTCTTCCATTGTAAAGTAAAATTATTGCTTTTGTTAGCTTTTAAAGATTTTACGTTGAATAATGAGTGCACTTTATTAGTAATAAAGCCTCTTAGACAGGTTGTAATTGGTTAACATCTATGCTGACTACATGTTTTTAACGTTTTCAGTCCAACGTTCTCCAAGGGCTCTTTTCTACTACAAGGGACTTAATGTGGTTCCGGCAACACTCACACTTTACCATGTGTATTGCCTACACTGACTTTGCCTGCCCATACATCTTTCAAATGCACACGGCACAGCAGTGAAATGTATATAGTTACCGTGCATTGATGTGTGGTGCACATTGTGTGCATTGCCATGAAATGTTCAATCCTAGCTCCAAACGGACATCGATCTGGCCCATATCTTCACGTCTGTACCCTGCTTTATTGAGGCACCCACACACAGGTTAATTTTTTGTTTTTTTCTAAATGATCAAACACCATGCGCTTTTCGGCGATCGATGGTTTAAAAATTGAACGCGCCACCCTTTCTTCGAGCAGGATAGATCGATCCCACTTGAGGAAAGGTCGATCGAACAGGGAACCAACATGCTCAAACGCAGCATGTCCAGCTTGATCGTTCATACAATTGAGCGGGTATCAACCTGTGTATGGGGACCCTAAGTGATCTTCAGTGACAGAAGACAGGGCACTGGACAACATATTTAAATATCTGATCAAGCTTGCCCATTAGCCCTAGCACTTTTTACTACATCAAAAACAGTAACCAACCTCCAGTTGAACATCCAAGGTCAAGCAGCCTGCCAGTGTGGGCAATAAGGAGATGTAAAGATGGATTTACACATGTAGATTTTTTTGTTCAATCAGTGAAGAATGAACGATTTTTTGCTTGATTGAACAAAAATCTAGAATGGCCAATTTGTTTGATGGATACATTTTGTTCAAAAGGTCATCGAACATGTTGGTAAATTTGTCTGAATTCTGAATGTATTTTCATTCGATATAGGAATGGAAGAAAAAATCGAATGTTATATTCGATAAATGGATGAACGATGTTCAACAACAACATGGAACAAAAAATCTAATTGGCAGTTGATTGAAGAAAAAATCTACATGTGTAAATCCACCTTTAATTGAATCAAGAGTTGACAACAGAAAAAACAGCAAGTTAGATAACATGAACATAAAGGTGATAGAAGCAGAAAACAAGAGCTGGAAGGGTGACTGTAACAAATAGGGTCACAGAAGGCTCAGGAATTACAATGGATACAGCAGTAGAAGGCTGTGCTTTAGCTCATGTCCTTAATGCCTGCAGCAAACTAGAGAGTTGTTTGCTAATTGGTTGAAACACTGGTGCTTTGGGTTCAAATATGGAGCACCAGAGCAGAGGGAGGATCTGGTGATGAATCATGAAGCTGTACATAAGTATAGTACAGGGAATAGAGATGGCCTTAAAATGTAAACTAGTTTTAGTGGAAGTTGAAAAAACTTATAAAGAAAGTATCCTCACCAAAAATGCTGGAAATGCTGGGTTGTGGGGAAAATAAGGATTATTCTAGCTTTTCTATTCTAGCTATTGTGGGAAAAAGATAAAAGTTATGCATTATCTAAGCTAATGCACCATATATACCCGAATATAAGCTGAAATTTTCAGCACCTGAAATGTGCTTAAACAATTAAATTTGGCTTATATTTGGGTCGAGAAATGAAAACCACTGCATTTTTTAGGTGGACTTTATGAGTGAAGAGTCCCTGAACATGCTATCATCACCAAATTTGCTGGAGATGTAGAAACTTATTGCTCAAGCATATGTAGTCAAGTCGACTTAATTTGAACTTTTTTTTTCAAAAATTACATATGCTAGACCAATAATTATTCTTTACAATGTTCCCACAACCCTTCTCTACATCTCCAGCAATTTTGGTTATGATATTACATTCAGGGGCTGCGTAATAACTTAGAAATCTGTGGAATTAAATATTTAACATCTCCAAACAAAAGCACACTTCAAGTGTGTTTCTGAACTTTAGCTGTTGCATTTCTCCCCCATGGCTTATACATGAGTCATTCAGTTTTTCTGAATTTGTTTTCCAAAATTAGGTACCTCAGCCTATATCCTAGCTGGCTTATACTCGAGTATAAACAGTAGTTTTTGCATGAATTATGTTCATACTTAAGTCATATTTCGACTTAAATTTAAACTTTATGAATGCAAAAACTACATTAGCTTGGATAATACACATTTTTGTGTTCTCACAACCCTCCCTACATCTCCAGTAAAGTTGGTGATGATACATTCTTTACCTCACAAAGTAAGCTAGTCACAATTTCCAGAAATAATTCAACTATCTGTAATAGGGAACAATGAAGCATAACATATGTAGGTATGATTTATCACTTACAATTGTACAGTTGTCCTAGTTTGTGTGATCAATACTACTTCATACATGTGTATCATTACAGTGAATTGTTATTCATTTATTCATGCAACTGCACCTACAACATTTGTCTGTGTGCACCTCACCTTTATTATATCATCCTATTTAATGTATAAGGGGGTTGTGATCATTATGTGTTGAGCAGCTGTACAGCAGAACCATAAATATTATGTGCAATAGGTCTCTTTCTAGATGAGACAGTTATAAATTGTTTTGTATTGGAGCATCACCAGCTATTAGTCTGTGAAGATATCAAGTTGTTTGCTGAAAGCCTTTCTGAAGCTTTCACTGTTCTGGGTTGAAGATATAAAGCTTTCCAACTTTTCACTAAATTTCTCTCTTTTCTGCTTCCTTATAAAGTGATATTTCTTCCCCCACTATATTTAAAGAAAGAAATATTGATTTGTTGTTTCTCCATGAACTGCCTCAGGGCAGGAGGGTAGGGGTGATGGCATCTTCTGCTGACGTGATGAAATAACATTTTATTAGGAACTAAACATAATATGGCCAGTTTGTGAATGATAGAGGATTCACGCTTCTGCTGAACTCTCCTGCCCTGGGCACTGGCCTGCATGTGCCACCATAAATCCTGCCTTGCCAGAAACTCTTATTCCAGATGTATTCAGGACATCGTATCATAGGCTCCTGGATTAGTCAAAATATTTCTAGTTTCTAGTTTCATGAGTTTGTATTAATCATTTCATTCTTAACAACAAAATTCAAAATGATACAATATATTTACAATGTTGTTATGTAGGAGTTTTTTTAGGGTATATAAAACAACCTGAAAACATCCATCTAAAACTACTACCGTGTTTCCCTGAAAATAACACAGTGTCTTAGATCAATTTTTGCGCCCAAAGATGCCCTATGTCTTATTTTCGGGGGATGTCTTTTTTCATGAAGAAAAATACGGCACTGGGGTATCAGAGTGGGGGATCACTTAAAATGAGACAGGGGGATCCAAGGGGGGAATCAAAATAGCACAGGAGACTAACATGGGGGGGGGGGGGGGGGGGGGGTTATCATTTTAGTAACCCTTCTGATCCTCCTGTGCCATTTTGATTGCCCACTCTGATCTCCCCTGTCCAGAGTTAGAGTACTGTATCTTCAGGGGTGCCTTATTTTGGGGTGGATACCTTATATTTCAACGTGAGGCAAAAATGTAACGGTGCCTTTTTTTCAGGGGATGCCTTATTTTCAGGCAAACAGAGTAACTAACTAAAATTACTGGAGTAATTTGTTACATTATATACTCAGCATGTAGTATATGCCACATGTAGATAAGAAGTTCCCTTTCCTGTAAAGCCACTCATACATGGGTCGATACCCATGTGATCGGCATATGATTAATCGGGGGGTGTGGTGATGCAAAGTTCGATGCCCACCACTTTGCGCAATCCTTTCCCTCAGTCCCCATCCAAAGAAGTGGAGCACGAAGAGGGATTTACCAACTTAATTGTTGGGTTGATTTTTCTATGAAGCGGAATCAATAAATCCTGGTGGGCTGTGTTTGATTCCTGAACAATTGCTCGCTGTACGATCGCCATGAATGGTGACCGATTTTTGATGGCAAAATTCAGGAAACAAACAAAAAAAATCAATCCCTGTATGGGGGCCTTTATTCTCCTCCAAACAGTGACTCAGACATGACTGGCTTCCGGTTGATTGGCACATAAAACTTGTCATTTATATTCCCCTCTGTAGTTCTAAAGACTACTTAAGAGATGTGACCACATTCCAGAAGAGAGCTGGGCACCAAGCCTTGCCCACATACCAACTCTGTTCACCCAATATATCCCAATAGATACCCAATGTATCTTATTACTGTCCACAGAACTGCCCTATTGCCAATATGTAAATGCAGTGATTTGCTACGTGTAATCAAAATATATGAAATAGCTAGTATATCAGGAGTGAAATAATTGTTATAAGAAAAAAACATTTTATGGATGTTTATATAAACTAAGTGATCAGTGTACATTTTAAGATACAATGTATTTCTTTAAATTGGGTTGATCCTGGAGTTGTTCTTTAAATATCCTGTCAGGAATCTGTGTAGACCTTCTTAATTCTGTGCCTTGACAGATGAGTAAGGTTGATGATTCATTTACCGCTGCACCTTGGGTTATGTAGCCTATACAGTCGTGAAAAAAAATAACTTATGCACATTTATTAGGATGATTCATTTAAATCTGACTTAAGGCTACAGGAATCCAAGATGATTTAAATGAATACATGGCCAGATGAAGAAGATATGTTTGACTACCATTAACCTTCTTAGGGATGTGTACAAATACCTCATTATTTGGTAGAGGTGGATTTTTTTTTTTAGTTTAATGTTTTTATATTGATGAAAATATATTTGCTTTACATTCAGTCATAATCAGTCAAAATGATATGATAATTTTACCACCATTTTTTTGGATTGGTTGCAGGCTGTTTTTTTTTTCCCTCCTTATTTTCTTTTCACACACACAGCCTCTAGAATATACACTTTGAGCACAGATGCAGGCACACATCATACACCTTTCCCCTTTTTTCTTTGTAGTTACACCTATATATGTTTAGGTCTATAGTCCGTCTAATGCGGGCAACCATGTTTGATTCTCAACAGCTGTGTTGTGGGTGGTGCGTGGTAATGGCCGTGGACACCCCCACCCCCATTTCTGTCCCCGTTATCCTGGCTCCTTCCATCTGGGTTGTGTGTGTGTGTGGGGGGGGGGGGGGGGGGGGGGGGGGGGGGGGGGGGTTAGAAGGAATTAAATCAATGAAGACATGGGAAAGACTGAACAAGGGATTCCCCCTACTTCCATCAGCCTAAGGATATGTTTCCACATCCGTCGGGAACCCCTGCGCTAAGCGCAGTGCTTGGTGGGAGGTCCTGACAGAGTACATACACTTTACCTGCTCGGCAGATGCTGTGTTTTCATGGCGCTGAGTAGTGGAGTACGTTAACCCCTGCATAGGCAGATGTCTGAACAGAGCATTTGATGGCCAGCTAAAGTGTATGTGATCCGTCGGGATCCCTGCCAAGCAATGCGCTTAGCACAGGGGGTCCCGAGGGATGTATAGACATAGCCTCAGGCTAGCCATACATGTCGCAGGCCCTCATTCTTAACTTTATTTGAACAGGAAAGAGGGCTCAATAATGTTCCTAAATAGAAAATGGTGGCCCTGCAAGGAAAGTTTGGGAACCATTGGCATACACCAAGTTTTTAAAGAATCCATAGCTTGTTTGGAATCCGACAAAGTTAGTAACTGACTGTCTCTGACTTTAAAACTTACTTGCAACCCGCATGTACATTATATATAGTGAGAAGTCAGATTTAATTATCTGCATACTTTGTCACTGACCTGGAAACTATAGAAGCCATTGGATGATGGAGAAAGCCAGGTAACTGGCCGTCAGTAGAAGACCAGGTCGATAATGGTGACCTAAACATTCTCCAAGGTTTTCTCAAAGCTTTAGAATTATCTACTTTGATTTATAGCTCTGTTATAGCATGGCTCTTAATCTTTGGTATCCCAATAATCTAATAAACCCTCCAACATAGAGCAAAAGCAATACAAATAGAATTAATGATCTCTTCTAAGGAAAGGAGGAGAAGACATTATCTCCTTTCAGTGCACTACACCCGCAGATGCCTATATTTTGTGCTTTGACGTGACACAGGGTCACAGCTGCTATTTCTGCATGATAAATTTCCATCCCATTAATAAGAAGTCACCTTCTGGGCTTCAGAGTTGGAGCACAGTGACAGCTTCAGAGGATGCGGCCTTCTAAATGACATATTTAAACTAAATACTGATGGTGGGCACTTTCTGAAAATAAGGTTGGGTCAACACTGTACCGCCCCAGCAACAGCGGGGGACATTATGGGCACATCGGCATGTGTGTGCCCATAGCACATGCCCGCTGTTTGGGAGCTGTTTATTGCACGACAATACTGCGTCGTATACATTACTATTGTCAAAACGCACCTGGAAACACATCGAACACGGTTTACGCGTGTCACACACAGCGCCCATTGTTAACCAATGGTCGCTACACGTGTCTCCGGTGCGGGATGTCCCCAGACCCCCGACACCCAGACGGGCATTGTGAATCCACGGCTGCACTGCACGGTTTTCACCCCAGTCTACGCACTGGGAAACCGTGCAGTTTTCCGTAGTGTAGTCGCAGCCTAAGTGTGGGAACAGTTGTGGTGGTTGAACAGTGATCGGCAAACATTCGGTAGAAGCTGGTTTGCCGTATGAGGTTTAATAAGTGGACCCATCACCATATGGCAAGCAGGGATCCTAAATCTCCATAAATTATGCCGTGTTGTCTCTGCAGAGCATCTCAGATACAGCACATATAAAAAGTCCCCCCTGGTAAAATGTCAGGTTCCTGTGCTGTAAAAAAATCAGACAAAGATAAATAATTACATAACTTTTTCCACCTCACATGAAAAAAATCTTTTAGGTGGAGGGAAGAAAAAATATAAAAATAAAATAATGTGGTTGCATGAGAGTGCACACCTTTAAACTAATACTTTGTTGAAGCACCTTTTGATTGTATTACAGCACTGAGTCATTGTGGGTATGAGTCTATCAGCATGGCACATTTCGGGTATGAGTCTATCAGAATGGCACATTTGGGGTATGAGTCTATCAGCATGGCACATTTGGGGTATGAGTCTATTAGCATGGTACATTTGGGGGATGAGTCTATCAGCATGGCACATTTTGGGTATGAGTCTATCAACATGACACATTCTGGGTATGAGTCTATCAGCATGGCACATTTTGGGTATGAGTCTATCAGCATGGTACATTTTGGGTATGAGTCTATCAGCATGGCACATTTGGGGTATGAGTCTATCAGCATGGGACATCTGGGGTATAAGTCTATCAGCATGGCACATTTTGGGTATGAGTCTATCAGCATGACACATTTTGGGTATGAGTCTATCAGCATGGCACATTTCGGGTATGAGTCTATCAGCATGGCACATTTTGGGTATGAGTCTATCAGCATGGCACATTTGGGGTATGAGTCTATCAGCATGGCACATTTTGGGGATGAGTATATCAGCATGGGACATCTGGGATATGAGTCTATCAGCATGACACAGTTGGCAAGATTTGCCCACTCTTTGCAGAAACACTCCAAATCTGTAAGATTGTGAGGGCATCTCCTGTGCACAGCCCTCTTCAGTAGTTATGGCCGAACACTAGCTGCGGCTGTTCGCGAGCAAGTGATCGATAGGCCTAACACTCATTTATTAACAGCAGATTGACCAAAATTTATGGGCAGGTCCGAAGCGGGTACATAATTCTGCATCCACACTGGTCGATTGGGCAAAATTTGTACGAAAATTTGATGTCACTTCCAGCTTTCGCCAGGCTTTTGCTGATCTAGCATGGTGAGGGCGTTACTCTCCCTGCTAATGTCCCACCCGCTTGTACTGATAATGTGCGGGACAGGACATTAGCAGGGAGAGTTACGCTCTCACCATGCCAGATTCTGCTCGATTTCAAGAATCCGTGAAAAAATCCGGGATTTCTTGAAATCGGGATTTGGACGGGAAAGCCACATAAAAACGTGACTTTCCTGGCCAAAACGGGAGGCTTGATAGGTATGCAGGATAAATATAAAATGGCCACTGGGCTGCTACTTTTATGGTGGTGGGGTGTCCTCCGGGAGTGAAAAATGGCTAACTGTCCCACCTGACTGTGGGGTGAAGGGTCAAAAATTTGCTCCATCTTAAGGTATAGGGGTCGAGTCGAACATACATAATGTTTGCAGGCATGGCGAACTTCGAATATGCTATGTTCACGAAACTTTTTTTATTCCAATCAATTTTATTGAGATTTCACTAAACTTTTCAGCCATCACTACTCTTCAGATCACTCCACAGATTTTCAATCGATTCCGCTAGAAGAAAGCTTGATCAAACAGGGAAGCAACATGTTGGTAAATCCCTGTTCAAATGTCAATACTTTAAATGGGGACCAGGGTCTCTATCCTAAGTATCGAACAGGAATAGAAGTGGTGTGCAACGATTCGTCGTTTAATCGACGAATGCTCACTATGATGTCACCACATCGAGCGGGTATCGACCTGTGTATGGGCACCCTTAGGAAGGCTATTGTCATTTTAATCAGTCAACAGTGTAAAAGAAAACAGGATCAATGTGTGGAAAAGTTAGAACAGGACCAAAAAGGCTGTCCACTGCCACTTCAAATATTTCAAACGATTGAGCTTGAAAAACTAAGGTGCCTCAGCCACAGATATAAATGTAAGTGGGAGGACCTCACTGGTTCAAGAGATGCAGTCACAGAAAGATGGTGACCATTGTTGACCAAAGAAATGAAAAATAAATGAGTGGGCTAAGCATCATGTGAAGTGGTCCTCCAAGCAGTGGAAAAAAAGTTATATTCTTAACGGAATCTAAATTTAACCTGGTGCAAATGGTGAAAGAGTGAAGAATTCCATCCTTATTGTGTGGTTAATACTGTGAAGCATGCTGAAGGCCTAATAGTGTGGGGTTGCATTTCATTTCATGGAGTTGGCGTACTGGACTTTATAAATGGTAATGTGTATGCTAGAAAATATTCTAG
>CM070039.1:38862437-38873420 GCA_036250615.1 Ptychadena robeensis | reverse complement strand
CCTCCATACTGACCATCTCCCCCAGTGTCCTCCACACTGTCAATCTCCACCAGTGTCCTCTATAAAATTAAAATTCACCTTTTAAGCTGTTGGCAACATGGAAAGCAGATCTTCACAGGTTGTTTCAGGTGGAATTCACACAGGCATTTACCAACCATGTTGTTTAGTGCTCTCCAGCTCAAATCCCATTGACTATCATTGTAGAAATCCTTTGTGCGGATTTATTGCGTGAAAAAACAATTTCTTGGGAGTTTTGCCATGGATTCCCCTCTGTCATGTCATTGTCCAGGTGTTAGACACCTTGAAACAACTTTCCCAACACTATTGTGGCCAGAAAGGGTTCCTTTGTTTTTTAATGTTCGCCTGCCCATTGAAGTCTATGGGGTCCGCCAGGTTCGCCGGGTTCGGGGACATTTGCGGAGGTTCGCGTTCGCCGTTCGCGAACGGCAAATTCCGGGTTCGGGCCATCACTACTGATCAGTATGGAGTTCATGAAGCATGCATCTTTCAAGATGATTCTGCACCTTGCCACAGGGCCGAAAACTGTACGTTTCTCATCAATTACACTGTTATGTCACACAGTTTACTTAGGTATGTTACTTTGTTATATTCAAAACAAATAAAAAATGGCTGTAGCATAAGTCCATAGTGGCCCTCACCTGGCCTGGGAATGGCCCTGACCTCAATCCTATGGAGAATTGTTGGGACAAAGTCATCATTGCAATAGGACATAAGTAGCCCAGCACCATGCTGGGACTCGGAGAATTAATTATTAGAGTATAGCTGGGCATAGACGGGTCGTTTTCCCGTTGACTGCCCAACCGACCAACCGGGCGTGATGACGTCATCACGCATGGCCCCTAGTGCGATCCAACAGGCGGCAGATTCTTGGTCAATATGACCAGGGGGCACATCTGATTCTCTGCCAACCAGACCATTGATCGATTGCGGGAACGTGCACTGGGAACGTGCACCGTGGCCGATGAATCGGGCAGAAATCTGCCCATCTATGCCCAGCTTAAGGCACCATGAGCAGTCACTGCTTTATTCATTTATACCCCTCAGTACCTGTCCTTTCCTTATGATTTATAGAAGTTATTTCGGTTTAGGTTAAATAGCAAGTTTGTACTTCAATACTGTGTTGCTTTATTATTATTAATATATTATTTTGTTTATACATCACAATTTGTGTTTATTTGACAATATGTGTATATTTACTAATATGTCTCATCTATGCTCATTGATCAGTGTCTTGCAATCACAGGGCTGCTCCGCTGATCCTGCCATACACATCCACCGATCTCTGACAAAGGAGACGACCCGACATTTTACACCGATGACATAGCGTACGAGCATGCTGCCAGGGCATGGAGGGGTTAAGGCGCGCGGTGGGCGGGGACACAGCGGGAGAAAACGATAAAGAACTCGGGCACCAGGGAGCTCCTGTGACGTGTGGGGGGCGTGGCAAGGGCGGGGTCACATTCCCTAAGCTTCTCCCGCACACGACATCGGGAACGTGCGAAGTACAGGACTGAACGTGCGCAGTGTATGCAAAGAACTGCGGGGAAGCGCATGGGAGCGTGCACGCAGGTAGGAGATGCTTGTATTCATGTAACAGAGGCACGCACGGCACCGAGGCTCCGGTGTACGGAGAGTGTGCACCTGACTGACAGCCTGAGCGGCCGACTTGTGAACGAGCCAGCCGTGGGAGAAGGAGAGCCGGCCACCCGCTGTATTGTCCGCGCCGGCTTATTACACCCGCTCTGCTGACACTGAGAACAGCGCTGTGATCGCTCCGGACACCCTGCAATCTCTGCCAACCAAGGTGAGGACTGGGCACCCGGGATGTCATACCCGTCTCGTGTCACCCTGATTGCTGGATATTATATTGTAGCACCCACTGACATGCCGAGCCTGGTGCCCGCTACATGCTGAGAGTGCCCGATCCCTTTATTCTACAAGGTAGCAGCACATTGACAGTGCCCGATCTCTGTATGATACATTGCATCGCCCACTGGCATGCCAAGCCTGGTGTCCGCTATACGCTGCACACTGCCCGATCTCTGAATGGTATATGAAAGCACCTACTGACATGCCAAGCCTGGTGTCCTCTAAATGCTAAGAGTGCCCGATCCTGTATGTTACATTGTAGCGCCCACAACCATGCCAAGCTAGGTGTCATCTATATAGAGTGCCAGATCCCTGAATTTTATTTGCTAGCACACTGGCAGTGTCTGTATGATCTGTTATAGCATCCACTGACATGCCAAGCCTGGTGTCCTCTTTACAGTGAGTGCCCTATCCCTGTATGTTATATTGTAGCACCCACTGACCTGCTAAGCCTGGTGTCCTCTTTATATTGCGTGCCCTATGCCTGTATGTTATATTGTAGCACCCACTGACATGCCAAGCCTGGTGTCCTCTTTATATTGAGTGCCCTATCCCTGTATGTTCTATTGTAGCACCCACTGACATGCCAAGCCTGGTGTCCTCTTTACAGTGAGTGCCCTATCCCTGTATGTTATATTGTAGCACCTACTGACATGCCAAGCCTGGTGTCCTATTTACATTGAGTGCCCTATCCCTGAATGTTATATTGTAGCACCCACTGACATACCAAGCCTGGTGTTCTCTTTACATTGAGTGCCAGGTCCCTGCATTTTCTATTGTAGCACCCACTGGCATGCCAAGCCTGGTGTCCTCTTTACATTGAGTGCAAGATCCCTGCATGTTCTATTGTAGCACCCACTGGCATGCCAAGCCTGGTGTCCTCTTTACATTGAGTGCCAGACAGCTGTATGTTCTATTGTAGCACCCACTGACCTGCCAAGCCTGGTGTCCTCTTTACATTGAGTGCCAGGTCCCTGCATGTTCTATTGTAGCACCCACTGACATGCCAAGCCTGGTGTCCTCTTTACATTGAGTGCCAGACAGCTCTATGTTCTATTGTAGCACCCACTGACGTGCAAGCCTGGTGTCCTCTTTACATTAAGTGCCAGGTTCGTATGTTATATTGTAGCACCCACTGACATGCCAAGCCTGGTGTCGTCTTTGTGCTGAGAGTGACCCCTGTATATCATGATCTAACCCTGATCACTGTATGATGCATTGTAGCACCCACAGATCTGCCTGATGGCATGAGAGAGTCTGCCAAGTCTGTCTTACTGTCTGGGATGATCACTTCTAGTCTAATGTCTCTTGGGGTTTTGAATGTAAACAATCTTATACTTTCTTTGCCCTTCACCACAACTGCTTCTAAAAGGGATTTCACACTTTATTAAGCTATGACCTCTTCAATGTATATATGTCAGAGATGACCATCACAGCTGACATTACTTGGTACAAACATGTTTAGGCCACATTTTAGTCTCTTACGACCGCATTTCTGTATACCATTTCAGTAGGACTGTATGAATATTTACGCTAAATCTGTGAGGATCCTGATCTACCTAGATCATGGTGTAGCTAGAAGTAGTCGGTCACATCTATCCGCATGTTCTCTGTAAGGTTGAAGACGTTTTGGCACTTGTCTAAGTAGCTTCTTCTGAAGTGAAAAACATTATGGAACTGAAGAAGCTATTTGGATTAATGCCAAAACCTCTTGAAGTTACAGAGAACATCCAGTTGAATATGACTTGTGTTCACCATTCGTGATAAATGTTCAGTAAGCAGCAGAAATCTTTAGGTCTGGCCTTTGTAAAGTTGTCTATACACCTTAAAGGTAGCCATACATGGGCGGATTTTCGCCCGATTGACTGCCGTGCGCTCCCGCCAATCACCCGGCGATCGTTCGCCCAAAAATCAGGTGGGCCCACCTGGTAAGTTTGACCAGTAAATTCCCAGCCGATCCCATTACTTTGGGGACGGCAGCTGAACAGCTGAAGGGCTGGCTGCAGGGGGGTGACGTCATCCCGTTGCAGTCTATTGCTCATCTATCGAGGGGGGTTCAGCTCATGTATGGGCACCTTTAGATCTACCAACAACTATGTAGTATAGGGTCCTCTTCAATTGAACACAGGTAGACTTGATGGTTTAGAAAGTCCCTCATATTACATGGTTTTGGTAACAGAAGGAGATCTAAAGGTGTATGGGGGCCCTGAAAGTGTAAAAACCTTTGTTAAAACTCTTTGTCCATTACCATATATACAAATGTGACGGTTGACCCCTGACTTGGGACCTGTCACCTTGTAGGTGTTAAATATACATAATCTACAAATGTTTGGTCTTGGCAATTGTCGAAGCCTACGGAATCAGGTAGTCATTGATCACTTTACATCTTCTGTAGAAATCCATTCTCTAGTTGAACTAAACTATTGCCGGCAGGTGGAATAGGAAGGACCATGCTAGATGGTTCTATGAGAAAACTACAAATGGGTACAAGGGGGAGGGTGTGGCATTGGTGCTACTTGTAGTTGTCTTTGGGTTCTGATCTGATAGTGACCCTCGAGTTTCAGCTGACCCATGCATAAAAAATGCACTTGATTTTCCCACGTGTGTGTTTTGGTTTTGACACATTTCACACACCCTTTGTATGCATGTTGGGGATGGACATTCCATTCATTAAATTGCTGGTATGGTCTGCTTTATATTTATTACAATTCATAGCTATGAAAACATGCTGAAGAAGCTCCCAGCTGAAACCTACTGTACAATATGTATAAATGCAGCTTATCCATTGAAAAATAATGTTTGGGAGCTTTCTAAGAACTTCAGTGCCTATCGAAAAAAATATACCCTAACCAAAGAGCTGTGGCCGTTCCCAGGCAGGACCTCATTTCCACCGGCTCTCTGTTGGGTCATCGCACAGTGCAATACTACCATCCAGGGTGAATCATCCCTCCTGGCTAGGATCTTCCACCGTCCACCCTGCACCCTGATCTCCATTTCTCTGGCTTTTATGTTCCTCTCTTTTATCTCCCTGACCCAAGAGATGCCCTGTCCACCTTAGGGCTCAAGTGTGTGTGGTTGGTGGTTTACCCACCTCTGGGGCCATCATACTGCCCGACCGGCGAACCTGATCTGCATCTTTTTTTTAGCAGTAATTTACCTAGACTGCACCAATTAATACAGGATATGTGATCGATGCCAGCATATATATACAATACTTGTATTGTAATACAATATTTATCTCGTCCCAAACATCTCCCTGAAGAAGCCCAAGGGGCGAAACGCATTGGAGGTTGGAGCGTCATTTAAGTGCAATACGAATCCAATATTCAGTTTGATGGTTCTCTGCTTTTTATACGTTAGTACTGTTTTTGAGGATGTAAATCACTGTGAAAGCAGCTTCAGTGTGGTTACCCAAGTGAGTTAGACCACATACTGGAACTGTTTATTTATATATATATATAGTATTAAAATCATGAGATACACATTTTTTACTTTAAATGTATGTTACAATTTTTCTTTCTAGTCCAATACTAATAAAGACTTTTTATAATTACTATTAGACAAACTTAACGCTGATCCTTTGTGCCTGCAATGCCTTTTGCTTAGTTCCGTTAAGGTACCCAGTACCCTTGGTTGGGGTATATTTTTTTCATTATGTTCTGAAAAAACTGAGACCAGAGAACTTATACTTTGTGACTTGGTCTCACCTTAGCTATCATTATGAACTTCAGTGCCTATTCAACATGTCTTGGATGAATAGGAATTCCCAGCAGTTTTTATATATCTACCTATTTATATTCATATATATATATATATCAGTAAAGTTTTTTTTTTATGTAAGTGTTTAGGGATCAATGTGCAATTAAACCCTAGCAACTAATTAAATGTAATGTTGCAGAATTTTACATGCACCAGAAATCTCTGTTTTCTCTTGCTGTACTTTGCATTTGTTTGGTTTTATTGAATAAACACGGTAGACACATTGTATTTAGTTAGGCTTTCGTAGTAATGCTTTGTGCTGTTTACAGTTAAACTATTATTCACTTTGCATTGTTCATGTGTGGGGTACTGGAGGTATATATAATAATATAATTATAATAGATAGATTATGCATGACTGCCAGTTTAGATCACTAAATTGTAAAAAACAAAAATAATAATACATTTTATATATTTTTTTACAATTTAGGGATTTACACCAGCAGTCATGCATAATCTGTCTTTGATTGTTGCTTGTCATGGGGTATTTAGAAACAATAGTTTTAATTAGTGGATTTAATTTATAGCCCAGCTTGACCATCTGCTTCTTCTTTTCCAGGGTCTATTCTGATTGGCATGCAATAAATGACCTTGTCTCCCCGGCCATGTGAATCCTAGTTGGCGATGCCATGTACATGATCATAGATCCTGTATGAAGTACTGTTTAATTTTAGGATTAAAGAGCGTTTAGATGGAGCAGGGCATATATATATATATATATATATATATATATGTATATGTAGATTTATAGTAAGAGGGCAATCATTGGTAATCTTGTGCACAGGAAGGGTTTTAGGATTGGATGGCCTCAGTGTTTTTGTCACAGTGTGAGAGCGTCTATAGTCATCCTTGGATTGTGAATTGAAGAATGACTAAATGAAAGGGATGTCTAAATTGCTGTGCATCCCAAAAGCCTGCTGCAGTAGTCTTGACCCATCCCCCATGCATGGATCCCGTCATTAGAAAGCTGATCACAGCATCCTTTAGCACCATGCTAACAAATTCCTCCATGTCTTCTAGCTAGCACGCTTCCATGGTGCAGTGACCAGCTGAGAAGTGAAAATAGGACCTCTCGAGGGAACTGAAAACGACTGTTCTTCATTATGTCTTATTATAGAGAAAACAAATACTTTGCCTGTGCCAGGGATTTCCTGTACATCCTTTGCAGTGCTGTGCACATTTCTTTTGTCAGGCAGCAAGAAACTGCTGCTTAGAATGGCTTTCATACATAGGTTGGATTGTAGGCTCATACTATCCTAGGATGAGCCTGCCTTGTGATTTTCTATATATAAAAGACGTGTATATATATATATATAGGAATGGTGTAGACGCCGTAACCATTTTACCGGTTCCACATTGTAGCAATGACCTCTTTTTTTTACTGTGCTGTGATAATTGTTCTTAGGTCCAATGTATGTGAAATATTAATAAGGATAAGGCTTTGACTCCACTATGTGTTAGGGATTCGCTGTGTTAACAATTCCAATTAAACGCAACCGGTTTGTTGGGGATGCATTAAGGGATACGTTAAAGCTGGCCACACACCTTTTAGATTTCTCTGTCAGATATCCTTTAGATCTACCAACAACTGTAGTGCCGGGTCCTCTGCGATTAAACACAGGCAGACTTGATTGTTTAGAAAGTCCCTCATATTACATGGTTTTTGCCATGTACAGATTGATCAACGCATCAAAAAACTCACATTGCGTTTCAACGCACTCGATGCATTTTCTATGGGTATGTTTAACGCACACATACTTGCTTACGTTGTGTTGATGTCAACGCAGTGCTTCACATTAATTTTAACACAATGCATTTTTGATGGATCACACCAACGTATATGTAGAAGCATCCATCAACGTATGTCAAACGTTTTAGGGCAAGTTCAGTCAAAGCCTTAAATATACTTTGTATGGTGTTTGTTATGCCCAGTAAGGTTTTGTACAATATTATTCTGAATGCTTGTTGGTAATTAACAATAAACCGTCCTTTTCAGGCATATCCTAAAGATTCTAATATATTCTGATCAGATGACTTTACTTATTACCGTCTATTCTTCAGCTGAATGATCTCTGAATGAATCACAGAAACTACTTTTAAACACTTTACTATAAATGGTTTGAGGTTATGTGCGCCGCCCCTTAATGCAATCCTTTAATTGTTCGAGTTTAGAACCTCCACCTCCCGGCTGGTTTTCTTTTTGAAGAAGTTAAATGAGTAATCTAGGTTCACATTTAGTCCAAATTTTAAGGGGTTAATGTATGTCTGTATATTAATTTGAACGCTTCCATATCCATACAGAAAAAGTAAGTGTTGAGCACAATTGCTGTAGACCATGTTCAGTTGTCCTCATATTACTTCTAGGGTAGTGATGTCACATGCTGCTTAGCTTTACACCCCAATCATACTTGGTGGAAGGTTCTCTTTATGTGACTGGAATATTAAATTGGAGAGTTATGTTGTTTGGTTTTATTATTTTTTTTAGGTGGGCTTTTGGTGCTGAAAAAAAATAAAATGGTGTCCTATCCAGTCCGGAATCTTTAACCTTCCCTTCAAGTTTGAAGCTGTGCAAGTAGTTATGCACATATTATGGGTAACCCTTCCTTTTTTTATTTTTTTTTATCTACAGCAAGTTTTACAAAATTCTTTCCATGTTGCTTGGTGGAACATCCTTTTTAGTTGGTATATTTGGATTCAGTCTGTTGAAACCATATAATAGGTCAGCAAACAAACCAAAGTGAGCTGTTTACTATTTTGCATGGGACAGACTTTGGATGTGTGAAGCTCTCTTGTTGTGTCATGCTTTTTTTTTTTTTTTTTTTTTCTTCGAGATAAATGTCGATTTAAAGGAGGTTGCTAGGATGTGCAGTTTTTCCATAGGGCTGATGTTGGTGAAGAAGTATAAAGGTTTCGTTTTCCAAAATGTTTGTTGAGGATATAAAAGGTTTGGCCAGAGCTGGTCGATGGAAGAGTACTCTGCCTGCAGCCTGGGGGTAGCGATAGGCAAGTACTACTTATTCCATGACTCAATAAAAAAAATATATTGTAAACACTGCCATTTTTTTTTAAAATACAGTGGGCACTCTAAAGGAGCTTTATAGGCCATATATACAGTCGCCCACGTAGATGTCAATGCACATATCTAGCCGGCTTGTCACAAGGCAGCAGCTCAGGTCTGTAGAAGTCCACATCACCTGCCAAGTTCCACTGAGCATCAAAATGTAGCAGAAAGTTGATATTTGACTGAAACATGACATACTTGTTAGTGCCAGACAAGCTGGTCTGAGTATTTAACAAACTGATCTGGGGATTTGCTGTGCCACCATCTTATCAGCGTTTACGGAGAATGGTCCTAAAAAGGGAAAATATTCACAGTTCTCTTGGCTTTTTGATTGTCTGGGGACAAAACTGGTTTGTCCTTATGGAAGGACAACACTAACTAAAAAACTTATTATAAAAGGTATACAGAAGATAATCTGTGAAAGCATAACCTAGAGGCAGATTGGCTACAGCAGTAATGGACTACATTAGGTGCCATTGGCTATGAACAGGCAACTGTAATTTGTGTTTTCACAAACAAATGGTAGGATCAAAATTTGATGGCAACAATTTGAAATGAATCTGTCCTGCAGTGAATGTCACAATGACTGCAAAATCACCAGATCTAAATCCAGTCGAGGATTTTTTTAAAAGTTAAGAAACGGAGGATTTGCATCATAGAAGTTCAGATTACTAAGTGGCCTAAGGAATGGCTTTAGCACCTTGTTGAATCTATACATTGAATAATGATGGAAGTTCTGGGGTCCAATTCTAGCTAGCAGTATCTAATAAAGTGATCAGTTGCTGTATAAAGCTAATGTGGCAACAAATCTCAGCCTTGTGGAAAAGTCTGCATGGTAAAAATTGCTATTTAATGTGCTAATAGGGACCACTGCTAACCTGCTATAGCCCTTCCATAATGTGTGATGTGTAATGGATAATATTTGGAGAATGTTACCATGGGGTTTTTAGTAATTGTACTATTCTATTGTGCTATGAGTTTTTAGAGTGTAATTGTTTGTCCTAAAGACTTGAGGAAGCCTTTTAAACAATAGCTGCTAATCCTCATTGCATGGCTATAGAATACAGTAGAGATGCTCCAATTGTTTTTCAAAAATTCGACCATTTAGACGATTTCAAGTTAATTGCAAAGACCCTGAACATTATATCCACAACAAACGTGCTGGAAGGGTTGGGGGTGTACCACAAAAAAGAAAGTATGTCTCTAACACAAATAGTTTTTGCACAAATGAAGTTCAAAGTCAAGTGAAAATTTCAAAATCGGAATTTCGACTTTGTTTTTTAACTTAATTTATGCAAAAACGACATGTGCTAGAGCAAAACTTTTTTAATATGTTTCCCCAACCCTTCTCTACATCTTCAGCAATTTTGGTGGTGATACCATTTTCAGAGGCTTTGAAATCAGTTCACAAAGTTAGAAAGTCAAAAAATTCGACCATCTCTAGAATTATTAGTATTTGTACTGGTGGTGAGAAGGTCCAAAGTAAATGGTATATTTTGCATGAGTACCTATGGCATGCTTGGTCATAGTCACATGTGTTTTTATAAAAAACGATTTTTACCTTCTATATGCTCTGCAATTTAGCTTGTTGAATATTAAACACATTTGGTTTGGCGTTGTTATTCAGACATATCAGGTCATCGTAAAAAGGTGAACTTGCTGAGTATGTTTTATAATATTTTGTCTTTGGTATGTCTGTGGTCATTCACCATTGGAACTGATGTGTGATCTATTAGATCTAACTAATCTCTGAATATGAAGAACATTTACAGAGCTAAACATCCTAGTTGTTTGTATACAACTTTAAGTATCGGCATAGAACCCTGATTTTGAATGCACATGTGCAGGGATGATCATAAAACATATATCTAAACTCTGGAACTATGTTTTCACACAGAATATATAGATATCTGTTCAGGTGGAACTTTATTATATGTCTATTTTTAGTAGTAGTATAAAAGGTATTCATGAGCAATGTATGCAGCTGTTTCGGAAATAAATTCAAATGTTTCATGTATTATGCTGTCGTGGGGTTTTGTGAAATCCTTGATAGAGTGCAGTTATTTAGATGTCTGTTACATGAAAATGTATACTTGTGTTAATGCATAACAACATTCCAGATAGAGTACGTTTGCTTTGGTTCTCCTTGCTTCTTCCTTCTTGATGTTCAGTATTCAGTTTTTTGGAACTCCCAGGCAGTATGAACACCAAATTAAATGTCTTAAAGCGGACCTACCACATTGTAGGTCACTTTGCACTATCAGCATCAGGCTG
>CM070039.1:38844151-38860973 GCA_036250615.1 Ptychadena robeensis | reverse complement strand
GTCCTGGAAAAGACTCATGGAAAGAGAGTTACCGGTAAGTCTAACTCTATATTTTTTTTTATGGCATTAGCAGCACAGCAGATTCATTTGTTGACTTAATGTGAACCGAAGTCAATAATTTAAATGGATCTGTTGTGGAAATATATATAGCACATTTTTACCTCCCCTTTTTCTCTACCTGGGTATATAGAACATATGGTACACTTACCTAGGTGATTGGGGTTAGAGGAGTAATGCATGTACAGTACATATTTGCAACTGTATTGAAAGACTATTTAAGCTAAACTGTAGCTTCACCCAGCTTCCCTGTATGAATCCCTGTATTACTGCTATTGCTAAGTAGCTTCTTTTATCTACCTTATCCATTTCTGGGAACTGATCCCTACCTCCTCTTCATCTGATGCACCATGTTGCAATCCCATGCCCTTCAATCATCACTGATGGCCTTCCATTGCACAATATCTAAATTCCTTTACGACCAGTACGTGCAGTTCTTGTTCTTGAAGTCTTTGTATAGCTAGATTTTGGTAAACATCTCTTTTAGCCATTGGGTGCTATATTCACTGCTGATACAGTTCATCCGGAAAGTATTCACAGCACTTAACTTTCTCCACATTTTATTATGTTACAGTCTTATTTCAAAGAATTCCTCAGAGTTTTACACCCCATAATTACAACATGAAAAAGTTTACTTGAGATTTGGCAAATGTATCACATGTAAGAGAAATCACACTGAAGTATTCACAGCCTTTGCTCAATACATTGTCGACGCATCTTTGGCAGCAATTTCAGGATTTCTTGGGTGGGAAGCGTCTGTGCACAGCTATTTTAAGATCTCTCAAGAGATGTTCAATCGTTTTCAGGTCTAGGCTCTGGTTGGGCCATGCAAGCAAATTTACAGAGATGTCCTGAAGCCACTTCTTTGATATCTTGGCTGTGTACTTAGGGACATTGTCCTGCTGAAACATGAAGAGTCCTGGTGCTTTTAAACTTCTTCCACTTGTGGGGGATGAAGGCCACTGTGCTCAAAGGGACCTTCAAAACAGCAGAAATAATATAACCTTCCCCATATTTGTGCCCCAAGGCATGCTTGGTTTGTGCTCTATCATGTAACTGTTAATGATGGAACCCTCTATAGACGGGTGTGTGCCTTTTCCAAACCACGTTCAACTGAATGTATCCAAGGTGAACTCTAATTAAGTTGGAGAAATATTGAAAGGATGATCAGGGGAAGACAGGATGTACGTGAGCTCAATATTGAGCTTCATGGCAAAGGCTGTGAATACTTGTGTACATGTGCTTTCTCAATTGTTTTGTTTTTAATAAATTATCCAAAGTAAACTTTCATCTTAACATCTATGGAAAAAAAATAATTGAATCCATTTTGGAATAAGGCTGTAACATAACAAAATGTGGGAAAGGTGCTGTGAATACCCGATGCACTGTACATACTCAAGTGTGTGTGGATACTCCTCGTAGGGGAGAGACGCTACACACCCTTTCTCTGGACTGAAATTTTCTTTTTACCTATAGAGTGAGCGATTAGACCCTCTGTAAAACAGATTTAACCTAAGTTTCCTACTAGCAAGGCATATTTGGATTTGCGTTCCTTCTCCACCTTTCTTATTATTTGGAACCCTTGCTCTGATTGAGAGAATATAACCTCAGCGTGGGAGACTGGATACTAGAGTCTAGTTTCCTACATTGTTCCTTTTGGGGCGCACTGACTTCAACCAACCAGTTAAGAACTTCCTGTAGCAGAGCTTGGTCAGGGTAGGGTGAAGCTCTGCAACTGGAAGGTAGCTTCAGTAGAATATGATAACTTTCTTGGGGCAGTCCTAAGTGATCAAATGCCCTAAATTGATGTAGTGACACTGTCTTTTTAATATGTTTATTACACTAGACTCATTTTTAAAGAACCAAAAACCTACTTGGAGACTATATATTGAGCCCCTTCCCTTACAAGGTCGTAGTCTTTTAAGTGACCAGAAAACGATCTTTCTTTAGGTTTAAAATGGAAGTCAATGAGGATGTTTAAAGAACCGAAAATGTACTGTCGTTAATCAAGCAGTACGTTTTCTGTTCGTTTTTTTAGCGCCTTCTGTCACGTTCAGAGGGTCGTTAAATGACCCCATTGACTTCAATGGTGAAGCTCTGAAAGCGACTGCAGCAAGTTTGCTGAGCTTTCTTCACTCTTTTTTCAGTCTTTAAAAAAATTACCTGGGAGTAGCTATCCCACTTTTCCAGGCACCCTGCAGCGTCAGGTGACCTCCTGTGGCTGCTTGAAGCTCACTCCCTGCCCCCCCCCGGATGTTTTTCAGTCTTTAAAGCTACATTTTGTACAAATGTCTTTAAAGCCTTTCTGCCACTGGAGAGCGCCTAGGAAGCTTTAAACGTGATGACAGTGTAAACTTAGCCTAAAGGGGGGTGGAATTTCCAAATTTGTGTGCTTTTGGTATTTTTGTCTGGATTGCTCTGAATTGACGTGTTCCAGTTGGTTTTGCTTCATTTGCAGTCAGGTACTTGATTACTTAAATATAAGTTTGCTCATTGGCAGGATTGCTACCAGATGTGAAGACTTCTTAGCTCAGCAAGGGGGATGCATGTTCCTGATAAATGCACCTGTCTGCGTTCAGTCTAATTGCAGGATGAAGTTTGAAATTGCAGCCATAGCTGAGAAAACGTCAGTTGATGATGCATCGTAACATTTATTTTAGTTTTTGTATGAAATTTAGGCTAGCGGGAATTCGTAGGTTAATGCCTGAACTCTGCGCAGATTAAAATGAGAAATTAGACCGAATTACTATATTCTCAGTGAAATGCAGGAAAAAGTCATTCAACATCTGGCTCTTGTTATATATTTATGGCTAGATAATTAATTTAGGTTTTGCAATACAAATGAGTACCAGTATAACAAAAGAAAATCTGCTGAAATATTCATGTCTGTCAGAAGATGCTTGTTGGATGTCAGATATGCATTCTTTCGGATCTCTTTTATTTTTTTTTATATTTTTTTTTTAGGTTTCAAATCCCACGTATGGTTTTCAGGCATTAGCACTGTCTGCGCTGTTGGACTGTCTTTACCAATTTTGGTGCTATTAGCTTTTTTCCAACCGCATACATTACTCTGCTTGACTGCCATCCAAACCTCAAGGTACTGCTCATGCAATCCTCAGCCAAACCCTGTTGTAAGTAGTTTTTGTTTTGTTTCCTGCAATTAGTGTGGGTGAGGAGGATCTATTAGGTTATTGAATAACAAAGGACATCACTGGTGCTAGTGAAGAATGACCGCTTGTGTGCTTTGTTCTTGTATGGTCCTGACGTGACGTTTCCCCGCAGCATTGCCATCTGCTACCATTTAGACTGTATAGTCTGGTGTATATGAAGTGGTGGTTTATAAATCTCCTTGCTGGATTTACTGGGATTCTGCAGGCTATGTCTCATCCAGGGACAAACCAAAGCATGTAAACCATAATAGTAGGTTCCCTGGGTTTTCAGAGTCACAAATGTTTCAAATTTTGAAGCAACATGGTAACATTAAAAAAGGATGGAGGATTAAATGTTCTTGCTATGGTTTTTTATAATGTAGGCAGAGAGCAAAAGACTAGTCACCATTGTCCTCACTGAAGCTCCTTTTGCCATTATGGATTTATTCCTTTTTTTTTGTGGAGGCTGACATCTTTTGTTCAAGACAGGGCTTTGCCTTCCTGTATCAGACCTATCTTATATAACTGATGAGAGAACACATATTAAGCAGTGGTTATGATTTTGGGAAAACAGAATGAACCAGAAGGCTGCATGGTGTTTTTGGTAACATGCGGCATTGCGCGTTACAAGAAACGCAGGCACAGGTCTAGTGTGAAAGGTACTCTGGTGTGTGTTGACCCTAGCTGCCATACCATGTACTTTTTTACCACATCGCAGCCAGAACACAGCTAGTGTGAATAAGCCCTAGGCTCCACTATAAACCCCATGCATTGAATGCAGGGATTTAAACAGATTGAATGAGCCACCCATTGAGGGCAATGGGGCTATGACTGGGCTGTCTCCACAGCCTGTCAGAGCCCTGGATCCGCTGGTCCCTGCCTCCGTCATGTGGATGGAGCGGACTGCGGATGCCAGCACATAGTGGAGCCTGGGGCTTACGGTTTACTGAAATAAAATAGACACTTCTATCTCAAAAGGTTTATTAGGATGTGCATTGTGATTTTTAGCATCTTGTGTTTCTTTTGTTTACTTGTAGGTCTGTATGATACAAGCTCCAGGAATCCTCTGTGTTTAGACTAGTGTGTGAATGCAAATATCTCAGCTGTTGACATGTTTGCCTTTTCAACGTATAAATATAATAGCAAACATACCAGGACTCGTCTCGCTGTCTGTGCGGTTCTTAAAACCCAATGAGACTGCAGGATAGACTGGGGTAGATCATTATTCGGCTCACACAGTAGTGCTGCAGCAGAGCAGAATCCTGGCTGCTCTATGGCTTTGCATTTACATGGAAAATGCTGATCCAATGTTATTCACATGTACAGTTCTGATAAACAATGGTGTTTATTAAGTAAGTGGCCATAAATAGAAGGATCGGGGCCAAAACCATCTTAAGAGATGTCTACTTGTTCTAATTTTGGATAGTTATATTGCCACAATTTCGTTTCATAGAGTTCCAAACTAAATTATATTATTGATAGTGTAATAGATAATCGGAGATCTCCCCCAGGACAGCGGATTGGGAAGTGTTGTAGCGGAGGCCATGATGTTGAGTCTTGGACCCAACAAGAAGGTGCTCCAAGCTCTTCAGTTAGGCAGTTGTCCTGAGTGTTTAGTAGGTTTCATTTGCGAAGGCTGTTTGTGGCAAACCTTGGAGATGTTCTATTTTTGTCAAACATATTTAATTTTCTTTTATCTTTGTTGAGCCTACAAGGAACATGTTTAAGAATCATCTCCTGTTAGACATAAATAATTTAGGAGCTTTATAAAATTGGGGATAAAAACTTTCCTTAATAACTTTCTAAATGACCCTTAAAATTTAACACAAAATAATTGGAACAGATTAGGTGTTAGGTGTGGTGTATAAATTGCAGGTCTCTGCATAGTACACCGTCCTTCTAATTTAAACAAATCTTAAGGCCCCCATTCACCTTACAATCTTTCCATACAATTTCTGTACAATCAACTTTTGTTCTAAGAAAACCATGTAATATGAGAATCCTAAACCTTCCAATTACTATGTATTCTATCAGGGAGGTCACTTTACTACACAGTTGTTGGTAGATCTAATAGAAATTGTATGGATCGATCTTAAGGTGTATGGGGGGCTTTAAGCACACAAGGCCCTATTTGCTACTGCAGCTTGTTTTGTAAACAACTACTGAAAATGCATTTAAAAAATATTATAAAGCTGATAATAGCAGTGAGTCTTGGTTGGAAAAGTGTCCCATAGACACAGTTTCTAATGGCTCTGGCTGCCGCTCTGAGGGCATCCCTTCTAGACTGCTTTCATGTCTTATCTGTATCTTGATTTGAAATGTCTAAACAAGAGTATCCATTACAGAGTTCCTGACGGTGGCTTTTGAATTTTCTAAACCCTTATGGATATACCCATTGACTGAATTCAATGTCTGGCTGGTGAAAATGTTGAAACCTGTTCTGTATGTTTGGCTTCGTCTTAAGAATCGCTAAAGGTGGGTTTACACGTCAAGATTTTTGTTTCGTTCAACTTCAGATGAAATTTTTTTTTAGATTTTTTTTATCGGATTTCGTTCATCCATTTATCGAAGGTAATTTGATTTTTGTACAACCGACGCAAATATCGAATGAAAATAATCGTCGGAAACACGAATGAAAAATCTTCCAGATTTATTTTTTTTAGGAAGTGATGTGTTCTGTGGGCGTTGTCACTGCAGCACACTGTACACACACACACACCTGTATACTCACTGCAGTATACTTTAATTCATACAAATATATTCGCTGTGTATTCACAATCATACATACATATCGCTATTAACAATGAACATTTAATATTGAAATATATGTATTTTTCTATTGACACCACGTTGTTACGTTCGTCCACAATGCAATTCTTTCGTTCGCAAAGTTCTACTCGGAAAGAAAATATAAACAACATCATGGACGAATCAAAATCATACATTGTAAAAATCCCACCATTCATTGCGCAGGAAATACGTCATGCTACTGGTTAAAAATTGAGTTAAAAAATATCGAGTGAAATAAGGAGCGTTTGTTTTTTACATGAAAAATAAACGACAGATGAAAGTTTACCAACATGTCCGATCACCTTGTGGACGATTTTTTTGTCAGATATCGAAAAAAAAATCCATCGGAGCAAATGGCCATTTCAGATTTTTGTACAACGAACCAAAAAATCGTTCGTCGTCCATCTGTCGGCCGAAAAAATCTTGACATGTAAACCCACCTTTAGTCTACATCAGGGATGGACAAACTTTTCGACTTGTGTGCCACAATGGCTTTTTAAATGTGACATAGAGGCCAGAGAATGAGCCTGCAAGGTCTGCCCAGTATAGGGGTCCTAAGTCCTCGTAGCTAGGACTGGATATTTAAATTAAAAAATCATAAATAGAAGCTTTTGATAGAGTAGCTTAAACATTCTATTGCAACAAGCTTTGGCCTCTAGGAAACAATCGAAACAATTCCTGTATATACTCGAATATAAGCCGAATTTTTAGCACCTGAAATGTGCTCAAAAAAATGAAATTCGGCTTATATTCGGGTCAAAAAATTTAAATCACTGCATTTTGTAGGTGGACTTTATGAGTGAATTGCAAAGCGCCCAAACATGCCATCATCTAATTTGCTGGAGATGTAGAGAAGGGTTGTGGGAACATTTAAAACATTTTTTTTTTGCTCTAGCATATGTAGTTTTTGCATAATTTAGGTTCAAAGTCAAGTCAAATTTAAACTTATTTTGTGCAAAAAACTTGATATGCTAGAACAATACTTTTTTCTTTACAATGTTCCCAAATTCCTTCTCTACATCTCCAGCACTTCTAGTGATAATACCATGTTCAGGGGCTTTGTAATTAACTTTCAAATCTGCTGAATTAAATAATTACACCGCCAAACAAAAGTACATTTGCTGTGTGTTTCTGTGCCTTAGTTGCTGCATTTCCCTCCCTAGGCTTACACTCAAGTCATTCAGTTTTTCCAGATTTTTTTCTAAAATTGGGTACCTCGGCTTATATTCGGGTGGGCTTATACTCGAGTTTATACGGTATCCTCTAGGTGTTATGTTCACTTATTGCAGGGAATGAGGGTATCCAGACAATAACCTGAATTGTATGTCTGTAGTATGGAAATCCATTATCTGAATTCACTTAATAACTCAATATACAAAGGTTTGAGAAGTGTTGATCAAAGACAAATGAGTCATATTTGGTTAACCTTTCGCAGCAAGCTAGAAAGTATAAAAATGCACTTCTCACAAATCAAGGACCTTTAGATTTCGATAAGTGAGATAAAATTATTTTCAATAACCCATCTTGAGTATAGTAGTTTGTGAGCAGAAGGGCCCTTGAACCATTGGTCTCTTTACAAGAATGCAAAGGAAGCTTCATAAAGTCTGGATTGTTTATTCATCTGTAAGCAAGCCAGTGGGATCTAGATTGGTTAAAGGCTCAATAGAATAGTAGTTTCTTATCTGATTCTGATCTGATTACATGCTTATCTTCCTACCTACTACATAAAACATACATTATTAATTCATCATTTTGAACATTGGGTCATTTTTCTAGTTCTTTTATAAAATGCAGGAATCCTATCATATAGTCTCGCTGTTAAGAACTCCATTGTTCTAATGTTAACAATTCTATTTATAAATTCTAAATAAGTAGGAGGATCTTTTACTTTCCCTGTTTTTCTAATGAACCACCACCAAAAGAAATGACCGGTGAGCACGGTGCAAAGCATGCATATCTTACTGACTGTGTGCATGCACCCTAAAGGTGGGTTTACACATGAAGATTTTTTCATTCAATTAACTAAGAACAAACGATTTTTTGGTTGATTGAACATAAATCTAGAATGGCCAGTTTGTTAGATGGATACATTTTGTTCGATCTCAAACAAAAAATAGTTCCAATGGTCATCGAACATGTTGGTAAATTTTTATCTGTCGTAATTTTAAATGTGTTTTCATCGATCTCTGGATGGACGAACAACAAAATCCAATGTTTTATTCGATAAATGGATGAACGATGTTTGACAACGACATCGAACAAAAAATTTAATTGGCAGTTGATTGAAGAAAAAATCTACACGTGTAAACCCACCTTAAGGGTGGTATGTAACACAATTTACAATTTTTGTATCTTTATGTGCTTCAGACTAGTACAGTATGGTCACCACCAAGGTTTTCAGTTGTGAGATTATAAGAGAACAGGATAAAGCCTGTAGAAGCATAAACTTTTGCTCAATCAATTTTCTATTCTATCTTCTTTACTGACTATATAATTTTGACTGACACTACCACACTATATCGATGCAAAACTGATTCCTTTCCAGTTATGAAGATAGTGGTGTGTGCATGCTACAAAATACAACTGAATACGAACTCCTCCGATATGTCTACTATCGACTGAAATGTTTCCAAAATGACTTTCCATTTTGTCATTTTTCATCTCTTTATAAAGTCAAATGGAAAAATGACCTGTATATGGCCACAATTTAAACTTTTGCTGTTCAGGTGCAGGAAATATTTTGGCTTTTCTACTACTACTTGTACATTTCTCACTTTCCATTTTCTAAAAATCGCACCCCATAGCTTAATAGCTGATACCATAGGATGATACATGATACACCCCCTCAATTGTATGGTTTATTTACCTGACGTTTGCAATGGCTTGGCCCCCAGATCCTAATGTTCCGTCAAATTTTGTTCTGTTGACTTTTGATGTTGATGATTAGAAAGGAGATGTTCAGATGCTCCGTTCTATCCTTTTTTCCTTTAGGAATACTTTCAAACAACACTTATTTGAGGCTGCATAGAATTAGTTGTACTTTTATCTAAACAAAAACTTTTTTCTGCGCATATCATCAGTGTTATTGGGATTGTGGTATAAGACTTTTATTGAGTAATTTCAACCTCCCCACCAATCACATTGTAAGTTAAAATATATAAAATGTGTGCTGGCAATGGCTCAACGTAACGGTATCATCCTAGTATCTGTGTTATAGCTGTCCGTAATATAAAGTGTTTCTTTTAGAAATATTCATTTTTGTCTTGCCCATTACTTTTAATGTAGATGTTTTAGATTGCATTCTCCTAAGTAATCAATACCAGAGACATTATAAAATATTAAGTGGTGTTTGAGTATACTCCCAGACACTTGCTTTAATTAGATGCATAAACAAAAGAAGCATCTGATTCAGCTGGTCATGGTTGGATGAGATCGTCTCTGTTTTACATTTGCTTCCTTAGGCCTGATACACACAGGCAGATACAGACACAATTTTATCAATCTGATCTAAATGTGTTTTCTAATTAGAAATTAATCAATCCAATGTCTTGAAACACTGTGCTACCCTTTTTTTTTTCATTCAAATTATTCCAATACAAAGTAAAATTAATTGGGTGTATTTGATGTGACACGACATGTGAATGTTTGGTCAATGTTTACTAAAACCGATCTTTCAACATCTATTAGGAAACTAAACAGTAATTTGTCTTGAGTTGTCTTCTGAATTCCTTTCATATTCACTTATCTGATCATTTTATTGGTTAAAAAATTGGATCTGATGTTAAAATCAACCCACTTCATGTGTCGTTGAGCTTTTTATAGGTGAAATAAGACTGCTGCGTATGTCATACCTTTTTGTATTTCTATCTATAGGGTGTCTGCTTTGCTGGGTGCCCAAGTAGGCTCAACAGAGTAATTCTTGTGCTGCTTGCTTCATAATGCTCATCCAGGACAAATGCTCTGTTATAAAGGCACATTCTCTCAATATTCGTAGGTTAATGCAAGGCATGAAAGCAGTGTTTACTGTCATGGGACATGTAGTCCTTCTTTCTCCAGCAGTAAGTGGTGTGGGAATAGGCATGGGCAGCTTTGGTGATTTGACACACCAGCTCTCTACCTAAACTGTGCAAGTATTGTGAAGTTTGTTAGGTCTGAACATCTTTGAATATACATGATACAATATCTACAAGCACCTGGGTCTATCTACAAACCACTAACATATATTTTTTTTCATTAAAGTCTTTCCAATTCTTCCTACTATAGCAACATTGCTCTCAACTGCATGTTTTTATAGCCTTGTCTCTGCTTCTTGTTTATGAAGTTACAGTGACTAGGCACCTGTGTTAAACCAAGGTCTCTCCATAACCAGCTCTTGGTACCAAAAATTGTCAGAAACCTCCACTTCCATCAAGTATGTGTGAGGGCAATATTTTAAAATCTATGGTTTGTGTATTCTGCTGCTACCCATCGGTACCCACCATTCCTAGAACCTGATGGCTTTTTTTAGGGGTGTTCAGAACGTTTCCTCATCTGAACACTTTATGTTCCTATAATCTAGTCCTTAAACAATGTACCATCCACCCTCCGAGACCCAAAATGTAACCAAAGCCTCGGTCACCTTTTCTGTTATGGTTTTGACAGTTGATGCAGATTGATTCTGAGTGATGCTCGGTGGATTCCTCTGCAGCAATTCATCATGCAATACCACTGACCTAATAATAGCATTCAGTTGTCACTAGTGAAGGACAATTTCATTAATTTTATGCATGGCCTGTGTTTGGGGAAGTCACTGCAAATGAGCCATGTCTTAAAATATAAACGAAATATTGTATATTGTTGGTTATGGTTCAGTAGTTTACATCTCCTCAATAGAAAAACATGACTAAGTCCTATGGTTTTATTTATATAAAACAATATATTCTATTCTTTGTAGTTTTTATTTGTATGGATTTCAGTTATCCATATTTGTACATTTTGAATTGAGTAGCTTGCAGAATAGATTGGACTTGTAGTGCCATCTGCTGACCGCATAGTTTCTTGCATTTCTGAACAGTAACCTGGATAGACATCTCAGTAATTTGTTTACTTGTTATAAAACACAACTATTTTATGGTCATTTTAGATTTAAACACTTTGTTATAAATAGAGGACATGTATGTCTATCACTGCTTTTTAAAATGCAGGCCATGGCTGTGGCCACTGTGGTTTAGAATGTGTCTGCAGAACAGAGGTCAGCAACCCTTGGCATATGTCCCTAGGAGGGTGCGCAATGTCTTATCCACCCACCTTGCTGATCTCCATGAAAGACTGCGAACCCTGGTGTGCTGTGCCAAGAAACCAGACTGCCCTCTTTCATGCAGTTTCACTATCCTGTGTCTCTAAAGGTAGGCAAAGTGCATAGATGGGGCTAATCCGGAAATCTAAAGAGCATGCCAGGACTCGGGCTGTTCTAGGGTGGCTCATGCTAAGGCCTAGTACAAGGAAGCCATGAAAGTCTGGTATGACACTGACACTGGAAGACCTCTTTTTAGTATATGTAGGTTATAAAATTGGTGTGTAGACTGGTTCTCATCTTTTATTTTCATAGTTGTTCTCCTAATGGCTAGTTATCTTTATTAACATTGAATGTCAAACATGAGAGATAACTAAGCCTGCAACATCCCGTTTTGTCATTGCCATAGTTAAAAAGGCACTTTGCCATAAAAAAACAAAAACTAACTGAGCCAGCAGCTTCATGTAAAAAAATTAATTAAACACAATCGATGAATTTAAACTAGAGGCTTGCCTACGAATTTCTCAATAAACTCCTAAACAAATCATGTTTCAAACTCAAAATAAAAACAAAATGGGTTTTAAGAAAAACAAGTAGCAGAATAGTAATCATGCTGCTAAGATGTCACTCCAAACTGGGTGTTATTTATCCTACATAAATAACACCCACACCCACTCATCAGGAGACAAACTAAATTAGGCTTAAGGCTCCCCGTCGATTTTCACTCGATTTTTGACTCGGCGATCACCGCTCGTTAACAAGATCGGCGATCAATCGCGTTCTGCCCACCCTGAACAATCGACCAAATAAAATTGGAATTGACTAAAAATCGGATCAGACATTGAATCGACCTGTGTATGGCTACCTTAAGAAATAAGCTTTCAACTTGGTTCATATCTTTATTGTTCTGCATAGTTGTCGCCCTATTTTCTGTCTGTGTACTAAGCTGCACTACAGTTGTATAGAATACATTAGGACCATTCTAATTTTTCAGATTTTATTTCAGATTTCAGTTTTGCAGTTCATGATCATTGTTAATGTATTAAAATGCTGTAGTGACAGATTAATTTTGTAGAATGCTGAAGTGATAAAAACTTAACCAAAATTTCTTTAAAGGAATAGAACAGTAAAATAGGGCAGGCTGGAAAAATGTTATCCAACATTCTGAAGTGTTTACTAGTCTTGAGCTGTCCTTGTATAGAAATTGTGTGTGTATGTATATATGTGTGAGTCTATATTATAACAAAATAGTGATATAAGGGTCTAAAGTCGATGTCTGGGCTTGCTGTTGCATGACATCATCACACAGACGCAGCAGATAAACACTGGTGTCCAACAATGAACAACTTTGATTAAAGTTCTCTGTAACATGACCGTAAAACAAAGTTTAGGTTATTGAGAAACTAGGAATATTGTTCTGTTTATCATCCCACCTCAGTGGATTCTGCATCATGGGAATTTGTGTGATGTCACTTACTGCCCCTGCTGTCATGTAATTTATCTTGTGTTTAAATTCCCCTCCATGGGTCAACATTCCTATGCTTTTTATGAAGTGACAATAGTAATTGGTTAACTCAAGGAACTCGTGTCAGACCAATCAGAGGCAGATACTGCATTGTGTGTTTAAGCACGCACACAGATACGGTAGAAGAATAAAACAATAACAATTTGCAACATATAAGGGCATTTACAGTTGACTTGTGCCTCTGATGCCAACTTTTCTGTTAATCCCATTAAATCTATATATTTGCGTGTGAGTTCTATTATTTATAGATTTACATATTTCCTTAATTGATAAGTTCTCCTATTTAATGGGTAAAATCTGATCTTTGAAATTGAATAGTGGAATGTTTGTGTGGTCCAGTACTACGTATTTGAACGAAGTATGGCCATAATAAATGGCCTTTCAACAGGTTTCTCATGTTAAAACTATTTGAGCTTTTGTTTTGGATAGATGTGTGTTTTGGTTGTTCTTTGAACTCTTTTTGATATATCCATATATGGCTGCGTAATGGAAGAAAGCAGTTTGGAGGCATAATGTTGAATGCCAAACATTCTTTACAAAAGTAGATGTTTTCCTTGTCATTGTATTGACTTCATAACTGGACAATGAAAGATTTCAATGCCAAAAATGGTTGAAATGCTCTTTTGAGTTTTTAGGTACACTATAATGTATTGGCACTCGAAACACCAAAATTGGTGTTTGTAGTACAACACACCATATCAGAAGCTAAAATATATTGTTAATTGGCATTAATTGCTTACGTTCATATTATGGCACATTTCTTGATCGTTCTTTCAGCCATAGAACAACCAGACCCTGCCCCTCATGACTCTGCTGCCATCATGTTTCCAGTGATTTCCAAGGTCTGGCATATTGTCCTAAAATGACCTAATCTTTTCTGTCTGGCTTTTTCTATATATCACACATACCTGGTTTGTTCATTGAGCTACAAAAGCTCCACTCGTAGCATGTATATCTGGAAAAAATAAATTTTTCGTACTTGGCAGGGAAAATTACAGAATAAGCTGCCTAGATTTTGGAATTTTGAGTCTTTATTTTGGATAATGTTTAGGATATCCTATCTTTAGTCCATTTTAATTGAGGATAGTTGGTTGGGTTTAATTGCTTCACTCATTAGGATAACAAACAATAATCTGTCTCCGCATTTACCTTGGTGTTGAAAAGTGTTCATACTGTTGTGCGTTGATATGTTGTGTTTGTGTATTGGTGTAGCGTTTGTAGTGTTTGCATATTTACTGGTCCTCAGTGTGCTAGAATGACTCTGATCGCTCATTGCATATGTAAAACATTATTGAATCAGCCAACACTTCCTGCGGTCTGTGGAAGAGGATTACTGCTCTAGAGCCATCTGCTATCAAATCCTAAAAATAGATTTCTTTTCTATATTTCTATATTTTTTTTCTTCTAGGATACAATTGCTGAAGCCTTGTGAAAGCAGAACCCACCTGAAGCCTTTGCAGGTATGTACCCATCCATGTTTTCTTTGTGTTGGTGTTGGTCTCACACTTTGCTAATGAGTTTTAAATGATAGCATCTAAAAATGTTACTTAAATAAAACTGAAATATTGTTCCCTTTTAATAAGATAGCCTTTCCAAATATGACTGCGTCCCCAGTACCAGCCTTTGATCATCTCACAGCAGGGTGGATTTGATTTAAATCAAACCGATTTAAATCACTAGTCAGAAAGGCGTGATTAAAATCAAACTGATTTAAATCAATCATTTTCGCTGGAATAACTTTAACCTCCCTAGCGGTTGAGAGGGTTGTCTTAACAGGGGAAGCCGGCATCGGAAAGCTGCAGTGATTGTCTTCATCGCTGCAGCATTTCTGTGGTTTCGGCACCACCCTGATCGTGTCACGGTGACGCGGAAGGGGGCGGGCCGGCGCCATAGACCTCCATGTTACTGGAGGAGCGCCGGCTTTCTAACTCGCGCAGCTGGTGTCAATAATGACACCGGCTGCGTGAAGAGCCCCGGAGGGAGGTAGAGAGTGGCAGGCAGTGTACTTTGTACACTGTCTCGATTGCCCGTAACGGCGCGAAACGGGCAGTGTGCTAGGGAGGTTAATATGTGAGTAGATGAAGATTTTTAGAATTACAACTTTTCATATTAGTTTTTTTTATCCCCAGTTTAGGAAAATTATTTATATTTGGACAACTTTTCTTTTGTACTTAGTTTTGAGAACTGCAAAAGTAAACCAAGCATCTGTGATAATATCAGACAGAAGTTAATGATGGCATAAGCACATCACCCAAAATTTTCCCTGGAATAGACATAGTTGAGGGGACACAAAAGCAATACATTTATTATACACAGTGCAAACAATGAAGTAATGACCACCATATCAATCAAAAACAATGCGCAATGTTGTGGATGTAAACATCTGTACACGTGCTTAGACAATTAAAATAGTCCAAAATGCGCAGATTTCACCCCAACGCACATTTCATATCAGTCATATTGAATAACCAAATCCACATAAAAGTAGACACAGACCCTCAGGGGTTACTCACGTTCATAGATCAATATAGGGGGAAAGACATGATTTCTGAAGATGGCGTCCCCACTGATGATCTGCGTAACAAGACCGACCCAAACCATCAATGATCATGTTTACCAAAGTAAATGTATTAAAAAGCGGTCTTGTTGTACGCAGAACACCACGGCATTTGTGGTTAAAGTCTGTCTGTCTCTCCGTTCCCCACTGGTGTTGGTGCAGTGGGGACACCATCTTGCGAGATCGTGTCTTTCCCCCCTATATTGAGTGTTGGCTGTTTGTATTATGTAGATTTGGCGGATGAAATTACATATCATACCCCCTGAAGAAGTCTTCAACAAAACGCACGATGGGGTGAAATTTGCGCCTTTTGGACTATTTTATTTGTCTAAGCACCTGTACAGATGTGTACATCCGCAACATTGCAAATGTATTGCTTTTACATAGTGAGTGGCTCTTAAAGTCTCCTCACCCTTGTCTATCCAAGTGGCAATTTGGGGTGATGTGTTTATGCCATGATCAACTTCTGTCTATTGTTTTTGATTGATATGATGGTCATTACTTCATTTTTTGCACTGTGTATAATAAATATATTGCTTTTACATATATTGAGTGGCCCATCCCCTCACCCTTGTCTATTCAAGGGGAAATTTGGGGTGATGTGTTTATGCCATCATCAACTTATGTCTATTATTTTTGGGATGTTGGTCTCTATACATCGGAGAGTGTAGTTTTATTGATTATAAAATCTTACAAACACCTCTGGAAGAGCCTGACATGACATGTGAATGGATAAATGGAATTTTTTACCCCAAAAATTAAACATATACAGCCTTATTCGGCATAATTAAAAACAAATCTTTTTTTCATCATGGAATAACCTTGGGATGGTAATATATTTTCCTGAAAAAGCACTTAATTTTTTAAAAATTCTATTTAAATCAAAAAAAAAAGCATTGATTTTTATCCACCATGTCTCACAGTCAAACAGTATATAACAGGGGTATAGATGGTATGCTACAACAAATTCAAAAAGTATGACCAGTTTATCATAAGTTTCATCCCCCAAATCATAAGTTTCCCTTCCTCAACTCCATTTGTTTTTTTATGTTCCTAGATATTTCTGAACTTGAATGTGTATTCTATTTCCTGCCGAAAATGTACCGCACTGATTCAGAGCTCCTTTTGCATTTATGTACGATAATGGACGCGGTAGCATTAATTCAACTGCGTCCACTCGTGCCAGTTGCCAGAAAAAAAAATGCATTCTGCTGTGCGCTTCTCTTGCATCTACCATACACATGCTAGACCTGCAGTGTAAAAGTTTTTTGTTTTTTTTAACCCTAGCTGCATTGCACTAGCTGGAAAGCACTAGTCTCGCATTTACATGTCCAGTAATGTACTCCATTTTTGCCTCGCACCATGCAGGCCCAGCGCAAGCATCTCCAATACACTTATATGGAAGACGCAAGCACAGATCACTGAAAATCTAAATTTTTCAGAGTTGAAGAGCCCTTAATTACTTCCCTTTC
>CM070039.1:38828864-38840609 GCA_036250615.1 Ptychadena robeensis | reverse complement strand
CCCCCCCCCCCTGTCCAGAGGTATAGTATCTTCGGGGGGTGCCTTATATTTCAGCGTGAGGCAAAAATGTAAGGGTGCCTTATTTTTGGGGGGTGTCTTATTTTCGGGAACACAGGGTAGATGTTTAGTAGACACTACTTACAGGTGTTTTTGAAGCTTTGTGGTTTTTGCACATTTTTGCAATGGATCATCTTGCCCAGATTGTTGTTGTATGTCTTCATTATTACAGGTTACGATTTGATATTTGATTTGCACAATTTAACAACCAAACCCTGTTCTATCCTACAATTTTACAACCCCCCCCCCCCCCCCCCCCCCCCCCCCCCCCCCCCCCCCCCCCCCCCCCCCCCCCGCTCCCAACAGACCAGACTCCCACTATGTATAGGTAAGACATGGATAGAGGAGGCAGGCACCACTAGGCATAGAACCTGTTAAGTATGTCACCACCCCTTCCCTCAAAGCAAAGCAATACCAAGCCCAGTGTTTGTATGGTTTATAGTATTACATTTAATACCCTATGATATTGATCTGTTTGTGTGATGTACTGCAGGTTAATTAAAGCCATTACATGACCAGGGATATCATTGTTTTTATTTGGAACCTTGGTTAGAATACAGATGTATACATTGCTAATGAATATCTGTATTAAGAAAAGGGATGTTCTTGGAAAGTGACTTGACTGGTTAAAATGTGATAATCTGGGATTATCTGCAGAAAGTTTATTGGCTTAATTTTCTCTACATGTTTATAATAGTTAGCTAACTATTTCCTTAAAAGAAGTAAAACAAATACTTTAGAGAACTAAGACTAAAATACTTTAAAGCAAAAAAACTATTGCTTTGGTGAAAATAGAATGTGCTACTTGTAAGCTCAGCACATTGCTACACATCACAGCACACTGCGGGGTACCTTTTTAAGTTGTGAACAAAAACTGCACATCGATGCATTTTTTTAATAAATTGTACATCAGTGCAACATTTCTGTTTTTAATAAGTTTCATTGTTTTTTTTATGAAAACAGAAAGAAAATAAATTATTTTCACATTCACACATAAAAGAATCATATCTGGCAGGTACAATGCTGGAGGCAACTTGAAACCTTGTCACCATACTGACAATATCAAGATTGTAGTATAAGCTGCGGAGATAAAAACATAAATTCAAAACCAGTAATATCTGTAGGGTTTCATTCAAATCAACTGGACTTGCTGTCTTTATTTCTTGAAGACGTTTTGTTGGTCATGCGACTAGCTTTCTCAATTCAGAGTCCCAGAGTCTGGGACTCTGAATTGAGAAAGTCAGTCGGATGACTAGTGAAACACCTTCAAAAAGTAAACACCGCAAGTCCAGTTGTTTTTAATTGAACACTACAGATTTTTGAGAACCTTCACAGACAAACCAGTAATGTGTCATGTATTGGACAGGCGAGTAAAGTCCATCGGTGTAACATTTAATGGATGCCATTTCAAGTAATATGTGTCCGTGTGAGCTTATTCAGTGAATTTGGTGCGAATTCAGCCTTGGTCTTAGGTCACAGTGACCTCAGGAACGCAAGAGTTTCGGGGACACCTGTGCGCCAGCATTAAGTGAGTTTGAAGTGTCTGGCGCTATTCTTATTGATCTTTAGGTAGATGCTGCCCTCTTGTGGTAGAAACACTAACTGCACTTTCCCTATTATCAGGACTGTTCTGCCTACGTTTGGCTTGCCCACTTATTAGACATCCAGAGAATGATTTAGTGTATAGCTATTTACTCTATATTAAATGTAAACGTTTCTAAACTTATTACTTATTCATTATTTGTTTTGATCCATTTTAGCTATTCTGAGACTACACATGATCTTTCTGCCCTTAGTGATAGTAGATATGTGTTGTACCACCCATCAGTTAATACAGAACGTTTTAGTAATACCGAATTGAAATCATCAAGGAATCAAGCTTTCAGGATGTCTCAGACCCCTTCTTCTGGTTTTTGAGACTCTCATTTAAGGCCCCCACACATGCAACGAGCGGCGGACGATTTTGCCGCCGAAGTGCATGTGCGCTCGTGGTCGACAGCAAAATCGGAAATCGGCCGTTGATCGGGGGTACCCACATGGGGTGACAGATCCCTGACACCCCAAAGCTCGAACGGCCAGAAAACAGACATGTCTGTAAATCTCTAGCCGATGCCATTAGTTTCAATGGGGATGCCAATCCCCATTGGCCGGCACACAAAGGTTGCCCGCCAATGCTGTGAGCGATGGAGAGCAGCGTGATGACGTAAACCTTTCCTTATGATAAGTGTGGTTGAACACACGATATTCCTTACTTATTATAAGTCGGGCAGCATCTACGGTCATAAATCATAAACATTATATATAGTCAAGTCAAAGATCTAGTCTAAATCTCACTCCAAATGAAGTGCCAACTAGCACTCCCATACCTTGTGTCCTTGTGCTGTGTCCACACCATGAGATCATCGGTCATGCTATTTGGATAATGTCTGCCCTCCTCTAATATGCTCCACATGTGGGGCTGACTGAGGTATGGCACGCCTTCCATCAGTCAGAAGGATGGGAGGCGTGTCCAAGACACGCCCTCCATCAGCCATAGGGAAAAAATACCTAGGTATTGGGTGTTCACTACCTATTGTCCCGAATGATGAACAGTGATATCCGCGCCCCTCCATCAGCCCCCTGTGTGGTTATGTCCCTGGAAATCAGCGGTGGGGAGCAATCAAATGATTGTCCCCACAGTCGACCTTGGCGGTGGAACGCATCACGTTTCAACCTCAGTGTTCCAGCTCAGACTCTTATTTAAGGCCCCCACACGCACAACGAGCGGCGGCGGCCGAGAGAAGGGACATGTCCCCCATTGAAACGGCTAGCACACAAAGCGGATGCTGTGAGCGATGGAGAGCAGCATGATGATGTCTTCACGCTGCACTTCACCACTCATCTGTTGGCCCCCACTCGGTACGTGTGTGGGGGCCTTTCAGTCACAAAGTGTTTAAGGACCTCAATATGTTTATGGGATACAACTGGTTTGTCATGACACACTTGACCGATAGTAGGTGAAAGTGGAGATAGTGGTCAGACTATGGAAGAGTTATAGGGGGTAATGGAGAAAAGAGGTTCACTCTTAATATTCAAGTGTCCAACGACCAGCAAAGCAAATGAATACTTCAAATATTTATATTTAGGTTTCTTCAACAAATAACTAGGAGTATGGTTAATAATTAGAACACAAGCTTCAAACTTTCCCTTAAACATGTTGCACGTTCCACTAAAAGTAAAGGTCCGCCTATGTTTCCTGGCCACCTTCAAAAGTCATTTCTGATTTACTATGTTTTAAATGTAGCTGAAAAGAGATAATTAACATCCTTTCCTTGCCATCTGCATTGCTGGCCATGATGTCATCATCTGATCTAGAAGATTCAAAGCAGGTGAAGTCTTGTGAGAAGATAATCCTGTCAACTGCTAGAACCGCCTGTGATATCTGTATTTTCCTTCCTTTCGGAAGAATGGTTAGGCTAGCCTTGTCTAGGCATAGAAACATCAGGGGCAACACGAAAATAATTCTAACTTTTCTTATTAGTTAATTTCTGCAGACTGCAGACGGACAGTTTTGAGTATTTACACCCAAATCAGGTGAACAGTGTAGAAAATACAACAGTTTGCATATGTGCCTCCCACTTGTTAAGGGACCGTCCCTTTTTAATACTTGGTTGCAAATCTTTTTCAGAAGTCTGGAACACATAGACATCACCAGACGCTGGGTTTCATCCCTGGTGATGCTCTGCCAGATCTCTATGGCATCTGTCTTCAGTTCCTGCTTGTTCTTTTTACATTTTCCCTTCGGTTTTGTCTTCCGCAAGTGTCAATGCATAGTGTCAGGTGATTGATTTGGCCATTGCATAACATTCCACTTCTTTCCCTTAAAAAAAAAAAAAAAACTCTTTGGTTGCTTTTGCAGTATGGGTCATTGTCCATCTGCACTGTGAAATGCCGTCCAATGAGTTCTGAATAGGAGCCCATTTAGCTGAATATGAGCAGATAATATTGCCTGAAACACTTTAGAATTCATCCTGCTGCTTTTGTCAGCAATCACATCATCAATAAATTCAAGAGAACCAGTTTCATTGGCAGCCATACATGCCCACGCTATGACACTACCACCACCATGCTTCACTGATGAGGTGGTATGCTTACAATCATGAGCAGTAACTTTCTCCATACACTTCTCTTCCCATCACTCTGGCACAAGTTGATCTCATCTGTCCATAGGATGTTGTTCCAGAACCGTGAAAGCTTTTTTACATGACATTTGGCAAACTCTAATCTGGCCTTCCTGTTTTTGAGGCTCACCAATGGTTTGCATCTTGTGGTGAACCCTCTGTATTCACTATGGTGAAGTCTTCTCTTGATTGTTAACTTTAACACACATATATCTACCTCCTGGTCTTTATCTAGCAAATTGTTGTAAAGGGTGTTTCTTCACCAGGGAAAGAATTCTTCGGTCATCCACCACAGTTGTTATCTGTGGTCTTTCAGGTCTTTTGGTGTTGCTGAGCTCACCGTTGTGTTTCTTCTTTTTAAGAATGTTCCAAACCGTTGTTTTGGCCATGCCTAATGTTTTTGCTATCTCTCTGATATTTTTTTATTTATTTATTTTTTCAGCCTAATGGTGGCTTGCTTCACTGATAGTGACAGCTCTTTGTATTTCACTGGACTGGAGTATATGCATAGGGTGGGAAATGCAGCTACTAAGGCACAGAACAAATGTGCTTTTGTTTCATCAGTGTGAAATGCCAACTTGTTGACTTTGTGATTTACAAGTAAAGCCCCCCCCCGATACCATTTGTGTAAATAAATCTGAACTTGACTTTGAAATTGACCTCCTTGGCGGTATGCCTGAGCCCAGTCTTTGAGCTGGGATCAGGCATACTCACCTGTGCTCAATCAATTCCACTGTCATAGACCACCATGTTATTTGAGGAGTGACTCTTTCCTGGCCCACATTGCCGGCATCATTGACAGGGAGGGTGGGGAATCATGGCAGTTCACAGTGTACTCTTGGTTGCCCATATGGCATATTCGCTAGGCAGGTTAATTTATGCAAAATCTAGAGCAATGTTGAAAAAAAAAATGTTCCCTCACTCCTTCTCTACACCTCCTACAATTGTAGGGATGATACCATGTTCTGGGTCTCTGCAATTAATTTACAAAGTCAGCTAGTCATAATTTCGGAAGTTTCTATCTTCAGTGTAAGCTGATTCTAATTTCTTTCAGCTCATTTTGAAAGGTTCAGGTTATACTCGAATATGTACGGTACTTTGTAGACAGAACAATGCAGATTTTATAATAAGCTCTTTCTCTGATTTGTTTACTCTGTGATTACTCTGGATTATTTTGTGTTAAATACCCATTTGATTGAAAATGTTGGGTTTGCACTGAATGGACTATAAGAGTATATTCCCTGTCTGGAGATGGCCAGCAGATGGTGCTGGAATATAGATTTTGAAACAGATGTGCAGACAGTTTAACAAAATACATGATTGGTTAACACTCTTTCAAGCTTTTCAAGTAAGTATGCAGATTTGTTTAAAAAAGAATAAAGAGATCTTTGGAAGTGTCTAATGAGACATAGAACAGTTTGCTCCTCTGCTATGTGATTTATAAACTGTTTAATGAAGGAAATCCCCCCCCCCCCCACACACTTTTTTAGGGTTTTTTTCCGCTTAGTCCACCTTTCACTGTATGGGAAATATCAGACATGCAGACTTCACTCCTAAAACCATGTAAATACTTTTGTAACATTTTATATTCCGTACAAGGACATGGAATGTCGAAATAGATTGTATTATAACTTCTAAAATGTAATTTAGTCTTCATTCCAGGAGATGCTAGCAAGTCAGAGCGAAGTGTTTTATTTTGTCTCCATCCTTGGTTTAAGGCTGTAAGTGGATTTCTGCTTGGTTAGCCAACATATTTATCAAGAATTTAGGAACATTAGTTCAAGAAGTTATTTTTGAGTATTCAGCTCGCATCTTCAAAGATTTGTGCTCCAATAAAAACAGTATCCGGGAGGCATTACTAACTTACGGGACATTTATTAAGCAATTAAACACTGCTACCAATTTAGTCTGTGTGCCTTTTTTTTTTTTTAGTTTTTTTTGTACAGATTTGTAATTAATACAGATTTGTATGTATGATACTGAACATACACTGTAGGTGAAATAGACTCTTGGGATGCATGATTAAGAAGTGGTCAAGGGCATGTCTTATTCAGGCTTTGTCCTAAAGGGGCCCATGCGTCTGTTCGTTCGGCAAACAATCATGGCGTAAAGACACAACTCATCTGTGAACGATCGTTTAGCGTATCGATTTGCACCACTTTGCATGATTTGGTTCCCGGTTCCTCAGTTACTTTGGGGACCCTGGTCTTCATCCAAAGTAATGCCGATCGAGCAGGGATTTACCAATATGTTGGTTCCCTGTTTGCCCGACATTTTCTTGGATGAGGATCATTTGTTCGTGTTCCGTGTGTAGCCAGTATCGGAAGGACCAGTAGATATGTCAGACTGCTGGCTCATAATCAGATAATCAAATAATGCCAAGTCAAACATTAGGGGGAAACCAATCCTGGTAGTTAGAACCCTGATTAAGTCTTGTGCTAGTCTCCAAAGGCTTTTAACCCTTCCTCTACTGTTGATATCCAGTTTCTCTTCCCATGGGATAACTCTGACACATGGGTACTAAATGCAACATTTATCACTTCATTACTTTAAGACAACTATCATAAAATAGGTAACGTTGGGTGCACATTCTCAAGCTGTCATCTTTCTCAATTCCCAAGCCATAGCAACTAGAATCTAAGTGAAGTTGCTTTCAAAATGAGCACAAAATTATTAAAAATGATTAAGAATTTGTCTTCAGAGATACCCCTCGCTTTAGATTTGTTGCAACACAAAGACTACTTCCTATGCAAGTTTGGCACACTGACCAAAACAGGAAACCACGAATGGTCTGGTGAAAGAAATGTATTAATAAAAAAAAGGCCATTGAGGTTTCTAAAGATTTTAGAAACCAATCATTGAAAAAAAATCACCCACATGGTGACCTTAAGAATGTTCTGTTAACTTAAATAATAATTTCTTTCAAATGCAGCATATAAATAGCTGTGTCTGAAGGAATAGTTTAAAATACAGAGTACGTTAGATCTGTCTACATATGTTCATAGACGTTTCCACCATTTAATTTCAGAATGGCAAAACCCAGGTTTGAGCAGGACAGAATCCACAGGACACTCCGTGCGAAGCCAAACTCAGGTGAGCAGCCTAGTAACATTATAAAACTGATTTTATTTTTCCCTTTGCGATCGAGATCCTCACAGCGTGAATTGCAGACGGATGACTTCCACACTTCAATGTGTCCATGCTGGTTGTACATTAGCATTAGGAGGATCATATCAGCATGTGTAGTACCATGTATAGTATATATCAGGATACCATAATTTTTGCACCGTAACACACTTTTCCTCCCCAAAGTAGGGGGAGTGGTGGAAATGTTTGCGTCTTATGGTATGGTGGCACGACCACCTGTGTCTGAACGGAAATGAGCTAATCTGGGGAAATGATTTTCTATCTATATTGCATTGCCTTGCTGACATAAACAATGCAGTAGCAAAGCCAGATGAAAGTCCTGCCTGCTTGTGTAGCTGGAGCGCTGTGTAGTTAGCCAGTCCGATTGACTTACACACTACATAGGAAAGAGCTGCCTGTGGGTGAATTTGTCCTACCATCTGTGAGCTGGGCAGCTTGATCCCAAATTACATGCAGAAGCATGGGCAGCTCTTATATCTGCACTCTATGTGAGTTGGGCTCAAGCTTCCCTGCCTCCATAATCCCGCTCTGCTGATCAGAGGAGGAAAAAAGCCAATTATTTTTCAGCCATTACATACTCCGCTGTATATGGAACATCCTTTACAAAAAATATGGTAGTTTCCGTTTAACTTCCCTGGTGGTATGGCGGCACGATACGATTGGTCACAGTACTCTGCCATGATTTCCTGCTTACCTACCTCCCTTCATTGATGACATCGGCGACATGGGCCTGGAAATTGACACGCATCAATCACAGGCGAGTATGCCATATCCCAGCGCGGACAGAGTTAGTGCTGTAAACAAGCTGTGTCCAAACTGGGTTTGGTCATCGCGCCAATGAGGTTATTTAGGCTTATAATTTGGGTTGAGTTTGTTTACAACCATAACCCTGGCAATCTCACCTGTCTGGCAGGAGCCTATGGCTGCTCCGCTGATCCTTTTGGCTTATATGCAGGCAATGTTGATCTTTGTCTTCACATCCTCTGCATCATTGATGAGGTCGTGAATGTGAAAGGGAGCAGGTAGTGGAAAAGGATTGCACTGCAATCTGTTTCAATTACCTGTACCACTCTTTTTAAGAGCGTGGTAAATGGGTGTAATGCCCAGAGAGTTAATCTCTCAGTCTAGCTGGTGGGAGCAAACCTGATGGATAGAAGAATGCTGTGCTGATTTCTACTACCACTGGCTACTGGCCCTACCATGTAAGTTTATTTACCATATTTTTCGGACCAGTTTTTGGAGCAGGAAAACAAGAAAAAAATATTTTTATTGTTGAAATCAATTGGAGAAAACATATCCATGTAATATCTAATTTCAGCCATTAGATGTCACCATTGAGCACAGCTTCTCTCATACATGGAGAGAAAGGGGGGTCATAAGTGACACAGGCAGGAGCTTCAGCATCGGCTCTGTCTGTGAAACTCCCAGCAGATCAGAACACAGGCAGAAGCTGAACACAAAGTTTTGCTGGTGTAAACAGTGCAGTATAGATGGAAGATCCGCCTGTGGGTTTCCCATCTGACAGCTCCTCTGCCTCCTGGCTAATCTTCTTGCTGGGAGAGCAGAGAAGCTGGCAGCAGCCAAGGCACGACCACCTGCGGTGGCTAGTGGTTGCACCTTCGGACCATAAGAGACCGACACTTTTCACACCGATTTCTGCGGGAGGAAAGTGCGCCTTGTGGTCCGAAAAATATGGTACCTTGAAATAAACCTCTTAGAAAAGTCCTGATCTGAACAAGTGTCTTCTTTTAAAGCTATTAAAGAAAGTAGGTCATATGACTGATGGCAGCACGGTAATGCTACTTTTATTGTTTGTTCTTGATAATTTACTTATATACTACTTATCTTCCAGATATTTTATCTTGGTGGTGAACTTGCATAACTATGGAATGGGGCACTATGCAATAAGGCATCTTCTCACTATTTCATTTTAAAGGGAGGATAGATTTATAGGCAGTTGTTTAGATGCAGATAGGTTTAGATAGGGTATGTTTAATTATAGTTCTAGTTTAGTTCTGGCATGCTTTCCTATTTGTGCCTCAATTGGTTGGAATGGAATATTGTCATTAATGTTGTCATGCTACAATGCATCTCAGAATTCTGAAAATTAATCTGCTATTTAAACTTTCTTTTGCGTTTGCTTATGGCATGGTCCTTTTATTTTTTAGCGCTGATTTTCATATGTGTCAGTGGGAATAAAACCTGCTGTTTGTCTATCTAGCTGTGGGTTTGTTTAGCCTCTCATCATTGTAGTGTAGTTTTTCGTGTAAAAGTACTTAGGCTATGTTCCCACATAGGCGATTAATTGCCGCTGATCGTGTCCATTCAGTTGAATGGGCTTGTCCCCACTCAACTGATGGCCGTGATCGTGCGGCTGCGATTGTACCCACAATCAGAATCGCGGCTCCCCTTGTTCTGAGTGCAAGCAGTCAGGTTTTTTTTTCTGGTCTCGCCCAAAGACATGAATGGACATGATTGGAAATTTTTGATCGCATGTGGATGTGATTCAAAAACTATGTCCATTCATTCTCTATGGACGCGATTTCTTAATTTTTTTAATAATATGGGCGGTTTTTGGGACAGGGGCCTCCTCCAGTCAATTCCTGTTCTGGCTGCCTTAAAAGTGTTAGGCTATGTTCCCACATAGACGATTAATCGCCATTATAAAAAAAAATTGCGTCCACATGCGATCACAAATCATGTCCATTCATGTCTATGGACACGATCCTAATGGTGGGCCCAATCACGGCCATGCGCGATCACAGCCATCAGTTGAGTGGGGACAAGCCCATTCCACTGAATGGATGCAATCAACACCGATTTCCGCACGCAATTAAGATCGTGAGTGCGAGGCAAATTAATCACCGATGTGGGAACATAGCCTTACACTGTGTTAATCCTCTGCTTCTGTTTGAATATATTAAACAGTATTGCTAGTCCTTAAGCCTTGTACAAACATCATATATAAGTTAGTGTGAGCAATCTTTTCAGATCATTCCCAATGCCTAGTGAAGATCAAACACTTAACACACTCCTTTCTGGCAAGGGGTGGACAAATGGTGGCACCTGCTGTGTCCATAGAATTACAGTAAGCATTGGGTAGGTCATTTATTTAGACATTCATTCTTCCAGATGTCTAAAGGACTGGTCGTGACACTAGTACATATGCTAAATACAGTTAGGTCAATATATATTTAGACAGAAACAACTTTTTCTCTAATGTTTTTAATATTTTGGTACCAAAAAGAAAATAACTCTTATGTATTTGAACTGCAAATTTTCAATTTGTTTAATTCAGTAGGTAAAAGATTCCAAAGAAATGTGAGAAAATAAAGCCTTTTTTACAATTACAATTAAAAAATAAATAAAATGTTTATCTGTAATACTTGATTGAAAACTGAATTCCTGAATTTATGGGTCTCCCCCTTCTTCTTTTTTTTTTTTTTTTCATTTTTATTAAACATTTTTAAACAAAATTTTTACAAATACAAGTCCGTTCTAAGAAAAACAAGTACAGCAAGAGTTCAGGTGTAGATTAAATCAAATAAAACCTCCTCCTTTGTAATGCTCTGCCAGCCCTTGGCATGCAGTGGTTTTCAGTCTGTGTGTTTGTGGACGTTTCTGCCCAAAGTTAAGTCTTGATGAAGAAACAAAAAAATCTAATGTTACATTTGATAAATGGACGAAAGATGTTCGACAAAAAAAAAATCTATCAAAAAATCGAATCGGCAGTTGAATGAACAAAAAATCTACACGTGTAAACCCACATTAAAGGATGGCTTGTTTCACCAGCTCAGTTCACAGGAAAAAAAAAATCGACATACACCCCACTCCCAAGTCAACTCCAGGCTTTTTGTCATCTTGATTGATAATAACATAATGAAGAAATTGAATCAACTGTCCAACTACTTTTATGCCCCTGAAATGAAGTGGTTGTGTTTTTAAAATATGGTTCAGTTCCACACATTTCTATGCAATTGTTTTGTTCAACCCACTGAATTAAAGCTGAAAGTACAAAATTTAACTGGATCAGATTTTCATTTTAAGTTCATGGTTTCAATGTATATAAGAAAAATGAAAAAACTGTATTGTCACGGTCAACATTATGATGAATAGGTCATCTTGGCTACCGTTATCTAGCACAGTGTTTCTCAACTTTTTTGACCTGAGTACCCCCTATCGGAATTCGGTTCCAGCCAAGTACCCCTTGAATTCAGATTAATGTACTTTGACGAAATTTAAACATGCAACCATTATTTGAACTGACGACTTAGGAAACTTTAATTGCAATGATATCAAGTGTGATCATGTGCTATTTTTTAGCACTGTACGACTGCTCACTGCTCTCCATGCTGGCACACTGCTCTCCATGCTGGCACCC
>CM070039.1:38806829-38828764 GCA_036250615.1 Ptychadena robeensis | reverse complement strand
CCCCCCCCCCCCCCCCCCCTAATCTTTCCTGTGAATGTTTAGCACTTGAATGATTGCACAGGAGGGTTAACTGTCACATGTGCCCCTAGTGGCTAATAGCAATGAATTTCAGTTTACAGCACATTTCCCAGTTAGGTTACTGGAATAGGAAGAGAGAGACCTCTTGCTAAAGAGGGCATGTGTGCTGCTTGGCATGCTAATAGAGGGTTAACTGCCTACTCCGCTCTGGTGCTTACTATAAAGAGGCTGCGATACCCAGTTCACCAGGCTGTCAGAGTTTTAGCACTCTGACCTTCAGCTTGCCATGGCATCTGTTCTGGCTGGTACTGTTAACATGGAAAGCCTTTTCAGCCTGATGAGGCGTCGTTTTAAGAGAAGACGAAAGAAGCGTTCTGAAAGAAAAGGTAGGGCTTGGGACTAAGAAGTATGCAATTTTCTAATTATTTATTGTTAAGTCTAAATAATTCCAGCTTTGGACAGTCATGGTTTTGCTTTGTGTGTATATAATGTCCAGCTTTTATTTCAGTATTCTCTGCAACCCATGTAAATTATTCTTCAGTCATTTTTAAGCTGGCCAAATTATTAAAAAGAAAATTCTGCTTGCTGTATGTCTCCTGTGCCAGGGATCAGGGTGGAAGAAAATAAAATAGTTTGAAGCTTGATTTGCTGTATATTTTAATATTAAATGTAGAATTGAAATCCGTGATAGGTATATTCATGTATTCTGATGTTAAGTGTCTGGTATATGTTCAGTGGCTGTCTGAATGTGAAAGGAATAATTTAGACATTTAAAGTTGTTAAAGGTTGGTGATTGTCTCACTCAATACTAGGATCACATTAGAATCTTTATCATCGATAACTGATGATTTGGAAATGTTTGCAGATACTTTCTGAAACCTGGTCTTTTAAAAATTCTCTGTGAATGATTTAATCTTTTTTAAATAATGAATAATACGAATAGCAAAAAGTGTTAATTTGCTTATTTGCGATGTGCCCTTTTAAAAAGCAAATTAATGCAAGTATCTTGTTTCCATAAGTGTTTTAAATGGGAACACTGATTTCATACTCCAAGTCAAGTAGTTCCAAATGTCATATTTTTCAGTTTTAAAAATCCAGGTGGCACATTTAGTTAGTGACCTTTCAGTATGCATATGTTTGCTTGTCTTTGAAATATTAAAGCAGCAGTCATTGTAAAGGTTATAATTGCTTAGTCTCTATACGGTGGCCACTACAAGCCCTTTACCCCCTTTGGACACTAATGAATGCATGCCAATGCCAGTCTGAGAACTTGATTGTGTATTCATTGTCCTTGGAGTCAATTATACTCAAAGGACAGAGGATCGAGGTTTCATTCATGCTTCGTACCTCTTCCTACAGATGGTTTGCCGATGAAAAAGCACATTTTCCATTATGTTACAGTTAATGGTATTGCAGTTAGGGTTGATTTAGAAATAAGAATATTCACAGCTGCCTGTGGACAAGTTAATTTGAAAATGCAGGGCTTCTGAAGACCCATTAGCATGACAGATTCAGTATGATAAAGCGGAGTGTGTCATTCATCGGCACTTGCTGGATTGGAAGTGATAACTATGGCAAATTGGTTGAGGGATTGAGATTCCCCTTCTCTGCTGCAAATCTGTCACTGGAAGTATTATCTTGGATCCCACGTCTCCGGTGACTGTGCAAAAGTAGGAAGCTGTACCTCCTCGTCTGCTTCACTTTATATAATGTTTATCACCGGAGTATACAAATTGTACTGCATTAGGCAGCATATGATTAATACATTACCGGCCTCTTAGGACACGTGGCTAGACACTTTAATATCTGTTACAGCTGGGAACTATATCTTGCATCGTTCATTTACTATATGTTATATGGAAGTAATGGCAACATTTATGCAACACTTTATCTTTTGTTTTTGGCTTACATTGTGTATGCATTTATATAGATCTGTGGTGGTAAATATAATGCTAGGGAAAACTACCAAAAGCTGCCGATATCTGCAACAGGAGATCGTAGTCTATGGACATGGTCCAGGAAACCTGGACAGACTGGAGCCACATTATATGAGGCACTTCTCAGTCTTGAATTTATTACAGACCAATCACAAATTAAGGATTCCACATTTATATTTTTCTATCTGCAAGATTATGTGTGTGTTTGTATATGTGTAATGGCCCTGAGAGACGCACTAGAGCTCTTGATACTAGATGAGAAAAGCACAATTCCACTTTAATATCCACATATAGTTTACTCAATTGCTGTTATACAGATAAGCAACGTTGACACTAGTAGACTAGCCTAAACAAATCATGGTTCACAATACAGTGACGCAAAAATTGATTAGCTCCAATTTAGGTACTTGACCCCTAGCCGATATTTTGGATGGGAACATTTGATCCCCATCCAAAGTATCTGACTGGGATCAAGCCTCTAAATTGGTGCGCATCAATTTTGGCGTAATAGCGATCGATTTACTAACATATTGGTTCCCTGTTTGACTGAGATTTTCTTGGAGCGGTGTTGATCGTTCCAGGTGGAGCAGCCTTTGAATCCTGAATGATCGATCACCACAAATGTGTGTATCTTTACAAGTTACATTACCCAACAGATGGGCGTGAAGAGAATGGTCTTTTTCTCTTCTTTCTATACATTCATGTTTTTAGTGTACATTTTTTTCCCCTGACAACCCCCCAAAAAAACTCTTAACACTGTGCCATAAAGTAGGTAGACCTTGTTCAAAATTGTAATATAATAAAATAAACCCCTAATGCCCAGTAAACACATGCATTGCTGCCAATGTGTAGGATGAGTTGACTATGGATAGCGTTTTGCCTTGTTTCACCTGGCCAGGGGATCATGCAATAAATGGACAGCATTGCATGTGCAAGTTGTTAGAGCTAAGCAGAACCTATTTGATGATGACATGCTGGGGCTGATATGAGAACTGAGAAGACACCACATTATGATTTGCAGGTGCTGGTATAAGAATTGGGCAGGCTATTATCTGATGATGAAATGTGGTTGCTGTATATCAGAACTGGGCAAGCCCTACATGATGATGTGCAGGTGGTGGAAAAGCTTTTAAGCATTCATCCTCTCAATGAGCACAGCCATAAGGAAGCAGATACTGAATATCAATCCACTTCATTGGTTTAAATAGGCGTGTTATGGACAGTTAAGGTGTTTAAAACACTCTTTCTTGTCACCCAGACTTCATATTGGTGAAATCCAAAATGGTTCCATAATTATTGGAACTGAATATGAGATGATATTATCTAGTTAGCACCTTTCGTGGATTTGCGTCCTTGAGAAAGGAAAAATCTTCCCAATGGAATAAAACCCACAACCAAAACTCTATTTAAGCCTTAAACCAGTCCCAACTCTATTTAAGCCTTAAACCAGTCCCAACTCTATTTGAGCCTTAAACCAGTCCCAACTCTATTTGAGCCTTAAACCAGTCCCAACTCTATTTGAGCCTTAAACCAGTCCCAACTCTATTTAAGCCTTAAAAGATTTTTGTCCTAGAAAGAAACTGTATTTAGAGGAGACACTGCTGACTCGAGAAATAACCACTTCTAAAGAAACACAATCTATTTAGAACAAAATGCTGAATCAAGTTTCCAATTTCATTTTTGTATTACATGGTTTGTTACCACAAATTGAATGGTTTGTGATTTATTGCACTACTTTCTGTGGCAGAGTCCATTACATACAGATTTATAAATGGATTGTGTAGTCAGGATCTAAGCATTTTACAGATCCGAAAATACAGATTGTTTTTTTTTTCTTGTTAATGAAGTAAAGTTTAAATGTTAAGCACAACAAGTTCTTGAAAGCAATGGGCCAAGTCAAGCTTGCACTCCTCCACTGGCATTCTTTTCCATTATGTCGCATAGTATAAATGACAATAGTACATTAAACATATCACTTTATTTTGTACCTGGAATAAAGTTTTATTTTTTATTTAATATGTGTTTGCAATGCTAACCTTTTAGAACTTCCTGGTGTTTGTTTGGGGAGAAATTCTTACCGAACATGGACATCTATCTGTATCCAAGGCTACAGAGTGCTTCTAGCATTCGCTATGATACTTGAGATCTGTGCTTGTCTATTGGCTGCTCTGGATAGACTATGTCCTAGTAGAATAATTTGGCAGTCATTATAGAATTGCAGATTTTTGATCAAAGAACATGGATTTTTGTTCTTAAGTCTAATGTATTAAAGGTAAGGAGACCCTAATCACCATTGTTTGATTTTCTGGCACAAGTATGACTTGCCTTTTGCAGCAAAAAAAGGGTTAAATTCTCTACTTGCCATCTTGTCAAAAGCTATCAGGGTTGGCAATATTTTTCCCTTTTAACCTAGCTTTATGTCTGTCTCCAGTTAGAGAGTGAAATTGAAATAATGTGGTACATAGCGGGAAAGACACATGGGGACCGTGGCACAAATTAGAACTGTCACAAACATTTTACAGCAGCTGTAGAAAATGAGGCTGGATGGTGCAAACTAAATGCCCTTGAATATCTACTTAAATTAGTTTTATTATTAGAATGACTTGCTGAATCATTACCCAGAAAATGAGCAGATTCTTTTAACCATCTCTTAATCCCATATTTGTACGTGTATATATATTTTTTATTGCAGAATAATTTTAGGTAAAGGATTGTTCACCCCCCCCCCCCCCCCCCCCCCCCCGCAACCACAAACCTTGCCCCTGCCTTTGTGAAATTACCCTATTATTTGTACATATTTTATGTATTTCCCCCCCCCCCCAACACAAACATCCCAAAAATAGGTCCAGCAAAGCCAAAAGGCCACTTTCAAAGGGAGATTTTAGCTGTGTTAGCATTAGCAGTACCCATTCTCTATACACACACAGGCTAACTAGATGAGTGAATACATTTTTTAAGATAGCATGAGTTATGCATTTACATTACCAGTCTGCATTGCAGTACAGCAATGTGACACAAAGGAGGCTCCTCTTTCCTCCCTTATGTTGATAGCTGCTCATGGGTAAGTTGTTACTGCTAGGTTGTAAATTTTGTCTCTCCATAGGTTGATCTGTGGGTTCAGAGAATAGGTACTGTAAGGGCTTGATTCCACTGGTGCGATTTGCCGCGGCTGCAGACGCTCCCGCCGGCACCCCAAGCTGTTTTCATCCGGATGCACGCGTACGTACGTGCGTTCGGATGAAAACTCTGGGCAGCCCCCATGTAAAAGGATGCGGTCGGTTGCGGTTTCCCAACAAGAACGCTGAAGCTAGCGTTTGAAACCGCACCGCATCCCCATCCACACTCAGCCGCACCAATGGAGCCTAGCTGATGCTTTCCCTATGGATGCGGTCGGAGGGGCGGCAGCTGCGCGGACACAACCGTGGCAAACTGCATCAATGGAAACAAGCCCTTAGTGTATAGATACATGGTAAAGTGTCAGCTCTGCATGCTCCTAAGCTCTGCCTATACTGAGCCTATGGTTTGGCTGGAACATGCTGTATATTTACTTTATATGTAAATGACCTTTGATTAAGTAACTACATGTACAGTGGAGTAGCTTTAGCTCTGTTCCACATTCTGTTCACTATAAATGCAATGACCCTTTTTTCTATTAGAAAGGAAAATGGGTTTTATCTGCCCTTTCAGGGGCCAAAACAACTTTTCCTCCACCTCAACATTGATTGATTAATTATAAAGCGTACCTTAACTTTAAAGAGCATGCATTTATAAAAAAAAACCTATAAAGATTTCCCCAGTAACCACCTAATTCTGCCTTACCTGAATGTCCATAGATCGAATTGGCGCACCAAAAATGGGGTTGCAGGATGCCGAATTCTTGAGTGAAGCTTATCCTCAATTTTTCAGTAAGCCTGCCCATATCTCAAGCGGATCCCTGCACTTGGCTTCCATCTCAAACCTTTCATGAGTGAATGTTGTAAATGGAGAGTTATTGAGAGTTCAGAATTACTTCCTGACATGTTGTTCAGATTTGACAGTGGATATTTCTGCTGAAGGAGGCCAACTAGGCACACCTACGAGTCATGCATGTACCTACTGAAAATGCACGTCTATGAAAAATGAAAAACAAACCATTAGATTGATGCACAATATTAAGGGCTTGTCCTGGATCACGCCCATGAAAACGAATGTCTATAGGCGCGATTTTTGGTGGTTGACCGCAGCGGCCAATAACGTTTCAGATCCTGGCCAACCGTCTAAGTCGGGACAGGGCTATTTAAATTATCTAAGCCGTCTGCTGGCCGCCAAAGTGGGGACAAGCCCTAACTCAACCCTCCACATAACGCTTTGTTGGACCATTTCTAGATTCTTTACTATAAATACAACTTGCTATAAGTCTGAACTTCTGCTTACCACCAGGGCAATTGTCAGTTACATCCATTGGTTATCTAACATTTCCCTCATCATTTTTGATTTCTAAAACACAGCATATGTCCACGATTTTGCAAATACACTCATTAGCCAATAATACAGAATTTTACAAATGTGCACATAATGCTTTTGTAATGTACAAATTCTTGTCATTTGATATGTCATATATTTAGAAAGAAATTCAGTATTTGAGTATTAGTATATAATATTGTAATTGAATGCAAAGTATATGAACACTTTCAAAAACATGCATGCCTAATAACATTTAGCATTAACTTATGTGCTTGAGGTCCATTGTAAATATCTTGTGTTACTAGTAAAGAGATGTTCTGTAACATTTCAGGATGGCACAGAAGATGATACCTGGGAATAATTCTGGCAATTAAAGACATTTTTTAATTTAATCAAGTACATATTGACCAAAATTTGACTTCTCTTGGAACTATCTTAGTAGAATTTAAGGTCTCAAGACGTCAATGGCTTCACAAAAATATTGTTGTATGCAGTTTGTAACATCCAATGGAGGGACATAGTGGGTATAGATAATATTGTGGAGATGCATGTAATTTTATAAAATTAGGTATTAATAGGTTGTCTATAACACCATAAAAATGTACATGCTATTCCTTGTTCTATGTAGTAGTATTACACCAGGTTATAAAGTTGTTTTAAAGTTTTAAGAAGCTTCAGTATATTGTTGCATGAGTTTTAATTCTTTATTCTATTGAGAGAAAAAAAATGGTCTCTGGAGCTTCGAATATCATAAAAGTGTGATTCTATCTTACATTTACCTGACCCTGGGAGCCCATAAAACTTGAAAGTGTGTCCCTGAAATGTTGTCTGTGGTCATAGATCTTGTAAAAATCATACAATGAATCATTAAATTTTTGCAGGATAAGGTAGCCTTGAACACAGCCATTTTATTCCACTTTGGAAATGAGTCTTGAAAAATGTATTCATTACAGCAAAGTTTAGCCAGGCGTGATATCAGGCTCTGCTATTATTCTCATCTGCATTTTAACATGATCGCAACTGGCTGGTAATCAAGTCTCCCGCTCACACAGAAATTGCTTACCCTTTTAATATTGTTTGAAGTTCCCCTCAAGTGGTTATCATCATTTCATTGTCTTCTCTCTGTCTTCCTTTCATGGCAATTTCAGAATTATTTTATTTAATTGTTCTTAAATGGTTTTGGACTTTGTAGGAGTTTTAATCGAATTATGGGTGAATTCTATGCAACCTCCAGGCATTTTGGATGAGTTTTAAATTAAGTTTTACATTTTAGTTTTGAGCTGTAAGTGTATGTATAGTCTCGAAGGGTTGGGTTCTTGTAGTCAACCATGGGCAGGGAGACATGTATATCCAGTCCCAGGGCTCATTTACAGGGATGGTTAATAACTGTCAGTTATACACTCGATAAGAGCAGCTGCCTGGGGAAACATGTCACAGTTTATAGTCACTTGCCCCACAGGGTTAACATGGGGGCATTGAATGGAGGAATTTTAGCACAGTGCACAACCCCCGTGATTGACTGCAAAAGGTCTATGACGGGGCTGTCTACCCCCACCCGTCATACTCCCCGATCCGTCTGTCTGAGCCTCCATCACGTTAACGCGTCGACATGAACACAGCATAGACTTTCCATATGACTAATGTGATTTAAAGGGGCCAGCTTACAGGGGGGTCTTGTGTTCATTGGATGTGCTTACATCTGCGCATCCATGCCCATAGTGTTGCCCTACCTTTACTCCTTGCAGGCGTTCTGCTTTTTCCAAGGGCTATCATGTTTCTTTACATTGGCAAACATTCTACTACAGTGAAATATTAAAACTGAAAATATAATTAAATAGGATTTACATGGGACAGGTATGCAGATAAATTGGGTCATACTACGTAATCCATGTGCACATTTCAAGTAAATAATCAGAAAGAAAGTAGAGAGTTAGAAATACTTGTTGCCTGCATTGTCATGTTGAGTTCTTAGGCCCAGGGCCAATGGCTATTTAGGACACCTATTACAGGTCATTTCTGCTGCTCCATCTAGTTTGCTTTAAAAACTTAAGCCGAATGGTGGCTTTTGAATGTAGGAAGCTTTATGTCAACTGAAACATGGTATTGGACAGATTACACAATTACAACTCCTATTTAATTTTTTTATGTTATAAAATCATAATTTACTGCCAATTTCCAAATACTTTTGCACTTAAGTATTTAATTTGCCCATTAATTTTTTTTTTTCATATTCTTTAGGCATCACAACAAAAGCAATGGCAGAAGGTAGGAAATAATTTTATATTTTATCTAATGGAGTTATTTTGTGTTTAAAGGTAGCCATACACGTATGGATTATGCCTCGATAGATGGACAGACTATAATTGCAGACCAGGTTTTTGTATGTCTCCACAGGTATTTTTGCCCATTGGCCTTTAGCAATGAGCTCAAAATCTTTCAGGTTGGATGGTCTTCTTGCCATCACCCTGATCTTAAGCTCTGTCCACAGATTCTCAATTGGATTCAAGTCAGGGCTCTAGCTGGGCCACTCCAAAACGTTAATGTTGTCATTTACTATGATAAGCTTTCCTGGTCCATTTGGCTGAAAAACACCCCAAAAGCATTATGTTTCCACCACCATGTGTGACAGTGGGGATGGTGTTCTCTGGGTTGAAGGCTTCTCCTTTTTTACGCCAAATGAAGGAAATATCATTGTGACCAAATAATAAAAATGTAGTTTTATCTGACTATTACACAGAAGACCAGAAGTCGTCGTCTTCTTTCTCCAGATGAGCATTTGGAAAGGCCAAGACCGCTTTTGTGTGCCTTATCTGGAGAAGAGGTGTCACTTTTAGTTTCCGACCACGTCCTCTTAGATTTTCCACACTGTGGAACATTTTGTACTTTTTAATAATACATTGCACTGTAGCCAATGGAACTTGAAAACATTTATATATGGCCTTGTAGCCCTTTCCTGACTTTGTGAGCAGCCACAATGCGCAGCCACAGGTCCTCACTGAGCTCCTTTTGTCTTGACCATCCAAAGCAACTGCAGAGAACTGCTATTTTTCACCGGTTGAGTTGATAAAAACAGCTGTTCCCAATTAGGATGCTTTAGAACAACTGTATATAGTTACAGCTGAACATTATATAATCCATATTGTATACATATTGCACATTTACAATCAAAGTAATGCCCCTTAAGGTGGGCGTACACAGGTCGATTTCCAATTGATTCCCAAACAAACACCACGTGGTGTATGCCCACCTTTGCGTTTCAGTTTATCAGGAGTGTGCATTTTTTTGTCATAACTTTTACTCCCTGGTGCATCTACGGTAATTGTTGTTAGCGAATCTAATGCTGTTCACCTGTCAAAATGACAGCTGAACGGGGAATCGACATGTTGGTAAATCCCTGTTCTATCGCCATTACTTTGTATCAGCCAGATTCGCTGGACAATCGTTCAGCAATTTTTGCATCACCGCATTGTGATCACACATGAATCTATGCGTGTATGGCCAGCTTTATACCAAGAGGTTGTCTGATAAGTAGCTTAAATCAGTCATGTGTTATATTTACATTCCCACTCCTTTTCCTCCCCCCAGACGCCTATGCAGTAATAGAATTTCCAAAGTGCAATATTGGGTGATGGAACACAAAAAAATTATAACTAAAGCTGGGCATAGACAGTCCAATTTCTGTACGATCCGATCCCTGATCCGATGCCGTGCGCGCTCCTGCATCCCTTAAGGATTGGGACGTGCAGGAATTGGATACAGCAACTAACGGATTGGGCTAAAATCAGCCGTCCTGTCGGATCGCACAGAGATCCGTCAGGATGGTAAATTTTAACCCGATCCCATTAGTTTGGCTGGGGACGGCTGCCCCCAGCCGAAGTTATGAGCAGCACATAAAGACTGCCGTCTGATTCTCGGCACTAGCGGGCGGGCGTGATGACATCATCACGCCGCTCCTAATGCAGAGAATCGGATAAGGAATAGACGGTAAATTGTATCGTCTATTCCCAGCGTAACATATATGTGCCTTTAACTGTATTGTCATTGTTACTATAAAATCAAAAACTACATATACAAAGCTGGTCTGGGCTAGTAGAGGCTTGTCTCCAGTTTGCCAATGAACATCTGAATAATCTGGAGAACTGGGTTAAAGTGTTAGATGAGACCCAAATCAAGCTCTTTAGCATCTACTTAAATCGCCATGTTTCAAATTTGCATTAACAATGGGTTGTGAAATGGGTGTTCTAGCATGACAATGACCCAAAACACACAGCAATGCAACAAAATATTGTCTCCAGACCATAATACCATACAAAATGTGTGGAGGGAATTAAAGGTTCGAGGTACAAAACTTACTGATTTGAAGAGGATCTGCAAAGTGTGGTACAAAATCACTCCCAAGATGTGTGCAAACTTGGTGGACCAACAAGACAGGTCTGACCTCTGTGATTGCAAACAAGGGTTTTACCACCAAGTTATCTTTTGTGAAGAAATCTAAATCTCTTCATTTTTTAAAACATAAAATGGCAGTGATGTTTCTGACCAGGTTACTTCCATGTCTGCTCTAAAGCAGCAGTTCAGCATGTAGAGTAAGTACTTCAAAGGTTCTTCTAGTTTCCATGCAGCTTTTTTCGGAAGAAGAATTTCAGGGGATTTAAACCTATATTAATGTGAAGTTCACATGCAATGGAATATTTGAATGGCGTATAAAGCGTTTTATTCTTGTATCATTTACTTTTAGAGGCTTTATGGCTTACACTTTTAGCAGTCAATAGTTCTTGTATTCTAAATACCAATAAAAGTAGCAAAATTTCAACTAGTTTAGTTAATTGCGAAGCCCTTGATCTGGGTATTATCACAAAGATTGTAGAGGAGGGTTGTGGGAACATAAAAAAAAAAAAGTTTGTTCTAGCACATCTAGTTTTTGCATGTGTTAAGTTCTCCAGATCTCCTGCAAGTTTTGGTGATTTATATCATGTTCAGTGTCTTTACAATTAGCTCACAAAGTCAGCTATTCGAAAAGAATTCAACTATCTCTAATCTTAAGTAAATTCATGCATTGATATTTAGTTTTTTCTTTCCAATTTCTGGTTCGTTAACTATTTTCCAACTTACTCAAATGTTTCACTAATTCACAGTGAATAATATAGGAACACACTCCAGTTGCCTTCTGGTACTTTTGTCTGTTGGTGATTTCATAAGCATGAACATCCTTGACCTAGTATTATGGTAATGGTTGGGCTGACGGCAGATGTAGCCACAGCCTAGCAGTTGCGTTTCTTCTAGATTCATGGCCATATGCACAAGTCTTTTAGCTTGTTTTCCCTATAATGAAGCAGAGATCCAGTTTGTCAAATCTTCTGCCACTGTGAAATTGCAATGCTGAGCTCTATAAAATCTGCATTCATTAACCTGTTGAAAAATTGCTGAGATAATGAAGTTGAAATACATTTCTCAGCAGTTATCAAGAAGTAGAACATCATTTTCACGGCTTCAGTAGTTGAAGACTGTAAGATGAGAAGGGACTTCAAGCCACCGAAGAATCAATGTTTATCCAAAAGACCTTTTGCCTATTTTAGCAGCTTCCTGTAATTTCAGAATGTATCTCAGATGCTAAATATACATGGGGCAAATTAATCCGGTCTGCATTTGTTTTCATAGAAAGGCTTCTGATGACTTTACAAATAACCTGTACTTCTATTTTAACTGTAGAAAATGTAGCAAAATACAGGATTTAGAAATTATTTAAAATTAAATTGCCAAGCATGATTGAAATTTAAGAAGTGCATCTTTCGTTCTCTCCATTGTTATTTAACGCTGCCTATCCTGCCTGCTTGCACTACAGTGGGATGAATAAAATCTGCCTACAAAAGTCCTAGATGCCCTAATTTTACTGTAGATTAGTAAAGACCCACTTCAGTCTTCAGCCATACAGTATAACGACTAGCTGTCTGTGTAAGGTGTCCATACACGGGCCGCTATTTGTATAGTTTTGACTAGTAGAGTGTTGTACCGTGCTGTATTTATAGTTTTGACTAAAATAGATCACCGTGCGCATACTCAAATTGATGAAGGCCACCGCTTTCTTTGAGCAGGATTAATCAAAATGTGGGCAAACCCTGTTCAATATACCTTGCTTTGGATAGGTACCACGGGTCCCCATCCACAGCAGTGCTGCGTCTCAAACTCCTTCGATATCGGGCGCAGTGTGATGACATCATCACACTAAGCTTGACTGCTCTTATCTCACCAGCATCGACCTGTGTGTGGACATCCTTATTCTCCATGACCTGTGCATCTATATCCATTAGCTCTGACTTCGGCAGTGGGTGGTCTGAGGGTCAGGGACATGCAACTATACAACTTAAAGGGGTGGGCATGTATCTATAAAAAGTATTCTAAATTAACACATCAAAACTCTTCTGCCAGGCCCAAGTACAGGATTCCAGAGTCAGCGAGGGGATTTACTAAGGGATTAATTTCAACCTAAATAAAAGTAAGCAAAGGAATCTTTATTACAAGGTCATATGTTACACAAAGTTCAGAGGAATAACGGGCTAACTAAGGGACAGTCAAAAATATTTTTGACAAAATCACACTGCGTTTGAAGGTACGTTCAGATCATATGGTCATGTATAAAACTCTATAAGGGTGACTCTCCGGATATTGGATGTGCTTGTAAAGCCCCCCATACACGACTAGATTTTTCATCCAATCAACTCAATCCAATCAATTTTTTTGGTTGATTGGTTGAAAGTCATCACAGCAGGCCCCTCCAGCTGGAGTATTCTGTTTCCCATGGCAGTACACCCAGATGGCACTCAGCATATTCTGCAGAATTTGGAGGTAAAAGTGGCAGTGTTGCAGTGAAATGCCAATGACCTTGTAATAAAGATTCCTTTGATTCCTTTTATTTATGTTATGAATGCCTCAAAATCCCCTTACTGCCTCTTGGAGCCTATATTAGGGTCAAATGGTCAAAACGTTTTATGTATTGTGTATCTATAAAAGTAGATATTTCTTTACTGGCCATACACTAAAAGCACAAGTCAAACTATGTCCAAAATGATCACTGAATACTTTTCATGTCCTTAGCAGCTAGAGGTGGCAGAGTGAAGTTAGATTTGATGTAAAAAATCTCATTCAGTTACTGCGTCATGCACAAATCCTATCCTATAAACAAGAAAGTCTTCACCATGGTGAACCAATTTCTACTTAATTTGTATGTTAGATGTTCCTCACCTCCCACATACTTTAGATCACAGTTGATGGGTTTTCAACAACAGAGGTGTGATGGATGGGCCTGGGTTTGGCAGATGCCAGGAGAATGTTACTTTCATAAAGGTTAGAGGAATAGAGGAGGTTAGAAGTATTTTTATGGTTTTGAAACTTTTTCTGAAAGTACTCCTTCTCTTGAAAACTTCCTGTTGGCTCTCTGCACAGGAAGTGTAGGAAACCCCATCACTTTTAAACTGTTGATGGGTCTGGGTTTGGCAGATGCCTGCAGAATGTTACCTTCAGGAAGTGAAGGAAAATACAGAAAGGTCAAATAATTGAGGTTAGGTGTCTTTTCTTACGGTTGGGAACCTGTTTTGAAAGATGTCTTCCTTCCCTTGGAGAAATTTCTTCCTGTTGGCTCTCTGCACAGGAAGTAGCGAAAAAACCTCCACCCTGTTTATAAACATGCTTTCATAGGTTGAAGCCCCTTAAGTGATCTCCATTTATCTAATTATGTGTTTTTGGTTACTTCTGTTTATAAAATAATATATTGTGCACATGTGTGTTTGCGATAGGAGGATTTAGTTTGTGTTGTATTGGAATAAACTGGGAACACTCAGCTAAATCATATAGTGAATACTGACCACATGCCGTGTAAAATTGGTTTAGTACAATCCTATCTAAGCGTGCGGAGTAGCCGAAAAGCAGAATGTCTGTTCAGCTGTCAGGATGAATTGTACTTTGTGCTTTTATTCTGGACACGTGTAGGCAGATCTAATTGGATTAAATATTTCTGAATGCTGCATCAGGGTTGTTGAGTAGAGGCAGTCAAGGTGTTAAGTTTAATTGTATAAATGTATTCATCGGGTATACAAAGCGGGAAGTTTTTTTTTCTCCTCTTATCTCCCTTCCCTTGTTTAATATTATGGGTAAAAATGTCAGCCCTACATATTTCAAAGAGAATTGCTACTTGCTAAATTACTGCCAAAACAAATTTGTGAGCATAAACATTTGAAATTTTTTTTCATGCTGCCAAACATTCATTTATTAAATGTTAAATAATGTCTTATCTGCAAATACCACAGGTCTTCCTACACAGTACATCCTAACAATCATTTCTGATTTCCTACTTCAATATTTACATCATAATTGTAGCATTGTATGATGCTGAGGATAATGAGTGAGATGTGTGGTTGGGTTAACACATTTTAAAATTCAGATTTTGTATCAATATTTTAATCTTTGTATCAAAACAAAATTTCCTATATTTTTTTGTTTTTGTGAATCATAACTATTCCAATAGTTTATGGATATAAAATTAGTCATTTTTGTATGGATACTGCATGTAACAATAATTTTCTATCTCCTTTTAGAGCGAGGTGCCCTTCGTCAGTCTAGGAAACAGCAAAAATATTTCACCATGGATGTGGATGATGAAGAAAATATGAGTAAGATATATAGCTGATGTAGAATGTCTTTTTAGGTCTTTTATTGACAAACTCCGTTTTTCTCCAACCCAAACCTTAAAGTACACGTTACACTATATACACAGTACTACAATATTGTATAGCTTGCAGGATAAATTGCATTTAAGATGCTTTTAATTTCATTAAGGCAATAGTTAACTGTTTTCAGGAGGTCATACTAATTCTTTCTGAATTGGCTATTTGTATATTCAGAAATCAGAACTTTGGCTAATTTGACTTATAAGAGTAAACAAACTTCCTGAATCTCACGTTTCCCGTAAGTCTAAAGGTTCCCATACACGTTGCGATTTTTCGTGCGATTTTATCCCTCCCGATCGACCCAGGTCGGTCAGGTAGGTCGATCGTTCAGGGTTCCTAACATGCAAATGTAGTCCGACTGATGCTGTTTTTAGAAAAATCGTCCGAAAAGTCAGTCGGGTACCAAATGAGGATGCCTGTAATTTTCGGTCGGTCGGCCACTTTTAAAAGATTCCCAATCCAACTAGCCGATCGGTCGACTAATCGGAGGCCGAAAAATCGAGCATCCGACCGACTTTTAAAAATAGCACTACAGCAAAAATCGGGCGTCGAAATCGAAAATCGCATCGGTCCGCGAAAGATCGCAACGTGTATGGGTACCTTAAGAAGGGTGGAGGCTATTCAGTGAAAGAGAAACCTAAAAAAAATAAGAATAAAAGCATAATCCATCCTAGGACATATGGCAAATCCATGACAAATTACCATGCAAGTATAGGCTGAATTTTCCAGTACTCAAAATGTGCTGAAAAAATGACTTTCAGCTTAAGTCTGGAGATGACAAGGACTAAATTGGTGAGCTGATTTATGAGATGATTGCAAAAACGATTTTCTGTGTGTTTCTGTGCTTTAGCTGCTGCATTTCCCACCCTAGTCTAGATCTTACTGCAAATCAGTTCAGCTTTAGCAAAGTATAATCGATCATATGGCCAACGTTTCAACAGGGATTTAGTTTTTTGCTTGTGTATATATGCTATTCACATATACCTTCTATAACGATTAACAATTTCTAAGAATCCTTTGTCATGTACATGCTCTTTATATGTACATAGCCAAGTATTAGCCTGGTGATATGAGGCTATTTAAATAGCATAAGCTGCAGCAATTAACATTTGCATTCTACATTGTAGTAAATATATTATGTAACCGAGACTCACCCCTTCTCCCTTATGCAAAAAACTGCTCATGGGTATTTTGCCAGTGCCAGCTTGTAAAATGAGACTCTCCATTAGTGAGTTTATGGGTTCAGAGAGAACCACTATTGCTAGTGTGTAGACATTTACAAATTTTCCGTGGCTTGGCTAAAATAAGTGGAACTAAGCCCTGCCTCCTGGCATGTTGGCATTTTGGTCCAGCAGAAAGAATGTGGCTACCTGGGTGAGGAATTCAGAGTAACTTTTGTTTAACTTTTCTATAAGATGCACAGATATTTTCCCCCTGATTTTAGGGAAAGGGAAGTGTGTCTTATAGAGTGAAAATATGGCAAATTTGGATAGACTTTATGTGATCAAATTTTTTTTAGTTTTAAAGTCAGATCAGTTATTAAGTTAGTTAAGTCTCACATTAACTTTTTAAAATGAGCAAAAGCTATTTTTTCTGTTCTGTGGCATCTCAATGGTGCGAACATTTTGTCAGCTTAGGGATTTTTAAGGCTTTCCAAAAAAAGTAAAAATCAATTTGTATCTCTTCGTATAAATATTTTATTTCAACTATCCAAAAGAAAAAAAATATATATTATATATATATAGATATAGATATATATATATATAGATATATTTTTTTTTTTGGGGATTATTGGAATAAAATGTTCATGCAAATGATTTTTACTTAACTTTTTTGGAATGCCTTAAAAATTCCTAAGCTGTCAGTTTGTCTGCACCATTGGGTCACAGCAGAACAGAAAAATTAGTTGGGATGTGGCCTAATTTTTTAGGTCTATTGTGAGTCATTCCTAAACTAACTTTTTAAAATCCTGGTGCTGTAAAACAGCAAATGATAACATTCTTATCCTTTTGGGTTATTTGATAAAGCAACCATGAATACTTTGTAAAATTCTCTGTCCACCCCCCATGAGCTTTTCAGTTAGCAAAGCTCCATCTCCCTACTAAAGAAAAGGGCTGATGATCACAGGGGCATGATATGAAGTGCTGCTTTTCCTTGGAGGTCAGGTGCTTTGCTTCGCATGTGGCATGATTGCTGGATACATATTTGCTATGGGCAATATAGAGGAATGTGACTTGTGCCATTGGGAATGAAAACTTGGGAAGGCAAAATGTTCTCTGCCTCTTGAGAATCATTGGAGTTTGGCCACTTGGGCACCTAGTACATACCAGTGGCAGCTGGCAGTGATTATTTTTTTGTCTTTACTGGTTCCTTTTAAAGCTTTTTATACCACCAGTATATTAAATTTAGTAAATTACTCATGTACCCAAAAAATATATTTTTGTTTAATACCTCATTATGCACAAACTGTCATTTTCATAACTAATCTCTTTTTATATTTGTGAAAAAGGCTGGAGATTCTTTATTTATTAGAATTCCAATCAGGAGAATTATGCGGCTTTACCAGCAAAGTGCTCTGTAATTAAGCAGTCAGTCAAACTCTTCATTTTATTCCATTTTTGTATGAGAGTTGGCATGGCTCAGGGTATAACTTCAAACTCGTTTAAACAAGACCCTAAAAGCAAAAATCATGTCTAACTTTTTAACCAGCAATGATATTTTCTCATTTCAAAGTTTATTTTTTTGTTTTTCTCTTTCGTCTGTTGAGCGCCGAAAGGAGTAACCTATCAAGCTTTTGCTGGAGGATGTTATAAATGAAAATTTAGCAACCATTCCATCAGCTTTGTTAGCTGGGTTAAGTGGTGTGTGTTTGCTCTAAAAGCAGAATGTTCCAAGGTTTGGAACACTTGGTTCTGTTCAAGTCAAATGTCTAAGTGAAAGAGGGCCTCGAAGTTCCATTTATCTGTCAAACATTTCCCCGTCAGTTTTTTTCTAATGATGTTGTTTACAAAATGTTAAACTTTTAAGTTACAAGTTTTGCCTTAAGCTTTTTATTTAAAATTTTATTTAGATATTTCCTAAATGGTTCTTCTTTGTTGTCACATTCCTGTGTTTACTGTGATTTATATATAAGCAAACCTGGCAAATTATATTTAACTTCCAAGATGTGTTGCTTGCTCTTAGTATATCAAGTCCTTTATAGTACAATTTTAAGTTTTTTCCCAACTCTAGTTTTAATATCTATATTTATTTATCTGGTCTGTGTAGACTCCATTTGAAATTTACATGTAAACAAATTTCTTACAGAGAAGAATTGGTGTTTTAAAAATGTAAAGTTTAATCTTTCATTTTGTTAGATAATGGTTGAATGTAAAGGGCAGCTAGTGTTTGCCATTTGTAGATATTTTGTGACCACACATCACTGAACCAGTGACAAAGATAGATAAAGGAATCTATAAATTTTGCATTTACAAGATCCTGCAACGAAGGCGTTGTAAGTTACTCTTTCTGGGCACCGCAGGTTCAAGCAGCACTGATGTTAAAGAAAATCGTAACATGGATGGAGTATCCTCAAAGGATGGGAATGGCCACACTGCTGGGGAGGGGGCTCAGCTCTCCAATGGGGGTGAGGGAAGCAACAGAAAAAGACCATTGGAGGAAGGTAATAATGGACATTCCAAGTTTCGTCCAAAGAAGAGAAAGAAAACTCCAGGACCTGTGTTGCCGAAGAACGCTCTCATGCAGCTGAATGAAATAAAGCCTGGCTTGCAGTATAAGCTTCTTTCTCAGTCTGGACCTGTCCATGCACCTGTTTTTATCATGACCGTTGACGTTAATGGACAAGCTTTTGAGGGTTCTGGACCAACAAAGAAAAAAGCCAAGCTTCATGCAGCTGAAAAGGCTTTACGGTCCTTTGTTCAGTTTCCAAATGCATCAGAAGCCCACATTGCTATGGGGAGAACGCTGACTGTAAACACAGATTTTACTTCTGACCAAGCTGACTTTGCTGACACACTTTTTAATGGATTTGAGAAGCCAGAACAGTCTGATCATGCATTTTTCCTTGGGTCCAATGGAAATGAAACCTTTAGTTCTTCAGGTGACTACAGCATGACATTGGTTGGATCTGGTAATCTAGTCCAGTCTCCCCTTCCCACCCCTTCTATTTTTCCACCAGCAAGTGGAAAAAATCCAGTAATGATTTTAAATGAATTGCGGCCTGGTCTAAAGTATGACTTTGTCTCAGAGAGTGGGGAAAGTCATGCTAAGAACTTTGTCATGTCTGTCACAGTAGACAATCAGACATTTGAGGGTTCTGGAAGAAATAAGAAGCTTGCTAAGGCACGGGCTGCTCAGTCAGCTCTGGCATCACTCTTTAACATGCAGTTGGATCAGACCCCCTCCCGACAGCCTATTCCAAGTGAAGGACTACAACTGCACTTACCTCAGGTAAGAGGAATCCAAAGATTTTCTATTTGTAATGTATAGTAAGAAACCTTATTCAGCTAGGTTACAAAGTATAGCTAAATCATTCAGAGCTCAATTATTTGAAGCTGCTTCTTCAGAAAACCTAATCAAGAACGTTATAATCCCAGCGTTATGTAAAGTTGACATTTTCTATAAAAGTGGTCTATAGTAAGGGCTGGTTTCCACTATACATTGGGACCCCCTCTGCTAAGCATATTGCTTGATGGGGATCCCGACGGAGCACATGGACCTTTCCTGCTCAGCGGATGCTGTGTTTAGACATCCATCGATGCAGAGGCTCAACGTACTTGACTACGTTCAGCCTTGCATCAGTGGAACGGCTCAGCGCAGTGAAGACACAGCATCCGCTGAGCAGGTAAGTAAATGTGCTCTGTCGGGACCTCCCGCCAATATGCTTAGTGGAGGGGGTCCCGACAGATAGTGGAAACATAGCCTTAAAACATATAATAGTTTGAATGTTAGCAGGATCTTTTTAAATAAAGGTACTTTTTAAAGTTAAAAATATATAAATAAAGTTACCTAAGAACATTTTTAGACTTGTGCTCTAAATAAAAAAAGTATTGGTACATCTTCAAGGTCGCTAAAGTCTTCACTCTAATGAGAAGGCTCTCCCCAAAAAATGTTGAGTGTGTCTGTGGAAGTTTTTGGCCATTAAGCCAAAAAAGCATATGTGAGGTCAAGCAGCTTATACATTGGTCTGGCCTTTTTGGACGCTCAATAGTCTAAAGCCTTTGAATGCTGATTTATGGAGATTTAACTTGAACCAGCATTAAACTCGCATTAAAAAACAACTATTTCAGCCTAAAAGCTTTTTACACCTTAATTAATTTTATTCTATTTTCCTATAAGTGTGCTGTCCTAGACTTCCTGTGTATGTAAGGGCTCCTTCCCTGGAACATGTCCTAAGAGCAGTAACTTGCTGCTTATGTACATGGCTACATACAGGGCTCAAGAGTCCCAGTAACAAAAGTAGCCACAGGAAGTGCTTACTAATTATTATTCTAAAAAGAAGATTGAATGAATGCAGCAAATGTGAAGAAACATATGCAAGTAATAAAAGTTGATAACAACCACAAACCCTTCAAATATCACCCTATAGCATTATCCTTTCTCCACCAAACTTTACAATTGACAAATGCCAGCAAAAGTTTGAATTTCTGCAGCTATTGAGTCAACTGCTGTTCCAATACTTTCACTTTGCAGTAATGCCACTTTGAACAGTGGCATTTAGCAGGGCTAAAATATGAAGAGCTGTCACATTGCATAGATGATGTCCTATGACAGTACCAAGCTTTAATTCACTATAATGAGCTATTTAGAGTGAAGAATTCTTTCAGAAATGTTTGTAAATGAAGACTACTTGGCAGTAAACACCTGAATGCTAATAATAAGAGAATTGGTGTAGTTGTAATTTAAATCTAAATTGCACGGGCACAGTTTGATCAAACTGCGCAGCACCGCGATCAAACTGCGCCCGAACTGAGTTCGGGCAAACCGACATTTAGGAAATTCAAATTATTGAGTAAAAGCTGATATTCTTTGGCTAACAAAGTATATGCTTATGTATTAAGAACCTTTCTATAAATTATCTTTTCACCTTTATTTGTTTGAAGGTTCTGGCTGATGCTGTCGCACGTTTGGTTGTAGATAAGTTCAGTGAACTGACGGATAACTTCACATCCCCACATGCAAGGCGGAAAGTCTTGGCTGGTGTAGTCATGACAACAGGTACATACCTTGTCTGAAGGATATGTATTGGCTACTTAACGTGGAGAGGTGTTTAATTCCATACTGTCAAGGATTTCATACCAACTCCTAGCTAAACATGTTTCTGGTTATTTAGCAAATCTATAACTCCTGTGCTTTTGATTTTGATTTGAGATTATTCATTGACTTTATCTTCCTAGAACATAGCCAGGAAGTAATTGCATGTAACGATAGCTGGCACACATGAGAAAATGACATTTTTATGTAAACCTGTTCAAATCTTCACGTTGTTAAAGAAGAGTAGTATCCTTTCCTATTTCAGCGATTTTATTTTAGTGCCAATTTTAATTCTGAAGGTAAAGGCATCTTGAGGATAACATTTTCCCTATTTGATCTCTTTCCTTAACCTCTTGAGCGTTTCGCCGAGGTCCAGATTTCTGTACCAAAAGCGTTACGCTGTTTATCATTGAAAAAGACGTGTTGTAGGCCTGTAACTGACCAAAATCTGTCCAAAAACAGGTCTAGTAGACATCCTGAGTATATAAAGTTTCAAACGCTTTCAAAGTATGTATTAAAAATCACATTCAATGATCAAATTTAATAGAAAACACAAAAATCTGCT
>CM070039.1:38787916-38806729 GCA_036250615.1 Ptychadena robeensis | reverse complement strand
ATTTAAGCAACTTTATTTAGCCCGAATTAACTCGGGCTAAACACCCAGAAGGTTAAATGTGTTCATATAAAAACAAAAGTTTTGGTATCTGGTAGCTTATCAGTCTGTTTTCTTTTTGTATTTTTTTTTTGGTGATCCCACTAGTAATATACTTCCGGTCTACATAATTGTTCTTTGTGGTAACTTCTTTTTTTTAAATCTGAAAATTAATGCTAGTTTTTGCCTTTTAGGAACTGATGTGAAGGATGCCCAGGTCATCAGTGTTTCCACTGGAACAAAATGTATTAATGGAGAGTATATGAGTGACCGTGGCCTTGCATTAAATGACTGTCATGCTGAAATCATAGCTCGTAGGTCACTTCTTAGATTTCTCTATACACAGTTAGAGCTTTTTCTAAGGTGAGTAACAGATCATCCTTTAACTGTTTCTAATCGGTCTGTTTTCTATGCAAAGACAAAAGCAAAGTAGAAAATTTAAAAATATAAGAATGACCTCCTGCTTTTTTTAGCAAGTCTTACCATTTTTTGTCTAAGGATTTGTGTCCAAGGACGCAGACCACACAATTGGCCTATTCTGATTTGCGGTACTCAGATTTCAGATGTGCTAATGTAAAAATATTTTTTTCAATATGTATTTGTATTTTTTTTCATCCTTTCTCAGCACTAAAGAAGATCTTCAGAAGTCTATTTTTATTAAATCTGAGCGAAGTGGATTTAGGCTGAAAGACAATGTGCAGTTTCACCTGTACATCAGCACCTCACCGTGTGGAGATGCTCGTATCTTTTCACCCCATGAAGCTGGACAGGAAGGTATTTACACAAAGCAAACTATCTACTTTATGGCCCAGCAGCAGGTAGTTCTTACTAATGCATAATGTTTGAAGTACTCTGGTCTTGAGAAAATGAATGGTCTTCTCTTCTAAAAATGCTATATGTGGCCAATGTCTGGTTTCAATATTCACAGTGACGGACCTGGTTATTAATTCAAAACCAGAGGTTATAATTAATTCAAAACACTGAAAACAAAACTTAAGCATGATAGCCCATCCTGAAATCTTAGAGTGTTCAATCTCCTGAGAGGGGGGAATTGCCTCAAACCCTGTTTTTTCTTTTCTACCTATGCATTTTTGTGTAGATTGTTTAAAGGTGGCCTTACACACATACATTTTTGCTTAAACTGTTAGTCTAAGATTGATCAATGGTACCACCACACAGTGTTCTCAATGCAAAAGCATTCGATTTCTTTCTAAGCCCTGTGCACATTCTCTATAGTAAGATGCAAACCCATCAGATACTTGTACAGTCAACTAAAATTTTGCAACCTATGTGTTCTCCATCAATTTTAGGTTCGATAACCATCACTTTTGGTTGAACAATTCAGATAAAACCTTTACACATATAAGTCTTTTTAAATCACAGTAAATATGAACATATTTACAGTGTATTCATATTAGCCAAGTAGCACTTATGTTGCATTAACCTCCTGGGCGGTAAGTCCTTATTGCCTGGTTTTCATTGGCACAATACAAGCAGAGTACATGGAGGTCTATGGCGGGCCTGACGCAATGCAGATTTGCCTCAGGCTTGCAGAGTATGCCTGTTCATGGGTCAGGCAGAATTTGTTTTGTAAACACATTTCAAATCACATTTCTGTATGTAGGCAATGTAGTTCATAAAACATTGCTTATTCTCCGTTATTATCGCCTTCCCTGCATTCCCCAGCCACTGTGTCCCTTTCACTTTTGTCAAACCTTGCTTTCTATTTTTTTTAAGATGTGATCTTTCCACTGATCACTGTTTTTTTTTATGTATCTTTTTATTTGTATTAACAGTTTCAGTTTTAAGGTCATGCATTGTTGGTCTCTTCCACCTTTTTCCAGTCCACCCAAAATAACCACCCAAACTACTCAACTTTTTGGGGGTGTAGTAAAGGATTTATAGAAAGATTTGAGGTTAAAAACAAGTGTAGTTTTTTGTTTTTGAATTCAATTCTAGATTATATAGAAGTCCCTTAAAAAAGGCCCTACAAACTCTTAAAGATATTAAATGAAGGTTGAACCCCAATGCTCACTTGCTTTGCTTCTGGGCATCAACCATGGCCATCCCACAAACAGAAGATTTGGCTCCGCTAATCATTTGCTTCTAGAGAGAACAGGAAAACCAACACTGAAATACTGTTGATTATTGTTATGAGTAACATTTGCCATTAATGCAAGTATATAATACACTGCTTATGTTCTATAAGCCTGGGATCTTTATTCAGTTCTGCCTAGCATAGATTGGTTAGGCTTTTTATCTGCCTAGAAATGTCCTGCAATGTCTAATCCTGATATACGGATGCAAACTGTATGGCCTTACACTTTGCATATTATTAAGAATTGTAGAGTGCTCTGTGTCTATGTTCTAAATTCTAAAAAGCCCTTTCTTTTTTTTTTTCCTTTATTCCTTATAGATCAGGGTGACCGTCATCCCAACAGAAAAGCCAGAGGACAGCTTAGAACCAAGATTGAGTCTGGAGAAGGTACTATTCCTGTGAGGTCCAGCAGTACCATCCAAACCTGGGACGGAGTCCTACAAGGAGAGAGACTACTAACAATGTCTTGCAGTGACAAGATTGCAAGGTGAGAGCTTAGTGTACAACGACCTCCTTTGCAGAATAATTGTGAAATCCTTTCTTTTGGGAATTGGGCACGCATGATTCATAATGAGCTCTCAAATTGAACATTTAATCTTTAATTATGCTAAGAATATCATCAGATTAAGAAGCACATTTCTAAGCAGTGAATCATACTTATGTTTTTTATAAAGACACCGTTTAAAGTAGTTAGGTCCTCAGTATTCCAATGTATATTACATAATCTTTTTTTCCTCACAAACATTTGTACATTAAATACTAACTTTAGCCAAAATTGGTTATTGTTCTAGACCTACAAAAAGCTTCTATAGATCTCTCTTTTTTGTTTCCGGCCTCTTTGTGTTTGTTATATCAAAATGTTATTGTTTGCTAAAATGATTCCCTTGTATTTTAACGTGTTGGTCTGGAGACCGGCGTCCGTGTTTTGTAATTTCCATATATTATGTAAGTAAAAAAAATTTGCCTATAGGAACCTCCGAGTGAAATGAAAAAATTGTTTAACAAAACTAGTCATGTGAAATATTGGGACTACCATTGCTCCTGAAATAAGGGTTTCCTGCACATCTGGCTTCAGTACTTTCTGAGCTACTGACCTGGAACAGTATGCAGATTCAGCTTTGCTGCGTTGCTGCCGGGACACATATGATTATCCCCAGAAAGAGGCTATTCTGTAAGTCCTGCTGCTTTCTAGCTCCAAGGCAGTAATTCGCTGAACTTTTATAGCTTCATTGCCCCAGAATTGGCACAAGTCTTGGACTGGTTGCTTTTATCAGTACTGCACAGATGTTGTGTTTTTTATCTTGTGACCATTTGTCTTCTAATTACACGGTTATCCTGTTGTTCAATTCAGGTGGAATGTTACAGGCATACAGGGATCACTGTTCAGTCTGTTTGTGGAGCCAATTTACTTCTCCAGTATTATCCTGGGCAGCCTGTATCATGGAGATCATCTTTCAAGAGCCGTGTACCAGAGGATAGCGGATATAGAAAATTTACCAACACTTTATAGCCTCAACAAACCATTGCTGAGTGGTAGGTCTTAGATTTATGATGTTATTAACATAACACAACTATAATATTAATCAGTACTGTTATTATGCATAGAGGCCCATGTCAACCTGGCCATTTTGTAGCTGCTGAAATAAAAAAGGTCTGCAACAGTTCAAGTCCAAGTTATCAGAGAATAGTATGGAATAATGAGCTGTACAAATCTAAAGTTCTTATGACATGCCTTTAGGGGTAGTTGTAACCACCATAGGGGCGAAACGCGTCGGAGTTTAAGTGGACTCACTGAGAATGCACTAAGAACCATCTTCGCCTATATTGCTGTACTGTACATTTGGTGACTGTATCAAGCACATGTGAATTTTTAAGAAGTGTATATTTGTATTTCTTACCGATTTAATCACAATGTTATTGACAATATTATGTGTGAGGTCCATTAACAATAAAGACCCTTTTTACGACAACCCCTTGATTTGATTAGTGATTAGATTTTTTAGGTATTCTAATGTATATTGGATATGTTGATATATATGGTACATGTAGTTGGTGCCCCAATCTTACCCCTTAATGGCTTTGGGCTAAAAAATCAGGAGGATTAGTAGTGGCGCTTGGCAGCAAAAAAAAAACATGTCGGGGATTCTTAGTCTATTTTCCATTTGTGGAAATGTTAAGTTACTGCCTTGAATTTATCTAAGAATAGAACAGCATGTGTTGCTTCAGTCCATTGGCCAAACTACACAGGTAACAGCATTGCAATCAAGGACATGCAGAGGTCTCGATAGCTAGCCCAACAGTTTAAAATTGAGCAATTATCTATTCAGTCATGGCTTTAAAATAGATAATCTGCCATGAATATTGTTCTCTTGAAAACAGATAATGTGTTCAGTTACTTTCTTCCATTGTGCTTATTTGAACAGCATGGTTATCCACTGTGCTGATTTTTACTTTTGGAAAAGGCCTCTGGTGTAAAAAGCTTGGCAACTGCTTCTTTGATATATCTAAGAAGGTTTGAAATAACCTTTTTACCATTACGAACAGTTATGTGACCACCTGCTAAACATGGAGTGTTCAAATATATATTTTACACAACAAGCCTAACCTGTATTGCTTTTGCCAATTTTAAAAGACAGGAAATTAAAGAAGAATACTGCAAGAATTTAATGCTGCCACAAAACAAATGCAATTTTAATAATAAAAAACCCACAACACTTCTGGGAAAGTAATAGGCTGTTTTGGGTCTCCATGCAATGTTGTTTCTGTACTTTGGAACAATGCCCCTACACCCAACCCACCCTTAGGGCTTGTGTTCACTGCTTTTGATGAATGGGATAGTGTCAACTCTAAGCCGCGGCGCTATTTTTAAATCGCGATATGTTGCATCCTTATTAAAGATCAATTGCCGTGTCCACAAGATGCATCCTTGTTAGGTTAAAGAGGGCAACACATCCTAAGGTGTGGGCAGACTGACTGATAGTCACAGGAATTCATCATGTGTCCAGTGGACACATGGCCTTGCCCCCTAGTTAAAATTCCCTTGGGCTATTTCCTCCTCCTTCTTTTTTTTTTTTCTTTTCCTAATTGAAGAAATATGTTTTTGAAATGCACCATTACTTGGGTTTCTCAGGGCCCATCTTCATTACATCCTGCCATGCTTCACTGCACATTCTCTCTTCATTGTTACTATAGCCATCATTTTACATATTTTAAATAAGAATTCTGCCAGCCACCTATCTTTGTGTTTTTCCTTCTCATCTTGTCCCTTGTCCCTGCACTAGTACTAGGAATGGGAAGGGACAGGAAGACCTATATTTAAACAGGAAGTATGGCTTTATTTGTTGTAGGTACATAGTACCATCCCTTTTACACATGGTTTTTAACAGCTACACTTTTCATTCCTTTAGGTATAAGCAATGCTGAAGCCCGCCAGCCAGGAAAGGCCCCAAGCTTTAGTGTAAACTGGACAGTGGGAGATGCTGGCCTTGAAGTCATTAATGCTACTACTGGCAAGGATGAGATGAGTCGTGCATCCCGCTTATGTAAACATGCTCTTTACAGTCGGTGGATGCGTCTATTTGCAAAGGTGCGTTTTTAGCTATAAGAAGCTTTTTTTTTTTTTTCATTTAAGGGTTCTACCATCACCACAAGATTACATTTTTCAGTTGGTATTCATCATTTACCTGAACAATACATGTTTTCCACTTCTAAAACCATATTTTAGGCCAAATAAAAATTGGTTTAAGAATATAATTAAATATATTTGGTATAATTACCAAAAAGTGCATAAATGTGTAACACATAGTCTTTATGAATTTGATTCCAAATATATCCACCAAATTATTTTATTTGGTTTATCCTGATTACAGAGATATCTTTAGGTAAAGATAAACATGGCAGTGATCAATAGCCATGTGTTTATTTAAAATTTTGTGATATTCAATATTTTCCAATACAGCAGAAGGAACATCTGGTTTCTGTAAGCTTGTGGCAAGATGTGCATTTTGTGTTTCACGACTAAATCAGTTTCCCCTTTGGAATCCTGTCTACAATTCACAGTAACCGTTTTTATAAATGCACCATCTGCACACTTGTTTATGCTAATAGGAAATTTTAATTCCCTGCAAATCACAGGGAGAATTGCATGGTGAAACAAAGACAAGAAACCGCACCACAAGTTGTTTTCAAGTCCGGTTTTAAAATCGCTTAGTGTAAAAGACCCCAAACACCTGGAAAATAATATGACTTGACTGCCCCTGTTGCTGAAGGGTCCCCCTATTTTTACAGCAGTGCTTTAATCAGAGCTAAGGACACTGGTGAAGGAGAACCCTTATTTCCTTCACTGCTTAACCTGCTGGACCACTCTACAGAGAATTAGTTAAATATGAAAGTACAAAACTTTTGGGGCTCATTCACACACACAAAAATAAGTGTTATATGTGAACTCACTGCAGCACACATGTAAATGGTAGAACAGGTTTTCATAGCGAACATCAACATATTACTAATAGTGTCAATGAGCGCTTCAATGCAATTCCACTTCTGTTGGAAGATGCTGTGGGTGCAATAATGAAACGCAATTAACATACTTTTGTGTTCAGTAAATGAGCTGCCCTTTTATCCTATTTTATGTGTGATATGTATGGACTTGAGGTTTTCATTCCAGTGCATGAATAGGTACCCCACTGTCAATATTTAAGTTAATTGTTTATTTGTCACTTGGCCCATTGTGTGTCATAAGACTCTCAGAATCTCTCGGATAATAATACATTTAATACAAATCTCAAATAACAGAAATATTGCATTAAGCCTGAAGAAGGGACCTGAGACATCCTAAAGCTTCTTTAATCACTTCAGTTAGCCAAAAATTTTATGTAATATGATTTAGACAAAAGGCTATTTATATTTGTAAATCTATATTTCTTTTCCACAGCTTTCTTCTAACTTGAGAAACAAAATTGGAAAACCGAATTTATACTACGACACTAAGCAATCGGCCTCAGAATACCAAGCAGCAAAAGAATGCGTCTTCAAAGCCTTTCAAAAGGCTGGGCTGGGAGCCTGGGTCAAGAAGCCTATAGAGCAAGACCAGTTCCCTCTTACCATTTAAACCCGTAAAGGTGTTTTATTTTCTGTAACCAGACAGAGATATAGGGACACTAGTTGAGAACCTACTTATGATTTCCTTGTATCTCTGATGTGCCAATCATCCTCAACGGCTTTTTTTTTACCTCCCTTTTTCCTATACCAATAACTTTTAGGTCATACCAAGATTGTTTTATAGAGTCTGCAAAAGTGTTAATTTTATTTATTCCTTAGTGACCAAAGGCAGTCTATATATTTGTTTTTGTAAACACCTGCCTCAGTTCTTATTTTAAGTAAAATGTATCTTTAGCTGGATATCTCACCTCTGTAAATTGTAGATAATTTAAAACTGCACCCGTGTGCTAAACAAGGCAGCTGAGATGAACTAGGAAAAGCGATTATGTTGATTTTTGTTGCAGATGTTAATAGTGATTTTACACTGTACTTTTGAAGTGGAAGTATTTGTTTTACCTTTCTTTTCTTCCCCGTCCTCTGGTTTGTGAATTTTAGCCTGCTGTTCTCACCAATGTAGCCAGCAATACTCAATTTTGGGTTGGTAACTTCTGTTCTACCTCTCCCAGCAGTTTGTCAGTTGAGAAAGTTATTATACAGTGCCCTTCCTCTTAGAGTAAAGGGTTTTTAACCAGCTGCTGAACCTTAGTGTACTGTGTGTCTATTTATTAATGTGTGGCTATGATTTTATTACTCCACATTGATACTGTATTTACTTCTCATTCACACACATTGTGAAGTCCTATTTTTACCATTGCTAACTGGAACAGATCTATATTTGTATTCTCATTGATCTCTAGACTGTGGTTGTAAAGCAGAGTCTACGTAGAAGTAGCTTGTTTGCTGGATGTGCAGCCCATGCGTACAGACTACAGAGAATATGATTCAATGCAAAAGTGTCAAAACAACCAACGGCTATTGGTGTACAGGGCACATCACACATGAAATTTTATTGCTTCTTTTCAACTTGTGATGTCCTTTTTTACCAATGCATTTTGCTTATATATTTATTATATATATATAATATATGAATTTGAGAAATTGCCAAATAGGACCAGGGTTTTATTTCTGATATGACAGTGACTTTTTGTAGCAGATGTCTCTGATGTAAGACTAAGTCGGTTTATGCTGTTCCTCTGTCCTATAGGTTTGTCCATTATGGATCAAAAGAATGAAAGAAAAACCATACAAATTGCTGTTTGTTTTCACTGTAAGTCAGGAAAGAAAATCGGTAGGTTAGTGTTGTACAGCTCCTAGATGTTAGGCGGCATTTGTTTCACTTTATCCTGGTTAGGCAACGAAAAAACTAGCCAAACCAATAGAATCTATGTTTAATGGCTCATGCTTCATATAGAAGTCTCCGGCCTTATAAGCAACTTCACGAAGCACAGCACATTAAGCAGCTCATTGTGTCTCGGCAAATGAGGTCAGTTGTGGTTCTGTGTAACATCATGAAATATAACTTATGCCAGTCAATTACTTCCATGCCTGCTGGTCACCATTCTTGCAAATCATGCGGTCCTCTCCTTTTGTGAATGGATATATCCTCTGTAAAATAGAACGTGAAGATGGAATTATTTGCAGCCCTAGTACAATCCAACCCCATCTTTCTGTAAGTGTAGCAATTTCTCAGTTTGTGTGCCCATCTGCTGCACATTGTATGTGGAACAATCCGAATAAACATTTGAAGGTTGTACACAATAAAGCAAGGGACTGTGTTTGTGTATATATATTAAAAATATATATATATATATATCTATACCTTAAGGTTATATGTGGTAATTTTCTTTTCTTCATACAAAATTAAATTTCTGTAATTTAATTACTCTATTTACTACATAAGACCTGCTTGGTTAGGGACCCAGAGGATTTTGACAGGAATGGACAGATTTTTTTTGGTGTAAATTTACTCTAGAAAAGGTAACTGCATCCCATGGAAATTTACCCAATTTATTACAACAGACAAACATTAGACTTTGCTTTAAACAGTGGCTTCTGGTAACTTAACTTAAAAACTTTAAATCGATATTTGAGAGAAACTAAACTGTTAACCATGATTGGGTAAATGTGGTTTGTGGTTGCTTTGCTGCTTTGGGGCATTGGCAGCTTTTCAGTTTATAAGTTACCAATAAATTGTGAGGCGATCTGTCCAAAAGTCGAAACTGAAACTTTAATTGGGTCCTTAAAGTAATGCTCACATTTTCAGAATACAGCAGGGAATGGATGAAAAAGAAGAAATTGACTGCCCAAAAATTGCGGTGAAATGTTGTGTGACATAATGTTGTAGTTCAACACATCTTGCAAGATTAGAAATTTTGCATAGATTAATGGCTATAAATGTCACCAAGTGTGTTTGCACAACTGCCCTCAAAAGTTAAGATTTACATAAAAGGTAAAAAGTCAACAATGTCATGGAGTATTGGTACGTAACTGTTTGCAATTATAGGGCATGATTCTCCGAGGTTCCAGGCATCTCAAAGAGATTCTGACATATACATGCACATGATGGTCAGTGTATTCCAATTTTATAGCGTACTAGAGCCCACAAACACTTTAAGAAATAAACATGTAGTTAAGATCCCTCCCTTGAATACAATTTCTTACTATTTGTTTACACCTTAAGCTATTTTCAGAAGATAATGGCTTGTTCCCTTTATCCACTGGGCTCATTAGAGATTATAACAGAGGTAAACCAACCTTTATTATTATTATCATTTATTTATATAGCACCAACATAGTACGCAGTGCTGTACAATACATTAGAGTGGAGATACAACACACAATAACACACAGGTACAGGTAATGACACAGGAGGAATAGAGGACCCTGCCCGGTTGGGCTTACAATCTAATAGGTTAGGGAACAGAGTATACAAAAGGTGGGGGGGGGGGGATGGGACTGGTATGGTTGTGATGTTAGGAAAGAGAAGATGCATAGGCCAGACTGAAGAGGTGGGTTTTTAGGGCTTTTTTAAAAGTGCCAAAAGTAGGATCAAGTCTAATGGGACGAGGGAGAGAGTTCCAGAGAGGGCGGTTAGGGGTGTATTTGTGTACCAGGTTGGAGATGTAAGGAGAGGACAGGAGGTGTGGAGTGATTTAAAAGCAAGGCACAGAACTTTGAATTTGATTCTCTGGACAACTGGAAGCCAGTGTAGAAATTTGCAGAGAGGAGTGGTTAGAGGAGTGAATGAGTCTAGCAGCACCATTCATGATGGACTGAAGAGGTGACAGTTTTGTTAGAGGGAGACCAGAGAGGATGATGTTACAGTAGTCCAGACGAGAGATGAGGAGAGCGTGTACCAGGAGTTTGGTGGTTTCTGGGGAGAGAAAGGGGCGGATTTTGGAGATGTTACTTTTACCTCTGGGAAGCTAAGAGAGAAAGAGAAAGGGATCCCCTGAATCTTATGGGGGAAAAAAAGGATTTATGAACTATTCCACACTCATGATATCAAAAGTGAGACAGAGACCACAAGTTGTACAGCAAGGTGAGATATAACACTTTGTTAATAAATAAATGTTCTTTGCATATGTAGTGTAAAGAAGATGCAGACATCTATGATGCAACCTAAAGTATCACAACCGTCCAGCATGGTCGTCCAGCATTTGTATTAACTTAATAAAACCTTGGACTGAACTTTACAAGCATTGTGGATTAGTGTTTTTGATTTCTCTGTCTTTAAAGCTGGACATACACCTTTAGATTTCTCTGTCAGATTTCTTTTAGATCTGATTTAGTTTGACCAAAACCATGTAATATTGGGACCATGTAATAATAGGGACTTTCTAAACCATCAAGTCTACCTGTGTTTAATCACAGAGGACACTATACTAGATAGTTATGGGTAGATCTAAAGGATATCTGACCGAGAGATCTAAAGGTGTATGGCCAGCTTAAGCATTCCAGCAAGTAATTTAGTTACTTGCTTAAAGCTGCCTTTCCTCAAGCATTTTGAATTTCAAAGTACACATGGCAATATAGAGGTCTATGGAACAAAGCTGATCTGGGTATTCTCCCACTGAGAATTCTCAGTGGGGAAAAAGGAGATACAGTACAATTAAGAATTGATATGATCTTGTGGAGGAGTGGATTGTGAAACTGTGGTGACTATGTTGATGTGGTAATTCACTTACTACTTAGGTCACTGGTGTAATGCTCTGTACATTACCAGCAACCTGTCAATGGTAGAAGATGTGTGGAGAAAACTACTTGTACACTGCCTCGACTCAGTGTAGATGTGGTTGGTCGCTCTTCCGAAAGCCTGTGGGTGACCGGAGGGTCTAGAGTGCTTAATTCTGGACTTCTGGTATGTGGCAATACGAGAGGGTAAAACACATGACCCACTGCAAAAGGACAAAGGCTCATGTGGATGAGCCACATGAGCCTTAGTCCTTTTGCAGTGGGTCATCTGTTTTACCCTCTAATATAGAGGTCTAGCACTACAGGGTTTAGACCCCACCACCCAGTTACCATTTATGCATTGAAAGGGGAGGTTGGGTTTACATCATGCTTATGATCATTTTGCTTCTATGTACCAAACCCAATGGGCAAAAGGGGAATTTAGAACCCCTATCTATCAATTCCCAAAAGGCAATAGCTTTACATACAAACCAGAAATACACATTTTAAAAAACAGTTAAATGACCTATTGAATGAATTTTAACGTGTTGGTTGATAGGACTCTCTTTCAAGCCCGATTAAACCCAGAACTTTCAACATAAAATGCTTGGCATACATATGACTACTTAATATCTGATCCTGGAACAGGGTCATTCTACAGGCCTGTGAAATAATGGGATCAGTGTGCTTCTACCATGGTCTACTCTTTTTGTCAGCATGAAGACCACTAGTTTGGCCTCACCCTTTATATAGGTTCTTCTGATTAAATCGTATATAATTTTCCAAGCGTCTTGTAATGGAGAGTATTCCAACCGCCAAGTGAAGACCACACATACATGAAGAAATTTTGCACTGTTGACGGCAGTATACCTTCCTCAATGGCATCCCTTTTCTATTGTAAACTAAACACAGAAGTGGAATACCAGGTAAAGGTTATTTCTCTGTACAAGGGAAATGTATGCAGTGTGATATTCGTGTGACTTGAATGCTCCATTTGGGATCAACAATGTTGGCTAATAAGAAAACTTTCGATAGGGCAGCCAATACAACAGTAAGTTATGGTATAATCATTTGTATTTGTCATAAATTTTCTGAAAAAGTTCAATATTAGAGACTCTTATCACATTCCACGCATCCGACTCAACCAACAACACATACCAAGGTGTCCTGAGCTTTCCTCACATTGGTTATAAGGCCACACATTCATGCAGAAGAAAGCTGCCTTGACAATTGTCCTGAAGACTGTTATTGATACTGTCCACATGGTCCATCCATATGGATAACCGCACTCAACAGAGAACTGAAATGCACAGGCTATTCTAAAGATTGCATGGAGCAGAATGGGCCTCGAGTCAGTGCTACAAGAGCCACCATTCACAGATATATTTAAGACATGTGACTGTAGCATTCCCTGTGTCAAGCTACTCCTGAACCTAATACAATGTCAAAAGTAATTTACCTGGACAACAGACTGGATAATTGCTCAGTGGTCCAGTGGTTGTTTTCTGTAATCCGGAAAAAAAACTAAAACTCAAAACAAATGTTTTTATGTTGATTCGTTTAACTATGAAGTATTTTTTTTTTAAATAAAAACTATCTATTCCATAATTCATTTCTATTTTTATTTGACCTAAAACTGATTATGGTACAGAACATTTCAAATGTATTAAATGTGTTGCTGTTATTTTGTGTTCTAATGATTGCAAGAAAAAAACAAAGAATTCAAAATTATATATATATATATATATATATATATATATATATATATATAATTATGTTCAAGCAGAGGCGAATACCTGAGCAAGTTTTTATGCAACTTTCTTAAAGTCTCCGGCTTCAAGCACTGCCCTTCTGAGTAAATACTGATATACAGCATGTTTTGGCAGACAGTCTGAAGCGACACACCAAGGTTTTTGAAAGGGAAACAAATTAGTCACAGAAAGATTTATTACGGCTTCTCAGAAAGGAGGCCATTCACGTCACCATGCTGCACTCGAACTTTGTCAATTGACGAAGATTCGATGTGCACCACCTCTGTGCAATCAATCCTGTTTACCAACATGTTTCGACAGCTTTCTTTGAGCAGGACAGATTAATGAAAAAAGGCTGGATGCGATTGATTCCAGAACAATCAATCACCATGAATATAAAATCGACCCGTGTATAGCCAGCCTTACTGGAATATTCAACACTTGCAAAGCTTCAACTTAAATAATTTGTTGATATAGGGTTAAATACATCTGGCCCTCAACTTTAACGAGGGCCCCAGTCCTCGCACGTCCCCAGCGGGGGAAAAGACGCAGTAGACACAAGCCTTAATGGCTCTTTCTGCCATTCCAAATAGTCCAATCTGTTCTAAAGCATCCTAATTACCCTGATTAATTGGGAACAGCTGTTTTAATCAACTCAACAGGTGAAAAACAGCAGCTCTCTGCACTTGGTTTGTGGACAGTCATGGCTAAGACAAAGGAGCTCAGTGAGGACCTGTGGCTGCTTGTTGTGGCTGCTCACAAGTCTGGAAAGGGCTACATATCTAAATGTTTTCAAGTTCCAGTGCCTACAGTGCAAAGTATTATTAAAAAATACAAGAAAAAAAAGGACGTGGTCAGAAGCCAAAAGTGACAGCTGGCCAGGAGGATAGTGAGAGAGGTAAAAAAAAGAATCCAAAGATCATCACCAAAGCCATCCTGATCAATCTGGGCTCTGCTGGTGGCAATGTCTTAAGGCAGACAATCCAACGGACACCGCTGTGTTCCATGGATGCAGACCGAGGAGGACACCACTTCTCCAGATTAGGCACACAAAAGCTCGCTTGGCCTTTGCAAAACTTTATCCCAGATAGAAAAACTATGGAGAACACTATACTGAGTATCAACTTCAAAATCTGGGCTAGGGCTCACTCTAAGGAAATTATGCTTTTTTATGCTATTCACTGATGCAGAGAACATGTTCATTAGAGTAGCCTGGCACTATATGTCTGCGGTTTTGCAGCACATAGGAGAGTAAATGTTATTGGTTGTCTAAATTGCCTTCTCTGTATTTTATGGCACTAGACAGGGGTGTCCCTGTCTGAAAGGAAGAGATGGAATAAGAGGCTGCTGACACCAATTTTGTGGGGGACCCTGACTCCCTCCCTGACACCATAGCTGAATTTCAACAAATTTGGCAGACACCATCAATTAATAAGTAGATAGATCTGACTCAATTAATCACTGGCTAACCAAACTCTCTGATCACTCAGTTGGTTGGCAGAGAGCCTTGCCGTCTCTATATAATGGCAAGCATGGCCGATCATCTGTTTGGCAGCCCATAGACGTTCATTGGGCAGTAAACACGTTGCAATGAAAATATATACTTGATGTGTTGACATTGTGGCTCAGAGTTAGTAACTTTCATGCATCATTTTTGGGATTGGGAATGCTCATTGATTGTTCCATACTGAACAAAAGTCCACAGCCTTTTTGTCAAAATTGAGTCTAACATTCCCCTTTACCTACGTTGTTCCTTCTACATCTCCCTGGACATCCACAGAGAACAAAACGCTGTGGAAACATCTGATAAATGCCACCCGTGCAGTAATTTCCAGACATTGAAATAAATAAACCACTCCTACAGTTTTAGAGTGGATTCAACAGTATGTACATTGGATATAACAAAGTGGGAACACCATGCCCATAGTGAAGCATAGTGGTGGCAGCATCATGCTTTGGGGCTGTTTATTTTCAGCTGGAACTGGGGCCTTAGTTAAGATAGAGGGAATTATGAACAGTTCCAAATAGCAGTCAATATTCATCTTTCAGCATACAACAACCCAATGCATACATCTGAATCAACAAAGTAATGGCTTCACCAGAAGAAGATTACAGTTTTAAAATGGCCCAGCCAGAGCCCAGACCTGAAGCTGATTGAAAATCTGTGGGGAGATGTGAAGAGGGCTGCGCACAGGAGATGTCATCTCAATCTGACAGATTTGGAGTGTTTCTGCAAGAAGAGTGGGCAAATCTTGCCAAGTCAAAATGCGCCATGCTGATAGACTCCTACCCGAAATGCGCCATGCTGATAGACTCGTACCCAAAAAGACTGAGTGATGTAATAACATCAAAAGGTGCTTCAACAAAGTATTCGTTTAAGGGTGTGCACTCTTATGCAACCACATTAGTTTATTTTTATATTATTATTTTTCACACAATACAAGATCTTCTGTACCTCTAAACCCCCCCCCCCCCCCCCCCCCCCCCCCCCCCCCCCCCCCCCCCCCCACACACAGACTGATTTTTCGTTCGATTCCCGAACAGTTGAGCAGAAACCCTTGTTTGATCGATCCTGGTCGAAGAAATGAAGATTGAACAGGGAACCAACATGTTGGAACATCCCAGTTCGATGGCCATTACTTTGGATGGGGACCCTGGTCCGAAGTATCGACTTGGAATCAATTGGGCAAAGTGGTGCATATCGATTTGCCAAACGATCCTTGTGTCACCAAGCCACAATCGAGCGTGGGTCAATCACATGGGTATCAACCCGTGGGTGGGAGGCTTTAGTAATATGTCTCTGTTAAATGACTTTATCTGAATAAGGGACATAGTTTTTGACAAAACCAAAAAATCTCAATAAGCTCTCTAAAAGATTAAAGTACACTTATTCATTGTATATCTTATTTTTATTGACAAAAGAAGAGTGTACCTTCCTCTTCTTCCATTATTGTAAAAGAAAACAATAAATGCTGTGTATATATATATATATATATATATATATATATACACACACATGCAGTATATATAAAATATAGGTACCTGCATTGATCTATTAACTCATTTAAGTGCACCTAATAACCACGGAATCATGGCTATTGTCACAAAGTAAAGACCAGTTTTGCTCCTGGAAATCTTGATTACCATACATTTGGACATAACTGCAATCCTTCAATCAGTTCGGTTCTCAGCATTCTACAATAGGACTTTAATCTGGAGCCAGAATGGCCCCAGATCTATACCCATGTGAAATATTGGTATTGGTATATGGATGCCTTATGCTATTATGGCCCTAGATCTACACCTATGTGAAATATTATGGATATTTTATGCTATTCTGCCTCCAGATTTATACCCATGTGAAATATTATGGACAATGTATGTGATTCAGATAGAGCCATGAATACCATGATTATATGGATCGATGAATATATTGTCTATCCCTATAACTATGTTCCAATATTTATGTATGTTCCAGGATGTTTCCGATAACACAAATATGCCCATGGTGGCCATATGGGCCACATAGACAATATAATTAACTGCTGTTCATTTCGGCTATCACATGTTGTCCCTGAGGAAGTTCTGAATAAAACGAAATGCGTCGGACTGCATAGATTCACAATATGGCCAGGCGGCCAAATGATATATGTGATAGTAACTTTTGTTGTTCCTTTAACAAAACCATTTTACTGTATCAATCTGACTATCTGACAATCATTTCCTGGTCACTAAAGCCCCAGAAGTTTTGAAACATAGCAAGATCTGACTTCCTGGATCAGTGATAGCTGAAGCTGCTGCACATTTCCAGGAGCTAAGATGCCGGCATCAGAACTGAAGGTGAAGGAGGTGAGTATGTTTTGGGGTTATTTGTGTAGCAGTTTTCCAGCATCTGAACTGCTGACAGGTGAGTATTGTGTATGTTTAAGGTATGTTTTATATATATATATATATATATATATATATATATAAAACAATACATTTTCAGTATCTATGCTTTAATTTAATAATTAGCAGCTTTGTGTGATTTTAATGACCATAGTCCTTCTGTATGTATGACCATAGTTCTTCTGTTACAGTCCCTGAATCTGTGGTGGGTTCTGTCTGGCACACCGAGAGTTACATAAATTGTTTTCCTGCCGACCTTCTCTAAGTATTGACATTTGCTGATATTTTATAGCTAAGCTGCTTAACTCCCAGTCTGGTGTAAAAACAGATATTGGGTCTTTGAACTGTTTATGAATACTGAATAGATAACAAACAAGGCAGCCTGTCAGGGGCTGTAAATCTCTTTGTATACATATACAGTTTTATAGGAGGGGAACAAAAAAATGTTTTCCCCTTTCACAAAAACCTGATGTATTGATGATGCCAATGTCCTATTGGTCTCATTAGTCTAGAGAACTGGTTTATATAAAAAGACAGCCAGTATTTTAGTATGCAGGGTTTTAAGTGGTTTGCAATGTGCATGGGCAGGGAGTGTAGTTGAAACTCTAGGAATTTCTGACTATGGAAGGAATACTTTTCCATGGTTCCATAGAAATTTAAACTGCTTGAAAGGGAATCAAGGCTGGTTGCAAATAAAAATGAAAAGGGTAGTTTTTAAACCATTATTACAATTACACATTGAAGTTTATTGTGTGATATAATTTTTCTCATGAGAGTAGTAGACTTTTGTCTTCAATGTGGTTGTGTTGAGTTGGTCTAAGGACCCCATACATGTCTAGATTTTCCTTTCAATCAACTTAAGAAGATCTTTTTGGGGGGTCAGGGAAATCGGTGATTGATTGTAATCCATACCAACTGTAGTAACAGATTTTTGATCAAATTTTTTTAGATCAACTGAAAGCGTAATTGAATTAAGGTTCAATTTCATTACAACCAATTTTAACTTTCCAGCATGTCCGATCATTTTTAAATCGAAAATTTTCCCAATTTTAATCGTTTGAGGGCGATCTAACCATGTGGGCTGCCATAGATTTTCAATCAATCAACATAAAAATTGATTTGATTGAATGAAAAATCAAGATATGTAAAGGGAGTGCAGAATTATTAGGCGAGTGGTATTTTTGAGGAATAATTTTATTATTGAACAACAACCATGTTCTCAATGAGCCCAAAAAACTCATTAATATCAAAGCTGAATATTTTTGGAAGTAGTTTTTAGTTTGTTTTTAGTTTTAGCTATTTTAGGGGGATATCTGTGTGTGCAGGTGACTATTACTGTGCATAATTATTAGGCAACTTAACAAAAAACAAATGTATACCCATTTCTATTATTTATTTTTACCAGTGAAACCAATATAACATCTCAACATTCACAAATATACATTTCTGACATTCAAAAACAAAACAAAAACAAATCAGTGACCAATATAGCCACCTTTCTTTGCATGGACACTCAAAAGCCTGCCATCCATGGATTCTGTCAATGGATGGACCACAGGTTCTCTGGGGTTCAATGGGGTTCTGATCAGGTGAACAAGGAGGCCATGTCATTAGTTTTTCTTCTTTTATACCCTTTCTTGCCAGCCACGCTGTGGAGTACTTGGACGCGTGTGATGGAGCATTGTCCTGCATGAAAATCATGTTTTTCTTGAAGGATGCAGACTTCTTCCTGTACCACTGCTTGATGAAGGTGTCTTTCAGAAACTAGCAGTAGGACCGGGAGTTGAGCTTGACTCCATCCTCAACCTGAAAAGGCCCCACAAGCTC
>CM070039.1:38776032-38787816 GCA_036250615.1 Ptychadena robeensis | reverse complement strand
AGAGGATGATGTGGTCAAAATACTAATTTGCCTAATAATTCTGCACTCCCTGTATATGGGCTTTAGTCTGCCTACTGGATCTGCAACCAACTTGCTAGGTAGGTTAGTCTCCTTTCACTAAAAAAAGGTGGGAGTGAGGGGAAGGTAAATATATGTTTCTTACCTTCAGTTATAATTTTATCTGGACCAAGACTACATAAAGGTACGTTATGAGTTATATGTGTTGGTTTTTAGTTTTTTTCCACAGTTTAGAACTGATTTAAGAGAAATAAGAAAAAAAGGAAAGAGAAGAGGAAAAACCAAAACAGATGGAGAGGATAAAAAGAAAGAAAAGATATTAGGAAAGGTGAAGGTACTGGGAAATCTATTTGGGCTAAAAAGTCTCGGACATGCAAGAGTTTATTGGATAATAAGAATGCATTAACACTTGGAGGATATGAGATATCCAAAGCTTACAAATGTTAGGAAATTATATGAAATATTCTGTTTTGAAATTTGTTTTGTAGCATAAGCATCTGTGGAATGTGGTGTGCTATAGTGGAAGAGTAATCCAGTGAACTGGGTGGTTATGGGTGCAATTGACAATCAATAAATAAAAAATTACGATCCATTAAAACCGACCAATGAAAGCATTTTATCATCCTGAAATCTGCACATGTCCACATGGCACAACCGATAAAATACGATCGTAATTGCCGTTTTTTTACGATCGCAATTTATTGGACATGTTGAAAAATTTTAATTGGTCTGGGAACATCTGGAAACTTCACTATGTTTTCATAGTGTTTACCGACCAATTACTGCCGAGGCTTCCCCTTAAAAAAAAAAAATACATCCTAATGGCCGATATAAACGGAAATTAATTTCGATGACATCCTCGTAAAAAAAAAAAAAAACAATCGTAATTTGGATTTTCTAATTTGGATTTTCAATGTGGTAGCTTTTTTGCAGAATATTACGATCCAAACCGATACCGCCGTCGGGATACATTGGTCTGTTTTAATGGATTGTAATTTTAATCTCAGAGTGTATGGCTAGTTTAAAGGCCCCCATACACGGGTCGGATTCCGGCCGGATTCCGGGCGCGTGCACGTGAATCGATCGTGCCGGAATCGTGTGCAGCCCACCTTGTCCGTCCGATCACGTCCGATCGTTCGGGGGCCCAGAATCGGATCCGTCAGAGAACATGAACATGTTGGTCTTTTTGATCCGATTCTGCACAGATCAGGGGGAGTTGCCATTTGTGAGGTGGAATCGGAGGTGGAATCGGACACGGAATCGTCCCGGAATCCGTTGGACAAGGTGGTATGCAGCGATGGACACTCTTAATTGGCCGATTGATCACACCTGCGATTCCCGGCAGAATCGCCGGAATCGATCGGGTGAGTGATCAATTGGCCATGGAATCCTGCACGTGTATGGCTAGCTTAAGAGTTATAGAGAGTAGCAGTTCAAATTCTTTTAAAGAAGTTGGTAACTGATCCACCAAAAAAAAGATTTGACTTGATGGCCTATCATATTGTTCCATATTTAAAAAAAATAAAAAAAAATAAGGGTTGTATTGAAAATATATCAGTCATATTGCACATTCCTATAAGCATTCCATATATATTATCCACTTTTCAGTGTAGAACCTTCCACTGTACTTACTAGGATGATACAGAAAATGCTCGCAAGACTGGGGTTAAGTTCTCAGGTAACAGCCGAAGCATTTCTAAGAGAACATTGTGGTTTTGAAGCTATGCCTGTGAAGTGTTGTGCGACTGGACACGCTATTAATTCTTATCTGTTCTATCCATGTGCAGCTCTGCACTTGGCATATGAGGAAAAGTGACGTTGTCATATCAGCTCTCTGCACCTGGGCTGCATGAAGCACAGAAGAAATAATCTCTTCAGGATTACCTGTCTGTGCAGCACATTTGAGACCAACAGGAAAAAAAAAAGTTGGGAGAGAAGACTGATTTTCATGTGACAAAAAAAATTGTTTTTAAATGCCGGTTGCTTTAATGCTTCCTACTGAACTTATTTGGCCGGAAAACATTTTAACCCCTTAGCTTCTCCAGTCTTTTCTTTAGAGGAGTTTAAAAAGCAACCTCTTTCAATTCGTTATCACTGTTCTTGTTAAGATTTTCCGCTAACGTACATGTATTAATTCAGTGCGAGGAGAGAGCGGGCTCTGGAGAATCACAATAAAATGTTTACTAAGTAAAATTTAGCAATCTAAATCTAAAATGAACAGCTTAATATAAATGGAAATTGTCAGGGTGAATACAAGTGTACTATTGTACAGGGGCTTCAATGCGGCCGCTGGCGGTGCTGTGCTTTGCCGTAATCCAATGAATGAAGAGATCACAACTTTATCAGGAGCAGAACTGAAGTGCATTCTTGTCTCGAAAAATTTGAAAGAGTCATTCACATGGTATTGCCTGTGGATTGTGAGAACTGAATATTGGTCTCTCAAGAAATATTTTCTATATGTTACTTTTCTTTTAGAATAGATTTTAAAAAACCTGTCTGATGATTGAAGAACTGGATTACCCTCAGCACATTAATGTCATTTTGTCTTTCCTCTCTTCCATGTTTTTATTTTGCTACTCTTTAGTGGTAGATTATAAAGGCCGCACAACCTGTTTACAACAGATGGTTAAAAATTGAAAGGATATGTTAAACAAATGTGTACAAAATTGAGACAAAACAACATCAAGATACTCACTTGAACGAGGTTTTCAGGCTTCTCCTCTAGGGCCTTGCTATCATGAGGACCTTCTCTTCCTGTGTTTAAGAGATCACTTCCTCTTTAGATACTGGGGGTCTCATAGGACAATGGGACTCGTTTTCGAGAAGAGGGTAAGGGGACATAGTTCTGGATTTATGGTGTATATCCATACTCTCTCCTCCCTTCCCCTTGGTTTGAAAGAGTTCTTCTCGAAACAGTCCCATTTGTTCTCATTTCCCCCATTCTGTACAGAATTATCTTCTTCTCCCACCAGGAGAGAGGTCCTTCCTGATGCACATGGCCCTGAGAGAGCCAGCCTTGTAAACCTTCTCAATGTGGTATCTTGTCTTTTGTTTTGTCTCATTTTGTTCCATTTGTTTCACCTTATCCTTTTCCATTTTTTTACCTCTGTTGTCTAGTTGTGCGCCTCTGTCCTTGTTCGTATTTGTCTGCATTGGGGCCCACACTCCCTCCATTTGATGCTCACACCTACCACAACTTAAACACCCATCCCTCATACTGACTCCATTTTTGATCTGTGATCCTTGCTCATGCAGAGGCCCCCTACCCCACTGAGGGCCTTTCTGGGCCACATGATATTACTATAGCTGTGTAATCACTGCTAAAGGTTGTGCGCAACTACCCATCATCTTTCTTAGTAGATTATAAAGGAACCAGATTTGGTGGCTTTTCATGACTCAAGGGAAGCCATGAAAATTTTAATGCACTTCCAAGAAAATCATGATTTGAGAGTTTAAGAAAGTAAACAATATAATGAATAAAGCGCACCTGATATACTTCATGCCCCTCACTGGCCACCCCCCTAATATTAGGAAATTAAAAAAATCTCCCCTTCTCCCTCTTTCTCTCTATCCTTATGGCGGGTGCTACAGCTTTGTTTACTTCCAGTATAGAAAGCTGTCACCCTATCACCTTTACTATACAGCTTGTTAGGCTACTTTGTTTGCCACTGGATACCATAATATCTGTTACTGCAGCTAATAGCCCTTGGAAAACTGGAATAAACATGGCAACTTCCGCAGATTAGAGCAGAGCATGTAAGTATATTATTTTAGGATTTTGGAGTGACTTTAAACCATTGGGACAGCTCAACGGTAAGGAACAATTTCATAAAATTTTTTTTAGTTTAAGCTTCATTTACATTATATAAAGGTTGACCTGTCAGATGAGCTGAACAGTTGGATAGGTAGAAGAATGACTGCCAGTTGCCTCTTAATGACAGACAGTCAGGGTGACATAAGGAGAAGGAATGCAGGAGAAGTTCATATGGTACAATAACCTATTTTCTGTGCATTCAAGCTATTGTTAAATTATGTGCAGGCAGATTACACTTTTGCAGGTTTATTACACTTTTGTCCTGCTAGTTCATGGATATCTCTTCAAATAATAATAATAATCACTCAAGGATTATATTGTGTTGCATTTTCCATACCGATGCTGTGTCAGAAGTTGACTCCTCCACTTTGGGTGGATGGATAATGTCTTGACCATTTGAAAATATTTATATATGTTTTTTGAGTTTGTATAATCTTGGTAAACTTAAAAACAACTTGTTTTATGAGCTTATATATTTGGCCTTTCCATCTTGCATAACCCAATGTCTGTTCTATTTCTGTAGTTCTATTTTTGTATAAACCATGCATATCAACTATTTTAACTTTATTTTTATGTTAGGTTTAGATATAAATGACCTACCCCTACTTGTTACACTTAGCTACATATCCCTGCTCAGAGATGCCCACTTCTTTTTTTTTTTTTTAGATTGGTGGCCCCTTGCACAGTTTAAAAATCTTCTTGGTTGTTACCCAAGCCTATGTAGCAGCATTCAATGGAGTCACTAATTCAAATTGTGCTTGGAACATAAAGGTGTTGATACCATATCTGGTAGCTATGTCTTTTAGGGGGGAGATTCTGGGTCAAAGTTTTAAACTTCTAAGTGTCTTATTCCATAACTACCGTACGGTACGGTGCCTAAGGATCCTTGGTTAGCATTATTATATTTCAAGCCCCCTTCCCTGTCCAAGGTAAAATATAAATTAATTTTATCCTGCTGGCAGCCAAAATGACAGTTGCCCACTCATGGAAGACACAATTCATAGCATATACTGCCTTCACCACCAGGGTAGACTTAATTTTTCTTGCAGATTTCCAGCACCCCTAAGCTGGGCATAGACGTTCCAATTCCTGCACGATCCGATCGGCAATCCGATGCCATGCGCGCTCCCGCATCCCTTAGGGATCAGGTCATGCAGGAATTAGATGCAGCAACCAACAAGGATTGGGCTAAAATCAGCCGTCCTGTCGGAATGCACAGTTATCAGGATGGTCAATTTTAACCCGATCCCATTAGTTCAGCCGAAGTAATGGGCTGCACATAAAGAGTGCACGCCCGCTCCTAGTGCAGAGAATGGGATAAGGAATAGACAGTAAATCGTACTGTCTATTCCCAGCTTTACTGATACCTAAAGTGTTTACACTTTTGGGCCTCCTGGATTGAATTCTCCCACCCAAATCCCATCACAAATATTGTAGCAAATTTCTGATTTTCCACCTCAGACCTCTTGAGGGGACCACGCATTCATGTGTTCTGGCTCCCTGGACTTGCTTTTGGTTTTACCTTCCCTTTCCCTTTGACTTTCTCCTTTTTCTTCTTTTCTTTCACTGTTTTTTTTATCTCTTCTTGTATTTGTGGCCCAGAGGTATAGAAGAGCCAGTCCCCCTTTTTTGTTGTTTTGTGCATACCTTTACATGTCTATCCAATACATTACACATTTTGTTATGTTGTTTTGATATTGTCAGCATGATGACTAGTGATGGCCGAACATCAGCTGTGTCCGCCCGCGAACAGATGGATCAGACTTAAAAGTCGTTCATCCTGTTCTAGGGAAAAATTCAAATTTGAATCGGAGCTATACCGGAAATGACATCCATGACGTATGGAACGCACAGTTCCTTGTTCCTAAACCAGAAGTGATATGGACCGGACGTCACTTCCTGCCTGTGCCCCATAAAGCACTAGAGATCAGGTGTCTGCATGGGCTCTAGTAAAAATAATTCTTCCTCCGGCCGGAAAAGGCGCGGAGATGTCTGGCCAGTGGAAGAATTAGTATTCACTAATGATGACTAGTGATGAGCAACTAGGCAATATTTGAATTCGCGTAATTTCACAAATATCCGCCATAATATTCAATTCCATATTTGTAATCTCGAATATCCACACTTGGACATAAATTGCGATCTAAAAATCGCAATTGTGATCAAATATGCGCAATACATGCAAGTCAATGGAGCTCGGATATTCAACTGGGAGAATATCCGTCATTTCCGTCTTAAAAAATCGCAATCCACTGCAATGAACGTCGGATATCCAATTATATATTCGTGAATATTCGCGAAATAGCGTTATGGTGATATTCGAGCTAAATATTCGAAAATCTAATATTCAAGCTCAACACTAATGATGACTATGCTGTGAGTTGCCTTTAGCAATGTATCTACCATACAGGTGGAATCTCCACAATGGCAGAGAGGCAATGGCAGAGAGTTGCCATAGATACTACTCCAAAATGAATAAAAATGCTTTGGCTATAGATATATTTTTTCTTTCTTACCTTGAGCGATGATAGTGATTGTGCAGATAATTTCTTTAATTATGATAATTATTAGTAAAAATCACTTCACATTATATTACAAAATATATATAAATATTCAAAATAAATCAGGAAAGTTGAGAGATTGAAAAAAAAAACTAGGCCCAGAACATAAAGCACCTTCTTTTAGATAAATAAAAATATTTAATTTATATACCTAATTGCAGTAGCTGTAAATTTGCAATGGAAGCAGAAAGTGCAGAAAATCAAATACTCATTTCTTCGTAGACAACAGAGGGTTAGGCTGTATAAGGCTTTCATCCACCATTGACCTGATTCTGCTGAAGTGAGATCGCTGGTGTTTTGTAGCATACAATGTCTCCCCATGGAGTAAGCTCAACTATCACAGGCATCACCTCATAGTGCGATGGAAATTAACAAACCTCCCAGTGCGATCATCTTGCCTTCTTCTAACCAGCTGTCATGGCTGAGCTGTATCTGGATCTACACCCTGGAGTACTGGCCTAAAAAAAATCATTTTGACACAGTCCAGTTCTTTGCATAACACAACCTTTGAGCTTTTGTAGTTTAGAGTTTTATGTGGTCCCCTACTGTGTATGTGACTCTGGAGGCAACTTTGCATTGTGTTCTGTGCTTAGATATCATTTATAAGACTCAGTCTCTATGTCCCAAATGAGTCATGCAAAGCAAGAGCTTGGTTTCTTTCCCTGAACTAATAGTATGGTAAAACATAATAAACCCAATGGTGAAAAGAAAAAAAATAGTTATCTGCTCCTATAGAGGGTTTTGGACCCTCTGAGGGAAATAACATGCAATGTAGTCACTGTCCAACAAAGGCCACAACAGTTTCTACTTAAATTGAGCTAATTCACCAATGGCAAATTGGATTTCAAAAATACATGTGCATTCTCCAGTCACTGCTCCAAGTGACTGATATACTTCCCTTGCTCTGCCGTTCTCCAAATACTCAGCCAAAGTTATCAATAGCGATTGATGAACATCGTCTGTGGATGTTCACGAATGGTAAATACTTTAGTAAATATGTGACGTTCGTATATTCGCGGGGAACCGCCATTGACTTCAATGGAGGGCGATTTTCTCAAACCTATAGGTCATAATTGTAGCCAATAAAATAAAGCGTCTAAAGGGTGCACCCACCTGGACAGTGTAACATCACCCAAAAAAATGTAATGCTGTTTTCCCATGCTAATGACAGAATTCCATACTACTGCTGTACTATAAGATACCCCTCCCAAAAATGTTATGTGTAAGCATGAAATACTCCTTCTCAAGCATTACCCCCAGCGCTGCAAGAAAGGCATTAAAAAAACACTTTTAAAATACAGTAAACTAATGTTATCTGTAATCATGAAACAAATGATTACAGGTAACATGCAACGAACATTGGGGTTGTATTAACCCCTTACAAACCTTTAACCCTATTCTAAAATAGCCAACAATTCAAACAACTAAAACCGCAAACTTTTACATTAATTTACAATACAATATTATCTGCCATAAATAAATAAGTTATGACATCTAACATAAAAGCCCTTAAAGAAATCATTACCCCTTCCCTAACAAAGCCAACAATTCCAGTCAAATAAAACACATAATTTTACAATAAAAACACAGCAATGCACAAAACCTGATGATTATAAACAACAAAACAATTTTACAATCAAAAAAACCCACATACTCATTGATGTCACGTAATGTCGCTAAGGGTCACATTCTATGTGCATGGGTAAAAAAAAAAAGACTCTTAGAGACATCACATGGGGCCAATGTTTATCAACAAAGGCTCCAGTGACATCATGGACATGATGGAGTGAAGATTAAAAAAAAAAAAAAAAAAAAAAAAAAACCTCTTTCTAAAGAAGAATAAGGCTTTTATGTGGGGCTCTTCTTCCATCATTTTTTTTATGTTTTTTTTTTAAAGAAGAATCAATAGAAACTGGATTTAATTTTCTTGGATTTTTTTCTGCTTTTTTTTTTTTTTTACAAGGATCGCGTTATTGGATTTTATCAGAGAATGGAGTACAGCGCTGGATTGGACATATTAATGTTAGTAAATTTATAATTCTTTCATGTATTTTTCAGGGAGCATAAATAATTCATATACAGACGAGCCCCTAATTATTAAAAGTTTGACTTAAAGTTACTTTTATTCAACCAGCAAGTTTATAAAAACATTTCTCAATTTTTATTTACAAAAGTACCCTTCTCAATAATCAATAGAAAAGCCATTATTGGCTATTACAGCATTATTACAGATTATTTTCTCCCTACGCAGATTCTCAATTGGAATCAAGTCAGGACTCTGGCTTGGCCACTCCAAAACATTAATGTTGTCTGCTAACCATTTCTTCACCACTTTTGCTGTGTGTGTTTTAGGTCATTGTCATGCTGAAATGTCCACTGGTGCCCAAGGCCAAGTTTCTCTTCAGACTGCCTGATTTTGTTGTTGAGAATCCTCATGGATTGCTCTTTTTCATGTGATTAGGTTCCCTGGTCCATTGGCTGAAAAACACCCCAAAGCATTAGGTTCCTACCTCCATGTGTGACAGTGGGGAAGGTGTTCTTTGGGTTGAAGGCTTCTCCTTTTTTTACACCAAATGAAGGAAACATAATTGAGACCAAACAATTCAATTTCTGTTTCATCTGACCATAACACAGAAGACCAGTCTTCTTCTTTGTCTAGATGAGCATTTGCAAAGGCCAAGTGAGTTTTTGTGCACCCTATCTGGAGAAGTGGTGTCCTTCTTGGTCTGTGGAACCCAATAGTGTCTATCGGATTGCCTTAAGACATTGCTACCAGCAGAGCCTTGGTGGTGATCCTTGAATTCTTTTTCACCTCCCTCACTATCCTCCCGGCCAGCACAGGTGTCACTTTTGGCTTCCAACCACGTACTCTGAGATTTTTACACAATGTGGAAAATCTTGAATTTTTTAATAATTCTTTACATTGTAGCCTTGGGAACTTGAAAACATTTAGATATGGCCTTGTAGCCCTTTCTTTTCCGATAAAAAAAACTAACTTACTTGTTGAATAAAAGTAACTTTAAGTAAAAATTTGCCAGGGGTATGAATAATTATTACCTAATATATAACCGGTTATTATTGCCTATAGCCCATACTTTAATGTATATGTTGTTTTAGGAAGCAGGCAGTGGTTAATACAACCCATTAATTCCATGTTCTTATCTGTGATCATTTATTTAATGATTACAGATAACATTTTGGCGGGTTATATGTAGTTAATTTTTATATGTTTGCGAACATGTTTTTACTCTGTTGGATTGCGTAAGAGGTTCAAGAGACCTATATCCGCATTCCATAGTGTGAGTGTAAGGAAGCCATAGACTTGTCGATTGCAGGGGAATTGAAAAGTCAATGGCTACTCTAATACTTTTAAAATGGCTGCAGGGATGGTTTTTCTATGGGGGTGGTGTCCAGGTGGACAGCAAATTGGCTATTCTCTTTCATCTGACTGTGTGGTAAGGGGTCAAATTTACCTCCATAATAACCTTTGGTGGGTGAATCTATTCGAATCGAAAGGAAATGTTTGCATTTTCAGTGGATCGTGAACACCAGTCAAATTGCTCGGCCATCACCATTAGTGTTGAACGGCATATGGTATATTCTAGTTAGCGAAATGTTGCCAATATATTAAGGAACACTTGAAATTCGTAAAATTCAATTCGACTGTATTCTATTGTCTTACATTATGCGTGGCTGTTCACTATTATTCGCAAAGATTGGAACCAGCTTTACAGCTTCTCTTCTTCATTCTGTGATCTTAGCCAATATGAGCACTGTGCATATTGCCTGTATTCATGCACAAATATGCATGATGTATGCCGGTAAACAATGTTGAAGCATAATATGACAAATATCCACCGTTGCAAATTCTCGAATGTCGGATATTCGTAGAATATATTAACATTTTGAATATTATCGGTCAACACTACTAGTTATTAACAGTGCTGCATAGGATGTAAGTAATGGAAGGCATCTGTGTTCAGGTGCTGTATCTTGCTGATGCCTACATGGGGCCACACAGACAAACAACATTTACGGTACTCTTTTCATTTTCACTACTTAAGCATTTACCCACCACTAACCCACTCTATTTAGAATGACACAAAGGGGGCAAAAATTTACAAATATTTGGAATTAAAAGACTGATGGTGTCTTAAAATGAGGGACAGATGTGATCTGATTTCTTTTGATTTATAATAATTTATTGTTGCTTCAGCAGAGACTTAAATACAGCAATTTATCCTATGATATTGTGACTTGTATAGGAGTTTCTCACAGATACTGTATTTATCATCTTCACCTAAAGACACACCAAACAACTAAACATTTAGGTCATATTTCCTGATGAGATTAACATCTTAAAAATAAGCAACATTTTAGACTAATCACATCTGTCTATCGTGGAAAAGAAGATAAGAGGACTCTTGCTGAAAATCCATATGCCATGTCTGCTTTAAAGAGTAAATAACATCTTAAAGGTTTGTTGTGTATGTGGCTGAGCTCCGACCTCCTCGTCTCCTCCTGCTCTGGATTTGGTAGTGATAAGGAATATAAGGAATAAAGCAAATTGATGTAAATAGCAAGCGTCATTCTTCATACCAGAGACCATTGAGAAATATGAAATACTAAGGCTTGGTGCACACCTATACAGTTTTCATCCATTTGTATGTGAACAGATACATTATAAATAATGTACATTTTTGGATTTGCTTAACAGGCGTTATCTAAAGCATATAAAATGTATAAGTGTGAACCAGGATTTGTTCAAGTCTCCTGCATGTTACTTGTGTGGAAATAGCTCAGACTTAAGTGGGTGAGGATGCAGTACAAAGAGCTAGTCAGTTGTGCTACAGGGCCAATGTATTAATAACAAACATGCTTATAGTAGGATAGAGCAGAGAAACAAAAAGGTTACGTCCACACTGTCCATGTGTGAAACTGTCTGTCACATCACTCTGTGTCGTTCCCAAAAGAGCCGGCTCCAAGAGACGATGCTTTGCAATCAATGGCAGGAGCCAATGCCCGTGGAACAGAGCTGCGGCTCCTGCTCAGCCCTGTTGAAAATAGTGATGGGTCTTTCACGAACAAACCAGTTCTGAGAGCCAATGCTCGGCCACGAACGACAGGAGACGATGCCTGTCCAGCAGAGCTGATGCTTTAATGGCCAGACCTGTCAAGCCTCCCGTTTTGGCCAGGAAAGTCACTTTTTTATGTGGCTTTCCCAGCCAAATCCCAATTTCAAGAAATCCCGGATTTTTCCTGGATTCTTGAAATCAAGCTGATTTAGCAGGGAGGGGGGCGTAACTCTCCCTGCAAATGTCCCACCCCGCGCATTATCAGCACAAGCGCGGTGGGACATAAGCAGGGAGAGTAACGCCCTCTCCCTGCTAG
>CM070039.1:38753757-38766793 GCA_036250615.1 Ptychadena robeensis | reverse complement strand
GGGTGGCACTTCGGGTAGCATAACTTTGTCTGGTCCCCTTGGCTCTTTATTTTTTTCCCCCTGAGGTTTTCCTCTTTCTTTCGGTGCAATAATTTTTTCTGTTTGCCCTAGGCGTTAGAGGCCTCATGGTATTGGCATCACATTTTTCCTGTTGCTATGTAGCGTAATGTTTGTTGTGTCTGGTGTTTTGTTATTTTTTATTTTTCTATGTGATTTCTCTCTTCTTTCCTTTTTTCTTTTTTCTCTCTTTCCGTACGGCAGTGGAATACTGCTGAAGCTGGAGACCACTGGGGGTGTTCTGCTGGAATTTACCAACTGTGATATATCCTCATATGCTGTTTCCTTTGTTTTTCTTTCTCTTTTTTATTATGTACATTGCCCCTGTGAAAATGGCCTCTGGTTAATTTTTTTTGCTATACTCCTGTTTCTGTTGTGTATTTTATTTGAAAACTCAATAAAACTTTATTATACAAAAAAAGAATGGTCTGATACAAAATGTTTTTATCTGCTTGAATAACATTCTGTAGAAAACATGTATAAGTTATTTCATATATAATACATAATTGTCTAATAGAGCCAGTTAAAATATAATGCATTTGGTAAAGAAATGGAAGCATTTAGAACACCAGGCTTAAATTTATGAAATCATTTTCTACAACAATAGTCACACATCACTTTTTTCATTCATTCTTCCTCTACAAAAGAGATTGACTCTGTAATTTATGAATGCATTTTTCTTTGATAATAATGTGCCCTTTGCTGTATGGCATCAATTTTGCCAGTCTATTCCAGATGTTCGTTTGAGATTATGGTCTCGTTTTACATTAACTGCAATAAAAATGAATTACTTTGGAGCATCATGAAGAAAAGTCTGCTCCTTTTATTTTACTGATTGTGTATAAGCTGATTAAATGGATATTCTATTTTCTGACCCTTTTAATATGGGTATTTTAGTCTGTAGGAAAACTGTTTTACAATAAGATTTTAAAATCGTGTAAATGTGTTTTTCTCATCTAGTATTCATAGACCTCTGTAACATTGCGGATTAGAGTGTTTCAGAATCACATTGTTCACTAGAATTGTAACTTTAAGAAAAAAAAGAGAGTCCCACTAAAGCCTGCCATTTACTGATTTGGTCACTATTTTATCAATTCATTATTATTAAAGCGGATTTATACTCATCTTTCTTGCCGCATCTCCCCACATTACACGGATGAGCTTTCACCTGTACAAACCTTATCTTTATTGTGTAATTGCTGATTGTCCGACATTGCTCTAACTCCATCTCCCACCTAACACCACCCAACCCTACATCTTTGCACCCCTCCCACAGCGGACAAAAAAAAAGCACTCACACAAGGAGGTATATGCTTTGACAATTGCAAAATCATTATCTTGCACCATCTAGTGGCCACTTGCAATAATGCAGTTTATTAACCCCAACAATGCTAGCTGGTAGAGATTCAGTCTCGTGGGAATATTTTTAGGAATATGAAGCACTTCAGCCTCTAGCTAAAAGTAAAAATATATTTTAATATGAATAGTGAAATGAAAAGTGCTTCCCAAATTTAAGTGTAACTACACAGTTCTGTGGTTGTTATTAGTATATATAAATATCCACTTAGTTGTTTGGAAGACACTTCATTAGCTGTTCTTCTGCAGTTCAGAATGAGTAAAAGACAAGAAAAAGAAATGCACTTCCCTGTATACTCCCCTGCCATCCTACATGTTTAGTCAACCATAACTGTTCTTTTGGTGTAATGTTTAGTTGATTAATATATCGATATAATATTCGCGTAGAGTAAGTACCTTCCAATGCATTGTAGGGAAAAGCCACCGCTCTTATTTGCTAAGCAGGTTGTGGCCTAGGCAACGGTTGTGAAGCCTAAATATAAGATAAAGAGACCATTCACCTCAGAAAAACTTCCTTGAGGGCATGGCAAGTTTCACTCAGATAAGCCTAATGTGCACAGACAGGGTTAGGAAGAAGAAATATAATTTTAGGTATATTTCCAAATGTTTCTTAAAGCTAAAATTCATATTTTTAGACAGTGCTGCTTATCAACGCACAGCATTACTGACAAGCTAGAGGATTTTCAGAAAATTAGAGTGAGCCCTGTAACAGTTACCTGCCTCAGAAATGTGAAGGAGTTCTAGATAGCTAAGTAGGCCATAGAAATATATTTTATATGATGTTTAGTATTAGTGCTAAAGTCATATTTTAGTACTTTGGCAGTTTAACATCATGGATAAACTGGCTCCATGCCATCACACTGGCTACACCATGGTTTTGGTTTGGTCTCTTCAAAGAATGTTTTTTCTAGAACTGCGCTGGCCTTTTTAAATGTTTCTTTTTAGCAAAGTTCCAATCTAGCCTTTCTATATTTGAGGAGTGCAGTTCACCCTCGGTATTTACTTTAACCGCCCTAGAGGTCAGGACGGCAGCATCTCGTCCAGCGCTGCTACTGCTAGTATAGCACTGGACGAGATGTTGCCGTCCAGCACACATTGGGGCTCCGGCAGCGCATACTCCCAGTTCTGCGCTGTCCCGGTGTCCCCAACGTGACATGCTGGCTGGCAGCATATGCTCCGTCTCCCCCCCCCCCCCTCCGAGTAACATCACATCGGGGAGGCGACGGGAAATTCAAAAGTACAGTGCATGAAATCCGTTTTCTATGTAGAAAACAGATTTCAATGTGCTTCTATGTACTAAATCTCGCCCAAATATGCAGCAACCCTTTCTAACCTGGTGTGATTTTATCACATCCATCACACCAGGTTAGAGAGGGTTAACTGCAAATGGGTACATCTGGGGCACCAGAGACTTTATTTGGGCGAGATTTAGTACATAGCAGCAAAGCTTTGTGCCCTGATTTTTGTGTTTTCTCATTAAATTTATTTAAAAAAAAAAATTATTTTACATAATTATTTGTTTCAATTATTATTATATTCAGGATGTCTATTAGACCCTGGTACGGACATATTTTGGAAAGTTACATGCCTACAACATAAAGAAAAATTTTCCATTAAAGTCTATGGTGCACTTTTGGTACAGAAATCTGGACCTCAGCAGTGCGCTAGGGAGGGTTAATACAAAGTTTTAAACCGTTATAAATACACAAAAAAGTTTAAAATTTCTCAGTTTAACATTGTATTAAGCTAAGAAAGATCTATGGGTAGTTGCGCCAACCCTTAGCAGTGATTACACGCTATAGAATATCCGTGGACAGAAAGAGCCCTCAGTGTGTATGGGGGGCCTGAGCAAGGATCAAAGATATCAAAAGGAAGTCAGCAGAGGGGATGGGAGGAATGGTTTTTGCAAAAGAGTTTCTTCTGAAACGCGCGTCCCTTGTTCCGATTGAGCCCCCCAGTTATCTGTAATGCAGGGAAGTGCTATCTTCTCCCCAACCAGGAAGAGAGGGTCCCCCTCCGGATAGCACATGGCCCTGAGAGAGCCAGCCTTTGGGTAAACCTCTCATCAAGGGTTGTGGGAGTATTCTTGTCGGTTGGTTTTGTTTGCTCCATTTTGTCCATTTGTTTCACCTTATCCTTTTCCATTTTTTAACCATCTGTTGTTTGTACTAGGTTGTGCGCCTCTGTCTTGTCTTATTGTATACATTGTATTAAACTTATGATTGATTTTTAATTAAAATACTTTAGGAAAACTTGTCCATCTCCAACAAAGTATTATAAGTGGGGGTTTGGTTTGCTCAAACGGTGGTGCTGGATTGCAATGAAGGATATCCACAAGACAAAGGATTCGTTCTGAGGGCTCCTGCCCGTTGTTTATATAGAGCATACCAGGCTCAAACAGAAAAGATACCCTAAAAGGGGGTCCTCAGCGGGGTTTTATAACATGTACATAGAAAGTTATAAATGATATCAATAGTCTCCTGGCTTCTAAACCAATTGCAAAAGCTGTCTATGACTGCCCAGGACTGTCTTCCACACACACACTCATTGTGTGACTTATCTCCACTTCCATGAGGAGCCTTATGACAACACTTGGTATCTGACTCCTTTTCTAGCAGACCACACCCCACTCCACTTCACAGCAAACAGGGCGTTAACCCTCATGGGGGGGTTTTTTTCCTGGGGGAATAAGAGAGGCCCACCCAATTTCATACCTCTCATCCCAGAAGTCCGGGGAGCCCTGTAAGAAAACAAAACTAAGACAAACACTTAGCAACCAATGGTGCTGGCCAATAATATTCTAGACTCCTCAGGAGGAAAACCACCAAAACTATTCAGGTCTAATTTTTTGTCACCAGTGACAGAGACCTAGTCTGTCCACCCAATAAGCAAATACAAGGAAGGGGTTTTTTCAGGCTTTGTGCCGGGAAAAGTTTAGTGCAAGGACCGTCATCCTACTCTCTATATTAAAAGCCTCAATGTTCCTTAGACGAAAAAAATAGAAGAGTTGCAACTTCTATCCAGATGATGCGACATTTATGTTTTTTTATTACATCTTCTAACCATAAGTAAGCTAAGGGCTCCCTAAAACTAGAGAGTCAGACTCAACTTTTTGTAGTATCACTAAGGGAAAAGTTAAGTTAAGCAATGCATTGGGTTCAGGGGCCAGAACCATGCAGGATTTAGAATATGCTAATTAGGCTAGAGCCAGGAATGAAAAGTTGTTCACAGGTTCCCAGGGAAGCAACATATGGAGACGATACACATCTGAAATATATTAAGACTGCTAGAGCACGGAACCATAATCTTAAAAAAATAAAAAATTCTCACAAAAGTTAGTTTTTACAAAGCTTATTTGGGTTAGACTTGTGGTTAGTTATATGAGTTTACTTGATGGGGTTTCTTTTAAACATCTTACATCCAGCTGAGGAACTATATATAAATTTTCGAAAAATGAAGGAATTTGGAGCATCATACTGAGAAAATATGTAACAAAATATCTGTGCTTACTCCTTACAGTCTGTTTAATTTAAAATAATTTTCAGAGAGGCAGCAATTCTATGTGCAGTCAAACCCAACCTAACAGGAAATGACAAATTGGAGAGAGATTCCTTTCCAATAAAATAATGAATGCAATCATGAATACAAGAAAAACAAGGGGAGAGAGAGTGAGAGGGGGGGGGGGGGCACCACACAAACCCACCACCAGCTCGCCCTCTAAAAGGGAGACCGAAACTCCTGGACTTTAACGGCACATTAGTTTACCACAGATTTATAAAAAACATAGTTTTATTTAAAAGATTCCTATACATCATTCTTAAAAATTCATAATACATGATAACAGCTGCAGTACCAATCAATTTTGATGAAACTGTTTGTCAAATTTTTATAAAATTTACATGATCTACAAAAAATGTGTTTAAAATAGATTAGAAACTGCGTCTCTCCATGCGTTTCGCTATAAAGCTTCCTCCGGAGGTCCCGTCATCAGTGTAGTCTGTAATAGTTGTAAAATGTCCAAAATCTATGACTTAAAAAATATGAGTACTTACATACATAACTACTCTCAACAGCTGATCATGTATAAGACTAATGATGTGCTAGGTGGCATGACGTCATACGAATCTACTGCCAAATACGACTCCCCACACCCCACCAGAAAGAGGGAGCAGAAATAGCGGGGGACGCTGACAGGGGTAGAGGTGTCCATGGCTCCCACGCATCCTCAACGACATGGCCACTGAAAATCAAATGGTTGCCTGCATTAGACCAAGACTACAAAGCAACCCCCCCAAAAAAAAAAAACAAGATAAAGACTGACTATTCAAAAATTTGTGTGTAATGTATGTTCTATGTGTACTAACCTCAATGTATCTGTAAGAGCTGGTATTTAGACAAGAGTATGTGTCCGTGAATGATAAACAAAAACACACAAATAGTAGCCCCTTAAGGTAAAAATATACAATTCTTCTTGAGGGTAAACAAAAGCCCATCATAAATACAGACACCATAATCCCATGATATGATAGATACATTATAAAGTCCCCCTCCCCATCAACTTTATGTTCTATATTTCATTAACTTTCCTTTAAACATTAATGTATGAAATTGCAAGCCACCAGAAAAATTTAGCCCCAAATTACTAAATAAAAGGTAATACAGAAGATTATCGTATCAAGTACAAATATGACTTTTGGAGGGGGGATATGAAAAGCTTTGCCTATGCAATATACGCCTATCCAATATTACTCTTGTCTACACCTTATCACTTTATGAATATATTATAGTCTGCACCTTACTGGTTAAGGGCAAATCATTAGATGAAGCAAATATAAAAGAGGTTGGGCTTGTCACCAATACCTTTTCAATCAAAAGGAACTGAGGTGTAAAAATTCTATTTGAAATGATAATTATTTCAAAAATTGCGAGGCTGGAAATCCCAGAGTAACCCATTCAGGTTGGAAGCACAGCATGAAGAGCCTAGGAGACTATCGAATCTATAGCGTCACAGTTGTAAAGGAAGGAATTGGAAAAGTTTTCCTGAGATAAAAGAAGCAACAGCATCACATACACATAAGGAAATAAACATTGTGTAGAGAAAGGACAATGGCTATTCCCGAGATTTATATAGTACAATATTTTCATGATTTCTTAAAAAATAATTTATTCTACTTAAATCAAAAAACTATGTGAAAATGTGCACAAATCTAATTCACATGTGAAGTCCATAAAAGGTTTTCTTTGTTAACACACACAACAATAAATAAAAATGAGGTGGTATCAGGAATTGTGTTGTCAAAGTTTATACTTGCAGACTGTATGGGGACCCCCCTTTGCTTTATAGGTCTTTGTGGTAGTACAGAGTGCAAGAAAGAAAAACTAAATGAAAAACAAAGGTACATATATATAATCATAATGTTATTCAAATAACAGTACTTAATGTCATGAAACGAAAGCCTGGAGGGTGGGGGGCAACCCAGAGCATATCCCCACTAGAGACAATTTTATGTTATTGCAAAGCTCTGAACATGGTATCATCAAACTTGCTGGAGATGTACAGAAGGGTTGGGGATATTACTAAAAAAAAGGGATTTCCTACACAAATAGTTCTTGCACAAATTAAGTCCAAGTAAATTTGGTGATATACCATTTTCAAGAGGCTTTGCAACAGCTTCAGTTAGCATGTCGAAAATTGACATTCTATACCCACCAGGCTAGTATGGTATAGCAGGTGTTATTCAGAATCGGTAGCTGAAGTTCCACAATGTCTTAAAATGACAAGGACAGACAAAATGAGACGACCCATCCAATCTTACTCTAATAGAAATATACAATTAAAGTCAGTTAAAGGGGTAGAAGGGGGGAGGGGATAGTAGAATGAGTTTATGAAAATGCTATGCTATGAAAAACTATGATGTTACAGTTGGAGGAGATTCTGATTATTACGAACTGTCCTTTTCGCCCTCCTAGGGACATTAGCAATGACCCCTGTAGTTCCCTAGACTATATGTAATTCACCAATCTTCTTTGATGAAAATATTAGTTTAAGGGTGTGCACTCTTATGAAACCACATTATTGATTAATATTTTCTTCCCTCCCTAAAAGATTTCAGTTGGTTTTTAAATTGAGGGTCAGTTTATAGGTCACATTAAAGGTGGAAAAAGTCTGAAATGATGTATCTTGTTCGTTTTTGTAAGCACAGGAACTGAGTTTTACAGGGTGGTGTGAAGATTTTTATATCCACTGTAGAGCGTTTTTTGTGGAACCTCTTCATTAATATCTTATGCAATTTTGCCATTATGGGGGGTTCATATCAGCCAGGACCCGCCCCGGGCTTGCTTGACGGGATCTGGCGGAGCACATAGACTTTACCTGCTTGACGGGAGGCTGGTTCAGATGCGAGAGGTTTAATTACTTCTACATAGCCGTGCACGGCAACAGCTCAGTGGTGAGAAACAACATCCGGCTGAGGCAGGTAAGGTGGAGTGCTCCGCTGACCTCCCCGAAAGCACTGCGCTTAGTGAGGGGGTCCGGCGTATGTGGGAACCCCCCCCCCCCCAGGTCTAAAGTGAATCTTGTTTTTTTTTACCCATTTCCTGGGCTTTTAACTCTGTCTGTGGAGTGGACAGTGAAAAAGAAGGTAGACCATGTCTTTGTCACTGTACATTCTCCTCCTATAATTAGTATGCTTATCACATGAACTGATGGGTTACTTCTGCTTCTTAAGATTGCATTTAATGATGTAATAGGGAATACAGATCTGTATTTATTTAAGTTTGTATATGTTCCTGGTGTACATGTTTAGGATAATATCCTGTTTGTAAGTAGACCAGAAGGTAGATTTTAAAAATTTTCCACCAGAACAGAAAACTTGACGTCACACTAACATACATTAACACTTTTTTTCTTTTACTCAACTCTGTCCAGATTAATTACTTTTTTTTACAACTGGCTCTTGGATTTCGGAAATATATTTTATAATAAAATCCAGATTTGTAAATTTTACTTTCACACCAAAATTTATAGACCCCGTGCGAGTAAAGTACACGTTTTTCAGAGCCGTGTCTCGTACCAAGTGTATTCAACAATCGGCATTACCCTGACCAGTATGGAACCTGTTAATGACCTGTTATTTGCTTCACCTTTGCGGCTACACATGCATTTGCTGGTGAGAAAAATAAGCGCCTATGAAATGATTTATGTGGCTGCCGAGCTGACAGTTTTTTGCTGGTGAAACACAGAGGGCAGCACTGGCCGCAGGGAAAATGAATCAAAGAAATCTAGAGACCTCTCCAGCAACATTAAGAGACAGGAAGGTCACCTCTAGAACTGCTAAAAATATAGCAGTAAGGCCCTCGCTAGCACCCATTGCTGGAGACCGCGGTACAGAAGAGTGTCAACTACTCATTTGTTGTATGTCCTGGGGACATGCAGGAAATGTGCAAATTTATCAATGTCACCGGCTCACTTCTTCTATTAGGGTCTCTTAGGCTGCTGACGCTGCTTTCTTTGAGGAAAGTACTTAAAAATAAATGTTCTTTAACCCACTGAGCATCATGACTGGGAACAGGGTTCTTTCTGACTTGTTTGTATGTAATTACTGTAATGAGGTGGGAAAGTGAGTGAAGTAGCGGCTGGTTACTGAAGACCCTGCGGGGTGACCTCCTGAGCTGGGCCTCTCCCTGGAATAATGTTCCTGATCAAGCAAGTCTATATATATCTTCTGTAGTGGCAAAAAATATAAACGTTGTAGAAAAGTTTACAGGTACCCTCCTGCCCCTTTGTGGATCTCTAATTGGAGCCAAATGTGGAATCTCAATTCATCCTAAATCAAAGCACATTAAAAAGCTATTATAATTGAGAGCATGATAATCCAGATTATGTGTGCCAACATCCCGATTTGAATAGGCAAAATTTACAGAGAAATCTCCCTAGGAGAGGGACAAGGGGACTTTAAAGGCACAGGTATATGAGTATAATGGTATAATTCTTTTTATTAAGAGCAGAACAGCAAACACAAATATCATAACAGAGTTTATCCTATTATGCATATTTCACAAAAATGATACAATATAAACATCCATGTTTATTACACATCCATCTAAAAACATTTTTAAGTGTGTCCAGGTAAAAGGCACAATGCACCATCCCGACGCATTTCGCGGCAATCTGCTTCCTCAGGGGGTATCCGTGCATTGTATGGTATCTATATAAAGTTCAGAATACATAGGCAAAAAATCAATCAAATTTAAGGAACACAGTTTTGTCTCTGTTGACTGACTGAGCTGAGATCTAGGAATGATACAAAGTATTAGAGGTGGACGTGTTTCAAGTTATGACCTTCTAACAGCAACGCATACTTCTTTATCAGCATCAGTGGGTTCTCCACATATATACACATGACCACTTAGGTTATTATATATTATTATATTTTATGTAAAAAAAAATTCTCTTTACTATATATGTATGTTGCTCAATGGGGTGATATTTCTCTTATATACTGACTTTGACCAATACATGGTTTCTATTTCTCTCCTCCCGTTCTCCCGCAGTCCCAGATTCCATTTACCACTCATTACTATGGCCAATGGCCGATTGACTAGGACTTCTGGTACGATTATGATACGATTAACTTAAAGTGAGTAAATGCAAGATTCATGTACATACTACAACTAATTAACTATAACTTGCGGACCATGGTGTTGATTTTTTGCCTATGTATTCTGAACTTTATATAGATACCATACAATGCACGGATACCCCCTGAGGAAGCGGATTGCTGCGAAACGCGTCGGGCTGGTGCATTGTGCCTTTTACCTGGACACACTTAAAAATGTTTTTATATGGATGTGTAACAAACATGGATGTTTATATTGTATCATTTTTGTGAAATATGCATAATAGGATAAACTCTGTTATGATATTTGTGGTTGCTGTTCTACTCTTAATAAAAAGAATTATACAATTATACTCATATAACTGTGCCTTTAAAGTCCCCTTGTCCCTCTCCTAGGGAGATATCTCTGTAAATTTTGCCCCTTAAAAAGCTTTTATATGGTATTGTTACAATATTAAAAATAATATATTAAAGTTCATAGAAACTATACATTAAATTATTATCCACAATGTGTCCATATTTATACATCTCAGAGAATTGAACATATAAACAATCAAAGTTTGTAGGATTTTGAAAAGTGAGTCATGATTATAGTAATTTGTTACTTGATTTTACTCAGAAATAAAGGCTATGTCTCCACAGCTTTGTTTGCTCCGTCTGGACCCCTACGTTTAGCTCAGTGCTTGGCGGGGGTCCCAATGGATCACATGCACTGTACCTTCTTGACTTGCTCTGTTCAGACATCTGCCGATGCAGGGGTTAATGTACTGCACTACGTACTGCCTTGCTGAGCAGGTAAAGTGTATGATATCCATCAGGATCCCTGTCAAGCTTAGCGTAAGGGATCCCGACGGATCAAAAAACGCTGTGGAGACATGCCCCAAAACAAAAAACAAAACACAGCCACAATACAGTATTACTAAAAACAGACTGTGAAGCTATATACACCATGACAACAGATAAGTGGATGGACATGTTGATGAGATAATTTGAATAAAAAAAAATTAAGCCAACCCCTGGCTTTATGTAGACAGTTATAAAAATATAATAAAACTCATTGATTATTACCATATACATTGTATCTTCAATCAAATTGTTTTACATTGTTCTGTTTTATGAAAGGTTGATGAAGGGGGTCAGTTTTAGCTCTTTGATTTTTGGTTCAAGGATGGATTTCTTATATAATGTTCCTTCTTACATTACATTTAAATATATTTGTATCTGGACTAATAAACTTGTTGTAGATTTTTAGTCTCATATACACTTAGTAACAAAATCTTGGGGGCGTGTCTTGGCCATGGACGGGTGAGGACGTGTTCTCCTGCGCTCCCGTCTTGCACCCAGCTAGCTGCCACACACCGGGCGCATACCGCACAGATTTCTGCCTTGAGCATGACCGGCAGGCGCAGGAAGGCCCGAGGACGTCCAAGCCACAAAAGCCGTCGAAGGGCACGATGGAAGGCTACTTAATCGGCACCTCCGTGCCTGCACGTGGGTCCCCAAAGATGGCGTCACATAGCCAGGCACCGTCGCCTGCGGCGCTGACGGGGGCGTGCTCTCCGGCTCCCTCAGAGCCTCACAGCGGTCCTGCTGCCTGCCTGACCCCTCCAGTGCCTCTCTCATCAGCCGGTAATTCTGTTGAGGCTCCGCTCCCCATGCCGCATTCTCCCTGTCAGGCACCATCATCGCCTCCTGCTGGAGAGGGCAAGATGGCCGCCCTGCGCGTGGAGCTCTCTGGACCCCCCTGCTTGCCGGCGGACGCGGAGGCTATCAAGGACCAGGTAGAGCGGTTGCTCCCCTCTCCCCCTCCTGCTGCCCAGCCCACACTTCAGATGGCCCAGAGAGAGGACTTCTCCATGTCTCCCCTTCCTCCTGCCGGTTCCCCACAGTGCAGAGATAGCTCTGGAGCTTGGGCTCAGGCCCTGGTCTGCTCCCCCCTCCTTCCTGCCGTCTCTGGGTCCCCACAGGAGATTGTGCTTGCCTTGCTGATGTCCCTCCCAGCTCCACCTCGCTCTCCCATGGACAGTGTGGCCTCCTGCAGCCAGTCTGAGGGCTTGGCTCCCTCACCCTTACCCATCGCTTATCAGGAGCCCCATGGGGCCCTGTCCTCAGGGGATCAAACCACAGAGCTGTGTAGCATCATCAGAGAACTCCCGGCCAAATTGTCCAGGGACTTGGAGGCCATGTTTGCTAAGTTGGAACACATCTTTCGGCGCGACCTTGTGGCTGTCCAAAATGACACTGCACAACTAGGTCACCGCGTGGATTCGTTGGAAACCTCCCATGACGCCACCAGGGCTGCTCTTGTCGCCCTCACTGCCCGTGTTGATCAGCAATCTCGTGTCATTAACTCTATGCGGTATCAGTTGGATGATTATGAAAACAGGGACCGGGCACCCTAATATCCGGATTCGGGGGTTGCCAGAGTCGGTCTCTGCAACGGACCTTAATGCTGTCCTCACTAAACTCTTCAACAATATTCTGGGCCGGGACGTGGCAACACCCATTGAGTGTGACCGTGCGCATCAGAGTCTGCGCCCCCCGGACCTGGTGTCCGATACACCCAGAGATGTGATTTGCAGGTTGCACAAGTATTCCGTGAAGGAGGCCATAATGCAGAAATTGAAGGACCATGATGGCGTGGTCTACAACGGTCACTCTCTTTCTTTTTTCCCGGATTTATCCCGCAATACGCTCCACACTCGCAAAATCCATCGCCCTGTGCTGCTGGCCCTTCGGGAGGCGAGCCTCCGCTACCGTTGGGGATTCCCTTTTGCCCTTATTGTTCGCCAGGGGGACAAGACTGTGACACTCCGCGGCCGCCAGGACTTGCCGGGCTTCCTTGCGGCCCTTAACCTCCCTATGGTCCCCATCCCAGAGTGGGACCCGCGTCCAGGGGACCCTGTCCTGGCCGCACCTCCACCTTGGCTGTCAGGCTACGCAGGCGCAACAAGCCCCTGGTTCCGCCTGAGGCATCCCAACGGGAACCCGAGTGAATATGGACT
>CM070039.1:38703051-38721031 GCA_036250615.1 Ptychadena robeensis | reverse complement strand
ATTTTGTGAATCTGGGGGGGGGGGTCTAGGGGTTCACCTGATTCCCTGATTCCATGCTCTATTGACCAACAAAACAACAAAAAGGCTTAATGGCAGCCGTCCCAAAATAACAGTCTTTCAGGTAACCCCCAAAACAAATACCCCAAAAAAGGTGTCTTGCCAAACAACAGTCCATGTAATCCACAGGGGGAAGCAATCCAGCGTGTCCTCCATGGACATGTCAAAATGGTGGACACAATCCTAAAAAGCTTATGTACGTTTGCCCTCTGACAAAGAAATTACCAGTCTATAAATGTTATGGAGGGGTTATTGTAGATAATGTGCTGTGTTGGAAGGAGGAGGAATGTTGCTTAGGTACTTGAGAACACCAAATCCACTGTCAAACATGAAGGTGGATACATTATGCTTAAGGGGTGTTTTTAAGGGGGGACACAGTCCCCTCTTCTCCTTCCTTCAGCCAGAGCATTGGAATGGGCATGACAATGACCAAAATGACATGGGCAAGGCTACAAATGAGTAGTTCAAGATGACGTACATAAAGGTCTTGGAGTTGCCTAGTCAGTCTCCAGATATTAATCCCATATTAAATCTGTGGAGTAGCAAAACATCAGCTTGAAAACCTTATTGACTTGAAATAAGAGCGGTACAAAATCCCTCCAGAAATGTTGCAAGCCTAATGAGCAACTGCAAGAAATATCTGACCCCTATGTGTTTTGCACGGGTCCTGCATAAAGTCATATTTCCCTCACTGTATTTACCGTCTGTTCTCTGGAAACATATGGGTCATCCGCTGAGCAGGTAAGTGAATGTGCTCCATCAGGACCTCCTGCCAAGCAATACCCCGATCGCCCCCCGATCGTAGCAGGGGAATAGCCCATTGAACAACATGGGTGCGGTTATATTCGCGCCATGGGCAATGGCGGGTGTCCGCATAAGTGGAAACAAGCCCTTAAGGGTGGTGTGGTGGGCAATAAAAAGCCCATCAGAGTTGATCTAACTGCTCCCAAATTAACCATTAAATCATGTGTGGAAGAAAAACCCAGACGCTCTTGGTATCTAAACAATATACAGTTAGATTAAACATTGAGCAAGAGAGGGAGGGGGGGGGGGGGTTGCTAGTTTTATGTCCATCTTGGGGTTCATTTCCACAGAATTCTCTGTCTGCAAGTCTCCTGACCTTGGCATTATCAAGTTTGCTTTATTCATGAGATGCTTGAATCATGTCTGAAGTATGATTTAAAGAAAATACAGTTGCAAGAAAAAGTATGTGAACCTTTTGGGATTATGTGGAGTTGTGCATGAATTACTCAAAAATGTGCTCTGATCTTTATCTTAAAGCGGTTCTATACTCAAAAAAAAAAACACATACATTGTGTTCTTATGGGTGGTTGTCCTGTAAAGATGACTGCAAGAGCACAGTGCAGAATGCCTAATGAGGTAAAGAAGAATCCTAGGGTGTCAGCTAAAGACTTACAGACGACTCTGGCACATGCTAACATTTTTGTTGACACATCTACAATAATGAAAATATTAATCAAGAATGGAGTACATGGTAGGACACCACGGACAACTACTGTCCTAAAAAAATATGGAGTAGCCCAGTCAGAGTCCAGACCTCAACCCGATTGAAATGTTGTGGCATGACCTTAAGAGAGTGATTCACACCAGACATCCCAAGAATATTGCTACACTGAAACAGTTTATTGCTGGCAAAGGAGGGTCAACCAGTTATTTAGTCTAATGGTTCACATACTCTTTCCACCCTGCACTGTGAATGTTTACATGTTATGCTCAATAAAAACATGAAAACATGTTTGTGTAGTATTATTGTAAGCAGAATGTGTTTTTCTATTGGTGTGAATTAGATGAATATCAGAGCACATTTTATGACCAATTCATGCAAAACTCCATGTAATCCCAAAGGGTTCACATACTTTTTCTTGCAACTGTAAAATTGTAATCAGGATCTATACAATAGCTATATTTTTTTTCAATTTAATTGTGAAATGTATTTATTTTATTTTTTACACAATTGTGTTTTTAACCTTCCTAGCATTTGAGACTAACCCAGTTTGTCCGCTGTTTGGGTTTTGGGCAACCCAATATACCCTCGGAAAGGTCACACCCACAGGGCGGGGGAGTCATGCCATAGGCCTCCATGTTAATGGAGGGGTGTTGGTGTTTCAGCCCACATCACCAGTAGTGATGGCCGAACAAGTGCCGTGTCCGTCCGCGAATGGGCGGAGCGGACTTTTAAAAAAGTCCGCCGTTCGCGGACATATTCAAATTCCCCAAATCTTTCACTGAAGACCGGGTAGAGAACCCGGTCTATCAGTGAAAATCCGGCTCGTACACCCGGATGTGAAGTCAGTGACGTCACATCCGGCACCTGGAACGCATAGTTCCTGGTTGTGCTACCCGGATGTGACATCACTGACGTCACATCCGGGTTTACGAGCCGGATTTTGACTGATAGACTGGGTTCTCTACCCGGTCTTCAGTGAAAGATTCTTCCTGCGGCGGGATCTCGCTGCTAATGATCCCACCGCAGGAAGAATAGAGGGCTCCTTCTCGTCAGCGGACACGGCGGGTCGAACACCCGTACTGTCCGCCGGCGAGAAGGAGAGCGAACATGCTTGTTCGCGGCCGAACTGTCCGCCTTGCGGGCAGTTCGGCCATCACTAATCACCAGCATCACTGATAACATGACATGGACAGAGGCGGGGGGAGGGTAGGAATTTCCAGCGATCGCCCATAAATCGCCGTTTTTAACGCCACTGTACGGGCAGAACACTAGGGAGGTTAAATCATTATTATATTTGCCTATGAGACCCTTGTATAGACATATTTTGGGAAGTTACAGGCCTACAACATAAAAAACATTTTTCCATCAAAGTCTATCATGCGCTTTTGGTACAACAATCTGGACCTCAGCAGAGTGCTAGTGAGGTTAATAAATTAAATTTTAATTAAGTTACTACGGCTTATATCCGGGTCAGCTTATACTTTAGTGTATACAGAAATAAGAATTATAAATGGTAAGTCCAGAGTTCTTCATTAACAACTAAAAAGTTGTATGTTTGTCAGGATTGAAATACACTTCAGCTCCAAGAGTTGTAATTGCAGATGTAAGGATGAGGGTGGGAGTGACACCGTATTGGAATAGGTAAGCTAATGGTGCTATGAGATCTACGGATTACAATTTTCTCTCCAGTAAAAATGTCTTGCTGTTTACATAAAAGGCTGTGACAAACCGTCCCATCTTTTTCCCATTAATGAATGCGTTTGTCATGCTTTCATTTCAAAAAATTGTGAAACGCATTTGCAATTAGCGCTGAAGCTCAGACAGTAATATATTTATTTCCATGCTCATTGCTTCCAATTGAAATTCAGCAGTGGGGGATACTTAATGTTGCTAATTAAGATGCTTCTAATGTCTGATTTAATACATTTTTTAGTGCTTTGGCTGCATCTCCTTGAACAATTTCTTCTCCATAATAAAATGTACATCGCCACTATCAGAAATTAAGGGCCCAGCACAAAGGAACAGGATTCATTTGTCAGGTTTGTCTTAAATCCATTAATGATCATAACTGCACCTGTATCCAGGCAGCACAGCGGTGAGATGAGGCAGCAGAGATGGTACACAGCTGTACATACAGATTCTAGAACATTCCACTATAAATAACACATCACATTCGTTCTGCCACAGTCCAGACTTTTGTTTTTAATATGGTTATATTAATTAATATTATTGTAACTATCATTTAATTTTATGTATATATATATATATATATATATATATATATATATATATATACTGCAAAAAAAAGGGAACACAAAAATATCACACCCTAGATCTGGATGTTCTTTAAATTTTACAGGGCTCTGGCAGTGCTCCTCCTGTTTCTCCTTCCACAAAGGCGGAGGTAGCGGGTTGTTGTCCTCCTATGGCCTCCTCCACGTTTCCTGATGTACTGGCCTGTCTCTTGGTAGCACCTCCATACTCTGGACACTACGCTGACAGACACAGCAGACCTTCTTTGCTTTAGTCCAGGAGTAGGAGGAGATCCCTCAGAAGACCAACGCCATCTGATCAGGAGAATGCCCAGGCTTTGTAGGGAGGTTATACAGGCACGTGGAGGCCACACATCTCATTTTAAGGACATTACATCAAAGTTGTAGTGTTTTTTTTTCACTTATCTCCACTTTCATTTTGAGTGTGACTCCAAATCATGACCTTCTTGGGCTGATGAATTTGATTTACATTGATCATTTTTGTGTATTTTTGTTGTCAGCACATTCAGCTATGTAAAGTGTTTAATACCCAATAATGGTTCTCTCTTGTCCACCGATACATATATGTGCCACATCCCAACAATATTGTGTATACCAAAACAAGAAAAAATTTGGGAGTGAGGGAAAAGGTGCCCATGCACCAAACCTAACACTTCCCAATTCTGAAGCCTAGGCACTCAACAGGATATTTAAGGAACCAGTAATTAATTGTTTAGATAGATAATTTACTGTTTTAACAATGTTTCAAGAACATATACAATTTATCATAACTTAAGGCAATGAAGTTTCACACCCATATTGATAAGGTTAATACAGCTGTTGCTTATTAACCCCTGACAGTACAATAAAAAAATATACACTATTAGACAGACCCTTTCACAAATATAGAAGAACACTGCTAGACAGACTCTCGACACGTTTCGCCTTCTTCAGGAGATTTGCATGTTATCGGTTGCTACAATTTAACTAGATCAACAATCAATAACAGTTCATCAATAACATTATTAGAACTGTGGTTTGCTCACATATAGATGTGAATTCACATCATGTGGGTATGATAAGGGTAAGCTGTAGTTGGCCCCTCCCGCCCAGCATGCCCCATGGAGGATCCATAATTGCAAGATAACAAAGACTCAAAGAGGCACATGGCATCTATCGTGAGCCACCTGGGAATGGAGTTGGTGAACTTAGATGCTGCAACCCCAAACCCACAGACAGTAGAGGCAGACCTACCTCCACAACAGGACACCAAAAAATATACAAAAAATGTAAATGTAAATAAAAATAAAACCCATACTAGATATATTACTTGGGCAAAATTTGCTTGTCAATGGACCAACCGCGCTGTGGTGGCAAGCTGGGGAGCTCCAGAGATGCTGCACCAGGCCATTGCAAAATTGGAAGAGGACTCAGGGCGAACTCTCTACAGGTAGATCTCTACAAGGGAAACCACGGAGGGGATTGGATTGCTTGGGTGATGTTTTTTGTTTTTTTTTCCTTTACCTAATATTTTTTTATTTATTTTTTTTATTATTTTTTATGGTTTAGGGTTTATAAGTAACAACAAGGCTATGGAGGAAAATGTTAGAGAATACTGAATGCCCATCAGCAAGTTAATTCTGTAGAAGCTTGCGGTATAGAATGAAGCTGAGGAAACACTTTCAAGTACAACAGAAGAGACACAATTGAACAAAAGAGAAGGTCTGAGTTCAGTTTTATAGGACATGTGTATATAGGACTGTTCAGTTGGGTAAGCAAAAACATTTTCATTTGTCTACAAAGGTAACCCAGAGTTCCACTCTGAAAACTTTAAAAGGAAAACCCCCAAATTTTACAATGTACATAGAATTTCTACTTTACTTCCCATATACTATATACTAACCTGTTTTATATGTATGTTTGGCAGTGCTAATATTCAATCAAAAAGACCCACCTTATAAGTGGATTAGGACAAACATCAATTATAAGACAACTTATAGGTCTTTTCAACCTCTAGTATCTTTAAAGTAAGACAATAAGGCTAGGTATACACTATGCATTTGGATGTACGAAGGTCAGCACATCCAATGTGCGCAACCACCCGTTAGCTCCTTTTAGGGCCATGCTACGCTTAAATCAATGGGTTGACTAACATGGCCGTCATTGGATACGTCACACCTCAAGCCACTGTTGCGCTTTTTTGTCCATACAGTGCTCCGCATCCATATAAATGCGACAGAGGCTTGCACTGACAGATCAGGGACTACGATGGACTGTGGAGACCATTGCCTTCAGTGCCAGACTTGTGCACCGTGCGTTCAACACAGAGATTTTAGTGCAGTGTAGCCCTAGTCTAAGATACACCTACTTGAAATAGTAAATATTAGTTATAATTATTGTTCAATATTAATACTAAGTAATGTGGTATTGTAGCCTAGATGTAAGTTAAGCTTTGGCTATGGTTTCATGGCGTCAATACCCCTCTGTTTGACGTACATCAAACGGAGGGATGTTGGTGTATTCCATTATAATCAATGATCCTGTTTCCACCTGGGCTGATGTGATGCGTTGTGCTCTGTTGCATGAGTTGACACACCCATTAATTGCCTTACCAGTGAATAGGTATCTGTTAGAGACGGACTTCTGGTCTCTTTGCCAGCATCACTTCCCGGAAAACGACCAACCTCACTTCCTGGCACCATATTAAAAGTAGAAGGAAAAAATATTCCTGTGTAACACATGCCTTAACGCACGGTTGCTCAAACGCATCATAGATAGCAGTTACTGTCACTATAATAAAGTTTATATTAAAAAGGGAAGGGGTGTGGTTTACACAATCAACATTTTTTTTCTAAGAAACAATTCCTGAATAACAGGGTTTGGTAACTATTTACCACATCATAGTGTATATTCTTCATCTGAAGTGTAACAGTGAACATGATCATAGTGTCAGGTTTATTTTCTGCACTGGGAGGACGCTGCCATCTTGTGGTCAAAACAAACTTTTTAATCGGTCATCCAAAATATAAGAAATAGAAATAATTATCACAAGACTTTTATTGCGTCATTAAAGAAAACAGACTTGAGGTTTACTTTTTCCCCTTTTCCAGACAAAACAAGTTGGGGTAACAATTACACATAATAGAAAATAGAATTTATACATATTTTCTTCCCTGCAGTATTTACATCTAAAATATGCAAGATGAATAAAAACACAACCCTCATTGCTTTCCCATTGAATAGTAACTTCCCATTAAAATCCCATGTGACAGATAGAATTACAGTACATTCCTCATAATACTGATACAGAATACATCAAAAAAACAAATGGCACATATAGAAAGGGCATTTGACAAAATATTAAGAAAGGTGAACAGGCAGCAGGTTTATGATTATACAAAGTTTAGAGTTCAGAGTTTGTAATCAGTTTTTCTGCACAATTTTTCTTAAAGCTTCAAAGTTATTTTATTTATGCTTTGCCTTTCCTGCCCTGCTTCTTAACATCAGTATGCTGTTTTCATTGGACACGTAATGTTAGACCCAGTGACATCAACACTGGGAATTTGTGCTTCTCATATGCAATGCAGGCAGATGATGGCCGGTGGGATCTGCAGGGGACAGGCTGGTGGGATCTGCAGGGGACAGGCTGGTGGGATCTGCAGGGGCCAGGCTGGTGGGATCTGCAGTGGCCAGGCTGGTGGGATCTGCAGGGGACAGGCTGGTGGGATCTGCAGGGGACAGGCTGGTGGGATCTGCAGGGGACAGGCTGGTGGGATCTGCAGGGGACAGGCTGGTGGGATCTGCAGGGGACAGGCTGGTGGGATCTGCAGGGGACAGGCTGGTGGGATCTGCAGGGGACAGGCTGGTGGGATCTGCAAGTGGACAGTCAAGATGGACAATGTCCAAAAACAAAATAAAGAAGAATGTATCTCACTTTCAGCAGCATCTTATGTACACTGTAAGCGCACAATGTGCAGTAAGAGAAATCTTTGTACAGTAAGTGACCCTAAACAACTGTGCAAGACAGAATGCCAGGCTAGAATTCAGTTTTCAAACGTTCATGTCTGAATACTGGAGTGGTTAGAGTATATAATAAATAAAACATTTTGGGGAATGTTCTGCTCTGGTTGTGGTATCTGTCTACCTTACATCTAGTACACTTTGTCTCTATTAATCCCCCCATACACGTTCCGATTATTCTCCCGACTGATTTTTCATCCGATTGGGTCACCCAATTTTAACCTAAAATGTTACGGTCGATCGATGGGCTGGCACGAAAAATCAGAATTCGAATTATCACCGATCGATCAGCCCGACCCTATTTATTAACAGCAGATCGACCAAAATTTACGGACAGGTCCGAAGCGGTCCCGACCGATTTTTCGGCCAATTTTGAGAAATCGGGTACATAATTCCGCATCCGATTAATCTCCCGATCAATTAATCTCCCAAACCACGTTGGTTGGTTGGGCAAAATTCGTCCGAAAAATCGGAACGTGTATGGGGGGCTTTACAGATGAAATATACTGTAAATGATTGTAGTCCATGTGCTGAATGTTTGAAGAACATAAAGAATAAAGAAACACATATATAGAAAAAAACAAAAAGGGGAAACATGATTATGTCTCAGGAATATGTGCAACAATGTATTTGGCTTAAATCTTTGGGTTTAAATACGCATTTGTCTTTCCACTGATTACATTTCAAATTTTTTACTTTAAATCCTGATATCTTATATGATCTTTGCATAGTAAAAAGGGAACTAGAAGGAGTGGTACAGAAATCAGAAGGGTAAATAACCTCTATCTCACAAATCCTAAGACAGAGAGTACATGAGTTGTCATAGGTGACTGTCCAACATAATTTATTTAATTAAAGGAAACAGTCACATGACTTGGATAAGCTTACTTGTCCTTGCATTACAACCCATCTCATACTGTAAACATGGAGCTGTGCTAAACTGTTCTCGAAGCCACAAGCCAGACTTTCACTAAGGGCTATACCTGTACACCCAGTGAGTGGTGTGTTGCATCCCTAATGAGGACAGAGTGGTATTAAATAGGTCCCTTGTACGTAAAAGGTTCACCTTGTATCCTAAAACAGAGCAGCAAAATGTTCACTTTTAACTAGCCATCTGCAGCTTCCAGGTAAATGCTGGTTTAGGTAGAAAGAATGCTATGGGGCAGGTTGACCAATACCCCTACCGAAGTTTATGGTCAATAGACAATTTTCCAATGTGTTGGCTGCTCACAGTTCTTTTCCTGGTCTCCACAAAATCGGTTGTAGGTTGTCTTCGGGTCAAAACCTAAAATTTCTCTTTCCTCATGAATGCGAAAAGAGAATGTAGATACAGATGTTCCGATAAAATACCTGCAAAGATATGAAGACAAATTGATGATTTGGACATAGACGGTGTGATGCTGAGCCCCCACGCGTGATGACGCACAGCCGGTTGTTCCGAAAATCGGCCAAGCACCCTTTGTGTACCGACATTTACTTTGGATGAGGGCGCTGGTCCCCATCCAAAGTAATGCAATTGCCGAACCAAAAACGGACATGGTCGTTCTTTGGCCAAGCGATCTTTGGAGCGTCATTTCAGGTGGGCGGCTTCGATCCACGGATGATTTTGCCCGATCGATTTCTGCAAGCATGCACGGTGGTGATTCTGTCACATAATCGGGTGTGGATCGAAGCGTCTATGACGCTGAAAAGTGTTAAGAGGGGCATTGCCTATAACTGATAATACGGTTTGGCAAAATATGAAGAAAAACTGAATCTGAAGCTATTAGATTGGACGGGGTACTCTACGGTTCCTGTGTCATAACCTGTACCTGTGTGTTATCTTATATGACATCTCAACTAATTTATTGTACAGCTCTATGTAATATGTTGGCTATATAAATAAATAATAATAATAAAATCTGGTCACAATCAATGCAGAGTACATAGTACTGCTGCGTTTCCCAACCCTCCCTCCACCCATGCATCATCAAATACGTCGGGGTATGGGGCAAAAAACAACATTGTCTGCATTTACTTTTCATTTTCTTTGTTACCCGGATGTCTCGGGGAGCGTTGGTGTTCGTTTTACTTAACCAAATGCATTCATCTTCAACCTTCGTTAACCCCAAACACAGGTTGATTTTTCTGTTTGATCAAGGTACTAAACTGATTGATGAATTGGATCTTTTGAAAATCATTTGTTCTCCTATGAATCCTGTCTCAACTTACAAAGACTTAAACTGTGAGAGGGGTAACAATGAAAGCCCGGAAACTGTCACCCTACCTGGCATGAGCACAGATCCACTGATCTATTATTGCCACTCCTCCATCCTTATACAGCTCCAGCTCTTCCCAGGTGGGCTCATATCTCACCATTTCTGGGATCAGCTTTCGAAGTTCTTCAAGATCTATAAAGAAATAGCAACTCATTATCTTTGGAATTGGAGTTTTTAGTACATTCTATTCTTTATGAAAAAAAAGTGTAAAGGCCCTCACCCACAGGTCGGCAGCAAAATCGGCCACCGATCAGTGGGTTGGATATGTCCCTTAATCTCTGGCTGATGCTATTAGTTTCAATGGGGACCCATTAAAACTAATGTCCGGCACACAAAGGGTGCCCGCCGATGCTGTGAGCATCATGTACTGACCTTGCCTGTCAGAATCAGTAGCAATAAATACTCTTTTCAGTTTCAACTTCTTTAAGATGCTGTGGATTTCTTCAGCGGCTCGTCGTAAGCTAGGCACATCTTCTCTGTGGCCCCAAATAAAGTCTTTTCTTCGAAGATGTACAGCAAGGTAAGGTCCTCCTAAAGGTATGCTCGGCTTTGTCTATACAATTAACAAAGGCAATTGGGTTAATAAGGAGAACTGGAACTACAGTCAGCCTCCCAGTTCCAAACAATGAAAGCTACATACCACCCCCTTCCCCCACCTCATTACAAATATATACTTACCTAGATTCCATTACTGTGGCCCACAGGAAACTAAAGGCCCCCATACACGCCCCGATTTTCCGTCCGATCGATTAAAAACCATTGATGTTTTCCAATACGAGGATCTTTGATCGATCGGACTGTATTTCATTATACCCCCAAAATAAAGCAACCAAATATTGTCCGATTTTACCTACTTTGATCGAACATTATAATCTTTTTCCATCGATGATATTGTCGGCCGATTTTGTGTTTGATCGGAAGTGGAAGGGTTATGGCTGGGATCAGCAGCTTGAGGCACAAATTGTAACACTTTTCCGAATGGGAGTTTGGCCAGGAAGGGCACAGGACTGTGGCCGGTTTTCACAAATCGGTACGTATAGAGGGTGGCGTGGGTGCACACGGGGGGCGGTCGGGGGGGGGGATGTGATGATTTAAATTTTGTGAAAAAATTCTGGGCGGGTTGGGGGGACCTGATGGGGCAGAGGCGTGGATAGCTAATCATCGGGGAAACAGGGTCTAACTTCAGTTTAGTTTGAATAAAAAAATAAAAAAGAGAATACAGGAGAATGTTTAAAACCTATATACATCCAAGCCACACGCTGGAGATGTGATTTACCCAAACCACAAGGTTTTTGAAACAGGAAGAGTAAAAGTATGATAATTAGGTAGATCGGACCTAAAATGGTAGGGGTCTTAAGAAATAGTAGCCGATTGAATAAATTAGATTCGATCGAGAAAAATTTTGTCACATGTCCGATCACAGTCCTGACCCGATATTCCCCAAAACTTCCGATTCGGACGAACGTTATCGGTCAAACCAGTGGGCATTGAATGATTTTTGGAAGACCGCTGCAAAAAAAAAAAACGAGTGTTTTAATTGATTGGACCGAAAATCAGGGTGTGGTGTAGTAGGGGGGCTTAAGGTATTTCAAGAACATTTTCTTCTCCCTGAATGTTGATCTCAAACTGTTTAAACAGCGTCCTCCTTTAACCTCCCTACGCACTGCAAGGTACAGATTTCTGCTATCAAAAGCGCACCAAGGACTTTAATGTAATTTTTTTTTTGTAAAAAACAAATTACATAAAAAAAAAAAGTTATTTAATTTTGTTTGTATATAATAAAACATTTATTTAAATGTTTAAATGTGTTGTTGGGTTTTACTGTAAAAATTGTAATGGGTACCAGTAATCACTGTGCCAGTCATCCATTTTTTTAAACTTTTAAAATTACCTCTAAAGGGCAGGCATTTGAATTTCCCGCCGATCACCGACATCGGTGGGCGGCGGGAAGGGGAAATTCAAATGCCTTGCCAGTAGGATTGCATATAGTTGCCTCGGAGCTGCCGCCGCCGGTAAGTGAGCTGTACGTGGAGATCGCTGAAACACAGGCGATCTACACGTAAAAAGCCCGGGCCCGCAGCGCCTCATCTTACCGGCGGCGGCGGTCCGAGTGCATCCTATAGCATCCTTAATGGCAGGCATTTAATTTCCGCCGCCCGCCACACCGAATCGGAGCCGCCGCCGCGCCGGTAGTGCGCGCCTGAATTCAAATGCATGCCAGTTTCACCTGACAGCGGGATTGCTATATAGAAGCCTCGGAGCCGCCGCCGGCTGGGTAAGTGAGCGCTGCGGGGCTCCGCGCTTTATGTGTAGATCGCCTGTTTTCAAGTGGGGCGATGTACACGTAAAGCCCAGAGCCCCCGCAGCGCTGCACTGACCGGAGGCTCCGAGGCTTGGATATGCAATCCCGGCGGTCACTGATCATGGCAGGAATTTGATTTGCCGCCGCCCACCGACATCGGTGGGCGGCGGTAATTCAAATGCTGCCAGTAGAGGACTGAGAGCCGGGATGCATATACACAGCCTCGGAGCCGCGCCGGTAAGTGAGCGCTGCGGAGCTCTGGGCTTTACGTGTAGATCGCCTTGAAAAACAGGCGATGTACACGTAAAGCCGGAGCCCCGCAGCGCTTTCACTACCGGCGGGGGCGGCTCCGAGGCTTATATGCAATTCAAATCCCCTGCCATGATCAGTGAGCAGCGGATTGAATATACAAGCATCGGGCCCACAGCCGCTGGTAAGTGAGCGCTTTTTTTTGGTTGGCGTCAGGGCTGTACGTTACATCGCCTTGAAACAGGCGATGTACCGTTAAAGCCCGGAGCCCGCAGTGCTAACTTACTGTCCTGATGTGGCGCGGCGCCGAGGCAATTCTCTATGCAATGCAGGATGATCTGAAGCTTCCCGCCTCCGCCCCGGCGGGATGTGACGTCAATCCGCACGCCGCTGGGGGGGGCAGAGGGATCCCTTCAGTCAAGGAGAGCCGCCGCCGGGATCGGAGCCGCCCGCGGACGCATGGCTCGGTTAAGTTGAGCGCCGCGGGGCTCCGATCCGTGTTGGACGAGTCCAGCTCGTCCAGTGCAATTTCAGGCATGTCAGCACTGTGACGAGCTGGACAACCGCTAGGGAGGTTAAAGGAGCTAATTTATTGGGCCCTACCATGCAGGTGAGGATAGGAGAAAGAATTTTATTATTGGATTGTCCAAATGGAGGTGGTCAACCCCCTAGGGACTTCGATGGCGATCAGAAATTTGTTCCACTTCCAGTCGAAAAAATTTAATTATTAATTTTAAAACATATTCAATACATACGCATTAAGAAAGAATACTTTGGCCGGAGGTAGATTCATATTGGCCATAGATGTTCAAGTCAAGAAAATTTTTGTAACCACTCAAACCTAAGTAATTTTTAGTCCACTTAGCCCATCCCTGGTTAAATTGGAAAATTTCTAAGGATATTGCACTCTTAAATTGCCCTAACTGGACCAAACAGAAATGAATGTGTGAGAGTGCCAAGGAAGCATGAGTTCAGCTTTAAAGCACAAGAAATTCAAATAATTTATATTGAACACATGCCTCACACCAATCCAGTTTTCCCATCCCTATTAATTTACATACAACAAGAAAAAGGATGGGACTTTAAGTGGAAACTGGATTAGAACAATTTCATAGATCACACATTCATTAATCAAAACAAAGACTAGTTTTATTAGTGAATCATATATAGGAATACAACAATAACAAATATACTTAATTAAGAACTGCGCCATCACTTTTTTTTTCTGGTTGTGTACTTGCTACATGTTTCGCCAAAATGGCTTCCTCAGGCTCTACACAGGCTGATGGTTCTGGTGAAGGTATTGGGATAAGTTTCACAGTGCGGGTCATTGGCAGAGAGCACCCCTATAGGTGGGCTTCTTACAAGAGGGGCCACCAAGGGAAGGCATGGCAATTGTCTCACATACTTATGTTGGTAGTAGACTGGTAACATCCCAGAGGAATCCTCCAGAAGGTATTGGCCAGGATCAGGGTGCAACAAATCTGCATATCCCTGCATGTGTATTTTATCCATCACCATCCTCCACCATCCACCACCATCCTCCAACAGTGTGAAGGTGTAGAAATACTTCATAACGCATCCTATATATAATTCACTAATAAAGCGGGTCTTTGTTTTGATTAATAAATGTGTGATCTATTAAATTGCTTCAATCCAGTTTTCCACTTAAAGTCCAATCCTGAGGGAACCCTTTTTCTTGTAAGAATAAGGGAAAATGAGACAGACTGAATGGCCCGTGTGATAACACAACTGTATCCCTTCTACAATCCATTTCAATCTGTGATGTGACACTCACAGTTGGGCTGTATGGCAGGATTGTTCAAATCTTAGTAATTGATGGCATGAATCCAAAAGCAGATAAAACATTTTCCTCACCGATCCATGCTGCGTTTTAGCAGTTTGCCTGGCATTCAAACTAAACGTTTTTTAAATTTAAAAATAAGAATGACCCCTACCTTAACCTTTGTCCAGTCTTCCTGGAATATTGTCTTGTCTGCTCTATCATTAGACTGGAGAACATTAGCCCGGAACTCATCCGCAACTATCCGTAGATGCTGGGTAAACACCATACTGCGCCGCGTCTAAATGCAGAAATAACCGGCGTTATTTTAATCACTAGGCCTCACATAAAAGAACTCTGATCATTATAGCGTTTCCAAGCCATTCCCTTCATCACAAAAATTAGCTTTTGAATGTTCTGCATAAAGTTACAATAATTAGTGGAGACAGAAATTATAAATAATACATTATAAGTTAATAAAAAGAGTTTACTGGTAGTTTCTATAGTAACTAGATTTAATTGTAGACATGTTTATCAGCATATGCTGTAGTCGTGACTAGCAGAGGACTCTGGAGCCCTGGCACAGTTGTTGGAAGTATTCTGAGGAGTTCTGCTGATGTTCTCCTGATGCTACTGGTGGCTGTATTGATCTTCCACTTGAACTGTAAAAGGTCTTTGTTTTTTAGTACATGTACGTTCTTTTACTTATGTTGGCCATACACGGCTCGATTTTTCCGTTCAATTTACTTACGAAGGGAAAGCTTTAAAATTGATTCCTTTTTAGTTAAATTGATCAACCAAAAGAAATAGAAGTAAAAAAAGTGATCAGACATGTTGGTAAATTTCAGTTTTCTTGGTTTTTCGATCGATTTGTATCCGATTATACTAGAAGAGCATGTGCACAAGGCAAAGGAAAGAAATCCATCCATTGTGCATCGATCAAATTATGTGTTACAAAACGATCAGTTTAAAACTATTTAAAGCAATCAGTTTTTTTTTTCCCAAAATCTAAAGCAATCAGTTTTTTAAGTTAAACAAATGGAAAATAGAGCCTAGCTTTAAGCTGGCCACACACGGATCGACTTTTGCTGGATCGATCGCTGATTTGATAGCCTTATGCATTTCAAAGTTGAGCGATCACCGAACATATATAGATCGTACTACTACAGTGTAATCAATTTGTTTATGATCTAAATTGCAATTGTATTATGGAGCGCATGCGTACTACGGTCATTTGCATTACGACCATAATATGAATGTATTATGCATGAGCTCCACAGTATGATCCTAACATGATCGTAAATTGATCAAAATACCAAGAAAACCCTGTACGATCGACTACTAACATGACAGATCGTTTTCCCATCACTTTTGGTTGATCATAACAGTTAGGCAGGAATTTATTTCTGTTTAAATCGACTTAAAAATCGATAATTTTAAGTCATTCGAAGGGAAATATCGAACCATGTATGGCCAGCTTAAGTTGCTCTGCTTATTCAAGTCAAACAATGAAACTGAGACCTTATTGAATCAGATGCAACATGGAAGTTGTATCCAGTCTTGCTACTAGAGTTAATAAGAAAATAATGGATGGAATTTTTCAGACCCACACTATAAACAGAGTGCATTTCTTTTAGTACTTACATCCCAATAATCTTTGCCTCCATAATGGTCATGTAGAAGATTCTCAGCTCTATCGAGCATTACTGACCTAGTAAAGGACACTGTGAGTTAGACATTGTTTATTGCAGAGGGCATACACTCAATAGGATGCATGACTTCTCACCTTGCTGTTGTGTTTTTCAGAAGCACCGGTGCAATAATAGATGCAGAACCTTGTACTGAAAGACATGTCACATTCAAACCTCTAGTCTCTTCATAGCCCCAAAACCAGCCCCTGTAAATAAAAAAAATAAAAACAATTTCCCACTTAGGTTATTAATTTAAAAACAAACGACAAACCTAAAAATGACTACTTTCCTAAAATAAACAATATCCAAAAGGTTTGCTATAAATGTTATGCAGACTAATATATGTCCAAACCCCTGTGTATGACCCCAACTGCCTTTGTTCTTCAAAATGCTAACTTTGCAATATAGAACTTTGCTTCATCCTACCTGCAGAAGACGGATGGCATCATCTCAGCAGAGGCAAGGACTGGATAAACTTTTTGACTTGTGGGCCACAAGTCAAGTTAAATTTTATATAGGGGGCAGACCAAAAGCCTATTCCCTGCATCCCCAGCATCATTAATGAAGCCAGGAACGTGTAGGGACATTGTAATCTTTTTAAAATTCCTGTACTAAATAAAATTAACAAATTATGTCCAAGCATAACAAATAAATGTACCTGCCATATTTCTCTCAAAATGTGGAGACCTTGAAATGACCAGAGATATTTCCTACAGTGTGACAATAGAAGATTATGCCACCAAGTCATCCTAGTGGGGATGATTGGATGCCTCTGGACAATATGTACACTCATTGTAAGGAACAAGTGGAAGGGAGCCAAAGCATCTTTTTAACAAGGTGACAACAGGCTATATCAAAAAGGTAAACAGGCCAGATCTGGCCCCCAGCCTAGGCAAAGGACTGGAGCTTATGGACGGTCTTTTTTACCATGATACAAATACATATTTCTTTAACAAATTGTGCTTATGTTAAACATCTTGGCATGTCAAAGATATATATGTGAAGACTTGTACTTTACTAAAAGGAGATTAATCTCTTTTTGTTCTGCAAATACACTAAACAAGAAAGTAAAATGACTCCTTTACACCATTTTTATGGTCTGCAGAGGAATATAATGCACAGCATGGCATATTTTTTAAAAAGCACAGCAGTTTAAGAAGCATTTAACCGTATATACTCGAGTATAAGCTGACCCGAGTATAAGCCGAGGTACCTAATTTTATCTACATAAACTGGAAAAACTTATTGACTCGGGTATAAGCAAAGTGTGGGAAGTGCAGTCAGATAGTGGAGTTTTCTTAATGAGAAAATATAGAGAAAGCACCATTGCCCCAAGAAATTAATCAAACAGGATTAATCTTAGTGCCACATCATCAATACATTTAAGAGAACCCAGGATTATTATAATTACAGGATGGGTTGTGCAAGGCAATTCTTATTTTTTAGGCTATGGAGTGTTGTATCTGTACTAGTAACTGGCCACTAGGTGGCAGTGTTGAGTTTGTTATTGTTCATCAGCTGATTGTCGGTGAAGCACAGAGCTGACAGGAACTCAGAGAGATCGCAGAAGATCTAGCGAAGAGGGAAGCTGCCTGTCTGAAGCATTCAGCATGGCAATTCAGGTGAGGTGAGTAGACACCACTCAGCTGACTCGAGTATAAGCCGAGGGGAGCACTTTCTGCCTATTTTTTTGGGCTGAAAAACTCGGCTTATACTCGAGTAAATACAGTACATACATTTATTCATTTGTTTTAAATTAATTTTCAAAAATACAAAAAACAAAGAAAATCTTCTAAATGGTGCATAAAATTTGTACAGTAAGAGTAAGCTGCTACATAGAGTAATTAAGAAGAAAAAAGGTTTTGGCAAAACCAGACCAAAACATGTAATGAGGTGGCTA
>CM070039.1:38625233-38636528 GCA_036250615.1 Ptychadena robeensis | reverse complement strand
CATGGTTAAACAACAGAAACATCTACACCACTTGAGGGGTTCACATATTTTCAAGCAGCAATGTATGTACTACTCACCAAAGCAACCCAGTCCATTTTAAAAACCACCCTGTGAAAAAAAAGGAAATACTTGGCAGACAGTGGGGGTCAGGAGGAACACGGAGTGACACTCTATCCATCTCGCCAAGAAGTGTCAGATAGCAGCAGCTTCTGGTGCTCTTCAAGAAATTATTCTTTGAAGTTTACAGGTTAGCATTAAATGTTTTGTGTTATTGGTTGGCTGTGTTTTCTGTTTCTCACAGAGGTAAAAGGACAACTTCAGCTGTAGAACTATACTGTAATAAAATAATAATTCGTTTTGCATAGAACAATAAGGAAAATGATCTATATAGATGGTCCTCTGTCAATAGATACCGGGGTTAATATAGGCTTGTGTTTAAGTCCCGACTTGTTCAGTATATGTAAATGCTGTAGGGTTCATTATGCAGATGGAAAGCCTACCTTTAGAAGTGTTACTTGCTAGCACACTGTGCATCATAAACTATTTCCACAAAATACAGGTTTTCACCCTTATTTATTTTTACAGCTACTTTTCTGGCCGTGACACTTTCAATGGCCTGCTCAGGAACCTTTATTGAAGGATCTCTAGGTATAATTCTTAATGAAACCTACAGATTTAAAAATGTTTCAAATGGCTTTTTACTTTTCATCAACATTCAAAAAGCTTTTAGTGATTGGGTTTACAGGGGTTTTAAAATTCTAAAATAAAAACTATCTTTACAAAATCAAGTTCAAATGACCTTGAAATTAAATGGTGATGAGTGATATAATAAGTAAAGAAAATTCAAATGACTTTTCTTCCAGTAGATGTTGACTTATTTACTCTGCTTTCATGGACGATCTGAAAAACGCCCCCACCCCTCGCTTCCTTTCTCCTTTTTTCCTTGGGAGCTTTTAGGTTTTCAGATAGAGTCAGCTAAGACACGGTAAGCGGTTCCATGGCAACTGGAAGGGAGGTAATTTGGATGCCGGCAAGCTAAGCATATTTTACCCTTTCGCTGCCTTATCTGTGTCACTATGTATTTGTTTTCCTTCTTTAGAATAATATTTAAAGTATACTTTAACTATATCTACCTTTGAACTGAAATACATTTAATTAATATTTTTAAGAAGAAGAGATGTTATATTTGCCATGCCTAGGGGGCCCTCCCATCTGTAAACAGATGACAGCTGTGTTTTATATTGTTCTGAGGTTCTTTGTTCTTTACGCTGTTCTGTTGAATACCATGCTATTATGTACTGCTTAATGACACAGGATTCAAGGTGGCCAGAATGGTTTATTGACTCTTCTGACGCTAAGCGTTGATTTTATTTACTAGGCTTTTGAAAATCCGAATCGGTAACCATGTGTTATCAGCATGTATCAGCATTATTAAGTTTAAGGCAGGTATAAACAAAGCAGTAAAGTAAAAGTTATTTTATAAATATAATTTATAATAATTCATACTTATCAATGTACAAAATGCAGAGTGACTACCCTTCGCCTTCTTAGCAGCATCAAGGTGCTAATGAACATAATTTTGAAAGGTAGGTTGAAACACAGTTTCTAACTATGAACACAGCTGTGTAAAAGGCTTAAAAATGGGTGATGAACAGACACATTTTTTTAATGTCACGGTCATACACTCAGGGCCGTTTCTAGCCTTTCGGGGGCCCTATGCAAGTTCCTGTCTCTTGCCTTGTAGCTGCGTTTTTTTATTTATTTTTTGGCCATTGCTGTCAATGGACAAAAAAACGCACCAAAACCGCATCCATTGACTTCAATGGATGTGGGCGGGTGGTTTGAAATTGGCCGTTGTGCTGTTCGAAAAGCTCGATAAACTGCATGTTTTTTTTTTGCACCGCACTCATACTGCGGCAGTGTAGGCAGGCTCATTGGGGGTAATGGGAGCAGTTTGGGCTTGGCTAAAAACACAAATAAATTGGAGCCTTAGCCTTAAGGATATGTCTGGTTGGGCCCAAACAATGGCAAAAAACATGCACCCAATGTCATTATCCTCATGTAAAGACAAACAAAGAGACTTGGAAGTAATGGAATGACCAGCACAGAGTCCTAATCTTAACGCAAAGTGTGTCTGGGTATATTTGAAAAAAAGATGTGGAATTGAGGCAGCCTACATCCATAGATGTTTTGTTCAAGCATTCTAAGTGTATAAAATATATGTTCGCTATTAGCCATGATGAGTTTCAAGTCACATTTTGTTCATACTGCCTCCTAATTCTCCTAATGTTTAGTTCTTTCAGTATTCTCTTTTTTGGGGGGTAAGTGGTTGCTGTTAAGGCTTTGATAACATTTGCAGCTAGGGCTCATTAGGGTTAAGGAAGGCAGTTTGTAAGTGTTCTTCCACATAACTGCTGCAAAAACCAACTATGTCAAGTGTGTCTAGAATGGCTTCCCCTTTCTTAACTGTAAGAATCTTGAGTTCAGGTTGTAGATTCTCCCAGATGCTCAATCTACCAGAAGCAGTTGATTAACATAGGCTTGGTGTGAATACATTTAGGGAACTTTATGATTGTAGACAAGCTAGAGTGTTTTCTCAAATGTGGAATGTGTCCGGCCTACCATTTTAAAGAAAAAACTATTCTTATTTTCAGACAAATGTTGCTAGCTTGATGATATCATCTGAGTTTTGACTTACCACTCTATCCAAAACTATAAGTAAAAGACATTTTGTTTCTAGTTATTTTTTAGGTTATATATTTCTTTATATTTTAAACATGATAATGAAATCCTTAAAACATTTCCACTTTTTTTACATACATTTTTTTTTTACACAATAGCATTATCATTATGTGTCTGTGCTTCTCTGTGCAACATAGTTGCTGGGAAGAGGCAGCTTTCTGAAAACCTGTGTAATGCTACATATGATGCTAAGCCTCTTTGATTGAAATGGCTAAAGTCAATTGAATGATAGGGACCACCAAGGGACATGGCTAGGAAGGGATGGACTCTAGATGATGTTGTACATTAGCCATAAAAACATTTAAATACTAAAATATGGTGCTTGCAAGACATCCGGTGGATATACAATGTTTCAGGTGAGCAAGGTTCGCAGTGTCCTGTATGTCCTGGGCCATCATGGCTGTGTCCAACTTCAACATCTGCAACAAATATTGTCTCCTTTTAAGTCGGCAGAAGAACATTACAACAAATATATCACCTCCCATAATATAAATTAACAGTATCAATAACAGAACCCCCTCCTGTTCCCACCCCTCTAGTGGCTACCAGCCCTCCCCCTGTTCTATCAAGATGCCATCCCCCCCTCCCCTCCAGTACCTACGCATAGGCCTCCACCCTCAAAAAGTAGTAACCCTTTAAAATTTAAAACAACAGTCCCAACCCTATTTGCCTTTATAATACATTCAAGCCCCCCCCCCCCCCCCCCCCCCCCCCCCCCCCCCCCCCCAATGTGACCCTCTGCGTATCAAAGTCATTCCTTTTATTATGGACTTTTCTCTGTGTTTGCTTGGCACCAAATTATGTTGGTGGGCACCAAGCAGAGATGCTGAATGATGACAAATGATGTCTAAACAATGGGCAAGTTCAAGCTAATAAACTGAGAGTCTTCATTAGCTCATCTATAGCATAATTACTACACATGGTTTAGGAATTCATATATGACTAAGCAGTAAGAGAAGAAAACGGCAACCAGTAAGTGAGCACAAATGGCATGTTTTGTAGGAGCTTTTATCTGTTGAAATGGTGAATTCTGGCACGTATTCTGTGAACATATGCACATCTCTCTACCACGTGTTGCTGTTAGGCCATATGCTGCCATAATTTATTCAGTGTAGTTAAACACCACCTAGACTTCTGAATAGGAAACACTAGTGTTTAAGCTGGAGGTTAAACACCCACTCCTTCTGGATGGGATTGGATGCCGTATGAATGCCAACAAATTCAAATTCTCCATACAACGTGATGTGACAATGTGAAGAATCCATGTAGACTTTATTGTTTATTTCCACAATATGTATCTGTTCCAAAATATTAAGCTATATTTAGCTATATTAAATGCTTGCTGGGCATTATTTTTAAGGAGTTTAGAACCTATGAATAAAAACTAGTAGAGCTGACTATAGACATGAGTTGACCAATTGGGTTGGGTAAGTCTCTTATAAAAATACATCCTATTGTGTTTCCATGATGTCTGATGCTCACAGGGTTCCTCCCTCCATTGGTACAGACATGCATGTTTGCCCCCACACTCAAAAATGCAAAAATTCATGTTTACAGATTTTTAGCTCAGAAATATGTGTTAAATTAGTAGTTTTTCCAATTTTTCCCGTCATTTGTCTTTCAAGTAGCATCATGTCAGAGCTGATGTTGGCAATTCCCCAATCCCGTTTCCACGGCAACAACCATTACTATTTACACTAGCAAGTATAAAGAGATTCAATAAAGCAAATGGTTTCTTTGGGGTCTTAGATTGCCTAACAATCTATAAAGCAGTGATCGCTTGGTAGTTGGTGTGATTCTCTGCTGTGATTTGTCTTTACACTCTGTTCTACTGCTTTTATATACTGCATTCTTTTTGAATAAGTATCTTAATTGTGTGTATGTTAATGTACAAACAACCTCTATATACTCTGTGACGATGCAGGTACAACATTAAAGGAATTGTGCACTATTTACTATTGAAGGGTCTGGTAATCATCTGTTTTGTCAATACCCATTACTCTTAATAATATGGCATGTGGTGGCATTCTGTAGTCTAAATAGAGGAGTGGGAAGAATGTTAAATTATATCAGACAGCATGGTATCATCATCAAGCTTGCTGGAGATGTAGAGAAAGGTTGAGGGTATACTACAATACTAGAAAAATAACACAAATAGTTTTAGCATGAATTAGGTTAGATTAAGTCAAGTTTAAATTTTGACCTTAACTTTGAATTTAATTTATGCAAAAACTACATATGCTAGAGCCCAGGTGCCCACCCTTTGGGTGTTCTTTGGTCCTCCCCCAAAATCTTACTGTTATTGCATAGGCCATAGGAACTCACCTGTCCACCGATCCCAAGCTGACAGGTCCTTGCCTGGGAACTTCTTAGAGTGGGAAGAGTAGGAGAGACGATAAACTTACATGATAGGGTACATAAAAGCCAATCAACGACCCAGATGGTGCCTGAGCAAGTCCCTTTTCCTCTATTGTTGCTGGGGCATCAGCAGACTGGTGAGTGCCTATGCTCCCTCTATTTTACAAATGAAAGGGGGTGATTGTATAATATATATTGCGGCACATAACCTTAGAATATGTGCACATAACCTTTATAAGCAGTATAGGTGTGGCCCTTTAGTGATGCTGAGGGCTGCACTTGTGGTCCTCCATATCCACTTAGTTGGCCACCACTGTGCTAGAGGAACTCTTTCCCTTCCTTTTCCCACAACCCTTCTCTGCATCTCCAGCAATTTTGGTGATGATGGCATGTCCAGAGGCTTTGCAATCAACACCGAAAGTCAGCTATTTGAAACAATCTCTACTTTTCAAAAGAAAGTTAAGTTAGGTCTAGAATAGGGGTGTGCAAACATTTTGACTCATGGGCCAAAATGGGTGGCTTAATCTGACAGAGGCTGGACCAAGAGCCTGTAATAGCCACCCGGCAAAGGTGTTTTAAAATTTGAACAGATTACATTATATTCTGTTTAAATTTAGTGTACCACTTACAGAAAATTACTTTCGTAAGGGAGGTTAAAAAATTATATTGATTAGAAAAATGTTTTTTTTACTACAAAAAAACATTTATTGAAAAAAAACTGTAAATGAACAAAATGTGTCCAATCACAGAAGTGTACCTGCTGTATTTTTGTCAAAATCTGGAAAGTTTGATAACAAGACACCCTTGTTCTCCTCCAGTGGTTTACAAGAATGAGCAGATATAATGCCTACAAGCAGCCCACTGACACCATTGGGAGGTGCCTACAACATCATCATATGATCATACCAGTGTCATCTCCATGTTGATGTTTGGACTCCTCTAGGGGTTATCTGCATTCATTGCAGGGAATAAGAGGAGTGGAGACAGAGTGTCTTGACACCAAGGGGACAACGGGCCGGATATGGCCCCCTAGAACATTATTTTATCTGGGTTGAATAATGCTGTCCATCACACTGGGCACAACTAGCAGCAGAAATATTTTTCTTAATATACTCATGTATGTAGATGCCATATAAGAAAGTATGTGGTTATTGGAGAAAGAAATACATGGCAGCATGCAGGCTTAGTAGCTAGCACATGCAGCCCTTGGGTCCCAGGTTTTCTCCTTAGCCAGGAGACTTTTTTCATGACCTCCCGTGTAATGGCTTGTGTTCACTGCTTTAATATCCCCATCTTCAACGTGCAACGAAAACTTGGATTTTGCCATGGGAAATCTCCTATGGGTTGTGACGTGCCTGTATACATAGGCATGTCATAGCCTGTGATGCCCCGTGGCGAGTCAATCACAGTGCAGGTCCCCACATTGTCATTAATATGAAGCTGGGTGATGTCGGCAATGACACATTAATAGACAATGGACACTCTCCATGACATGGTCAGAACTGAAAAACATTAATTTTGACCACCAGTTGTCAAGGACTACATATTGGCCAGGTTTGGGTAGAAAATTCTTGAACTCATCTTTAATTTATAATTGTCTGTTAGAGACTTTAATACTAAAATATGCTCTGATCCAGGCCCCCTGAGCACCAGCGTTGGACAATCCTGATATTAACTACTGTAACCCATCATGAATGTTACAACCTTATATAAATAGAGAGAGTTTGGAGTTCAAGTGATACCGTTTATTGGCTAACTGAAGTCATTAGAGAAGCAAGCTTTCGGGATATCGCAGATCCCTTCTTCAGGCTAATACAATTCTGGTTTTAGAAACTCACATTTATACACAAAGAGTTACAAGGACATAAATATTGAAAAAAAACAAATGTTTTCTCAAGACACACTGTATTGGCCTGAAGAAGGGATCTGCGATATCCCGAAAGCTTGCTTCTCTAATGACTTCAGTTAGCCAATAAACGGTATCACTTGAACTCCAAACTCTCTCTATTTATCAATGGCTAACACGGTACAACACTCTACTATAACTTTATATAAAGTAATTTACATTTAAGTATAGCTGTGTGACTTCTTCCACCCAAGATGCTTGGAAAAATTCTTCAAAGAGAAACATTAAATGCGTCCCGAGGACTTCTATGTAATTCTATGAGATTTTTATTCAGTAGGAGCTCTGTGAGCTTTTAGATCATGATGCTGAGATAGATGTTTAATTATACATAACAATGTTTAGTTGAGTGAAATGCTGTGAGCAGCAGATATGGGTCCAGAGCCATACGGTGGTTTAGGATTAGATTAGTAACAATATTTTACTTCTTTGTTGTTAATTCTTACAGAGCAGCATGATGGCACAGTACAAATGAATAAATACACAGGACACAAGTGGTGATCGGCAAATGCACATTTATACTGTGAGCTATAATCTGTGGGCATTTGTAGATATGCTGGTGTTTACTCCAGAGCAATTCAACTGTATTGTGAAGAATTCTGTTACATTCAGTGAGGCTGTTTGTGTTAGCTGCACGCTATTTAGTACAAGGAAGTCTATAATTTAGACCCAATCTGTGGATTCTACAGTGATGGTGTGACCATTCTCTGACACACAACCTTTTTTGGTCTATGAATAGATTTCCCCTTGCTCCCTGTTTAGAGAAGCATTTTATTGCTGGGGTATTCTAATATTCTTAAATTATGTACCAAAATATACATACATATACAGATATTGAATTAGGGGAACACTTGGGAATCTAAAGATAGTAAATTGTGTCCTGTGATACCCTAAAGGTGGCCAGTGGGCCTCTTTTTTATATACTATATCTATGCTATTCCTATTCACCTCTGTGAAAGTCTTCTATATGCAATAATCCAAAAATATTCTGTCTCTGTTTTACTTAGAACCATTACTGCAGCAAGTTGTATCTTCTATACACAGTTACGTTAACTTGTTGTCTGTGTGTTTAATTGTACACTACAGGTGCCCATACACTGTGCGCATCCATGGTTCACCGTTTCCTTCCTTCCTTAAAAAATCGATCGTTTAAACATCTATTTCTTTGACCTGAATGGATTGACCAAAATATTGGAAATCTTACATAAAATTAATCAATCAGTGATCGGACATGTCGGTAAATGTTAGTAGATCGTTCAAGTCTATCTGACGGCTTTTCTAGATATTTAGATAGATTTTCTATCCAATGGCTATATAAAGGATGTACACAAGACTTTGCAAAGGAATCATTTGGTTTGAAACGATCACATGTTGGTTCTCTGTCGGATCCAATTGTGAGCCCCCGATCAATTGGACGCGATCACTCGGACAAGGTGGTATGCAGCGATCGGATGCTCTTAATTGGCTGATTGATTGCAGCTCCCATTCCCGCTGAGATCGCCGGAATCAATTGGGTGAGTGATCAATTGGCCATGGAATCCGACACGTGTATGGCTAGCTTTTGATTGATAAGTAGATGAGTTGTAGTAGATTGATAAGGTTGTCTCCTTGCTTTTTCCTCTGGGCCGTATGATTGTCTGAAAAGAAGGCCAGATTTGGTGAGGTGGAAATGTGTGGGGGCCAATTAGCTTGACTTTCTTTGAAGCCTTACCATGCAGACTCTATGCACATTGTAGTGTACTGGTAATACTAAGGTGTGTGTTGAACAGTACACACCACACACTTCCCATGCACTCACTGTGTGGGTAAAAATGCACTGTGTTGCACATATGCATAACAATGCACATGCAAGTGTGAATGGTATTCCAGGGGGGGGGGGGGGGGGGGGCTGGCCCTTATTCTTAACCTGTGTTTGAATGGGGAGGGGGGTCAGAAAATGTCCCTAAAAACAATTCTAAAATAGTTTGTGCTGGAATTAGTTACATTTAAATGAGAAAAGCATTAGAGGCACCTCCAGCCTCTGCTGTACTTCTGTGGACCACAAAGCCCTTAAGATGTCCATTTGTGTATTTTAGCAATGTTCTGCTAATACAGGACCTATCAATACATTGTTTTAGGATAAATAGACCCATAATCAGAATATGGTGCTGTACTTCTCAATTCTTATCGAAGGCGATATGTTGATGGCAGAGTGTTACTTCAGTCATTCACACCTCTACCTCAGTGTTTTATTAATATGGAGAATCACTTATAGTGAATCTTGTTGAGCAGAGAAAGAAACAGCCAAGGATGAGAGGAGCCCTTAGGATTTGAGACTTAATAATTACAGAAAACAGCAACTGCAGTCGCTGAAGCATCTTCTGCTGATATGATGAAATCTACAGAACGGAAAGTGGTTCTGCTCTGCAGATCACCCAACAAGGCTCTTGGGATATCCTTCTGCTACCTATTTTGTCTCCTAAATAACGGAGATTACCTGAGTCAGTAAAAAGTCAGCTGCATGTAGGAATGAAAGGGAAGAAGCCATTCAGGCAATGAAAACATTATTCACCCATCTCTGGTTACAGTGACTATATTTATTACATGCCAAGTTCATGTATGCCAATACATAGAGGTTCACCATGCAATTGAAATTAACCATACACGGGCCGATTTTGCGCTGCCCACATTGAGCGTTCAAACCTGAATGAAATTCCCACCCGAATGAAATGTCGAATGTACAAGGATCCGACATATTGGTAAATCCTTGTTCAATCACCTTTTCTAGAACAATTGTTCAGGAACCGATGCGTGTATGGGTACCTTTAGGGTCTCACTTTATTTCATGCTCAGCTCAGCCGTTTTATTCAAATACAGTACAAAGAGAATGGCTGCTGTCATTTGTGGGTCTCAATGTTGATGTAGTGTGTGTGTTTATGTGATAATCTAATGAAATGCTATGTGTAGGAGGAGAAAGGAAACAAATGTAACAAGCAATCTTATTGAGACAAATTCAGTGTTCCAGTTCATGTTTTTTTATTTTGCAGAAATCTGATTAAAATGGAGATTTACCATCTCCTATGCATGTATCAAGCTGTTAGATGAACATGAAATGTTATAATTGCATGACTACATGGAGAGCAATTGTCCCCATGCAAGATCATGCTCACAATATGGTTTTTGACCATATGGTTTTTTTTAGTTCTTCTGATTTCTTCACAATGATATTCCAAAGTCATTGTATTGCTTCCTCGATATTGAGGTCGCCTAATTCTATAGTTATAGAAGTTTAACAGGGTTTACCAACATGTTGGTTCCCTGTTTGACCGAGCAGGATCGATTGATCGGGCTGGTAGAAAGGCCGGCCGGCTCGATTTTGTTTATAGATTTCAGCACATCGAGCACCATGAACACTATCTATTCAAAAATCGAGCCATGTATGTCTAGCTTAACTTTGTATTCATGTACAACTGCTGGTTTTGTTCTTGGCTGAAAGACAAGTGTTTGGCTTAAATTTCAAATTCAACAACCCCCCCCCCCCCCCCCCCAGTCTCTAGAGTCTTAGCTAAATACTTTGCTCTCTATTGAGAATGACGAGTCCTTCTGGGAAAAGCACTTCTGCAAGAAAAGTCCATGGAGAAACACATGATTAGTTTGATCAGCTGACTTCTTGGTAGTGCCCTGATTTGCTGATCCTGGTTTATACTACATTCAAGGCAGAAGTGAGAAATGATCAAATGTTCCTGCCAAAAAAATCAGGGAATAGAAAATCAGCTGATTAAATCTATCATGTGTTTTCCCTGTCTAAAGCTAGCCATACACAGGTTGATTTTAGATTCAATCGTGTGCGATTTAAACATTGATTGATCATACCACCACACAGTGAGTGCAATCTCCATAGTACAAACACATATACATCATTCTAAATACATAGAAAAAAATGCCAGATACTCATACAACTAAAAATGTACCAAAATGTCTGATCACTTTTCGATTGATTTTATGTTTGATTTCAAGCATTTGGAAAACTATTTCAGGACAATCAACTTTTTAAGAACAATCGATCATTTTAAGTTGTTGGATTAGAAATATTGAACCATGTATGGCCAACCTTTAGTGTTGCTCTAGTCATTGCAGGGGATGCCCTTTTTTTCCCAGGTGGCTAGAATGTTCACCGATAAAAATATAACTTGTCATTAAAATTGTGTGTCGAAGTGTTTAACACAAACTCTTTTAAAAACTCCCCCCTTGTGATTTGTCCAGTCCAGCCACTACTGTGCTTTGGTGTCAATGGAAAATAATGGGGGGGGGGG
>CM070039.1:38609669-38625223 GCA_036250615.1 Ptychadena robeensis | reverse complement strand
GGGGGGGGGGGCACTACCTGTTCTAGTGACCAATGTCAAATCTAGCCATTTACTGTCCGTTTCTCCCTCGATAGATAAGGGACAGACTGCAGCGTGATGACGACTTTATGTCATTTGTGACAATACTTTGGATAGGGACTGCCATAATGGGATCGGTCGGGAATTTAACAACATGTCGGATCCCTGTGGGCGATTCCTGGTTGATCCTGCCAGATGGATGCACCCGATTTTTGGCCGAGTGACCGCCAGGCAATTGGTGGGAATGTGCACGGTGGTCAAAAATCGGGTGCGAATCTGCCCATGTATGGCTACCGTAAAGCGGTTTAAAACTCAAACTCAAAAAAACACACAGGCACAATACTCACCTGTCAGTAGTTCAGATACTGGAAAACTGCTACACAAACCCCCCCCCCCCTACACCATACTCACTTTACTTGCTTGCAGTTCTCATGCTGGCATCTTAGATCCTGGAGACATGCAGCATCTTCCGCCCTCACTGCTACCCCTCTCCTCCCCCCCCTTCACTCCTCCTCCTGTCTCTTCTCTGTCGGAGTGTGGGGGGGGGGGTCGGGGTGTGGAGGGGGAATCAACTTCGGTGGCCTTGATCTCAGCAGTATCGGGTAAGCTCCAGCCAAAACTGCCAGGTGGTAGGTCCACTTTAAGAAGAATTTTCCTATCAGTTTTACCCTCTCAGTGGTATTCTCGAGTGTGGCTATATTTTAGATAGTGAAATTGGTAATCCCTAACTACACTCTTTGTAGCTTACCTACTTTAGCTTTGCCGGTACCATTGCAGAGTGTCGGCATCCTCCGCTCTTCCCACTGGATTCATCCAGATTCATCCAGAGGCGGGGGTTGGGATGCCCTCGCCATATGCTTGCATTGTAATACAATCATATGATGATGCAGGGAATGTGGGGGGTTACTTAAACGGTCTGGAAATACATTGTACGATAATTGGAAGCAAAAAGTAGATTTGAGGGTACCGCCACGATGGATAAAGACATTGATTCTCCTCCTGTCCTGTAAACTCACCAATGTCAAAGCCTCACAAGGACAAAGAAGGTGATTCATTCCAGTAGTGACAGTAGCCAAAGTAGTGTCCAATCCAAAGGAAAATACAGGTTTTTAGGTAGTTTGACTATATTATAGTTTGTGAATTCTGAAATACTGATTTTAATCTTTCAAAGAACTAACCTACTACAGCAGCTGGAATATGTAGAGCAGTACATAAAATGTTAATACAGTTCACATATGATTTATAATATTTTGAAAAAATTACGATCTGATATAGAATCTGTGTATTGCTGCAATGAATGTTGGAGTAAGTGTTAATTGAAGTTGCAGTATGAATCACTTTAGAATTATTTTCTGTTTATTTTGTCTATGAAGATATTAATTTCATGTCTGAATGTTGATGTCTGCTGATGTTCTTGGCAGGTAGCTATTAGGATAATTAGGTAGGGGTGGTGTCACCCTGTGCGATATCCTATTCAAAGAGCAGAATCAAATATTCAACCTCTGTTATCGCTGACTTTTCTCTTCCCTGTCATAGATTAAATCCTAAAGGTCTGATGTGATGGTGTTAATCTGTTCTCTCTGGAGATTAGGGTCAGTATAAGGGCTATATCTTTCAAATGACAGTGGAATCCTGCTGATATCCTGAGTCATAGCTGAGATCTCAATTATATATAGCTGTGGCTTCTCACATTTATTCCTGGCATTATATCTATATTTTAGTAGACATGTGGTGTTCATCTATCTAACACATACAACCCTCCTGACACAGAGAACCAGTAGATAAAAAGTGGTTTAGTAATGCACAATTGAAATTACAGAATACTGCCACACACCATATGTACATTACATGCTATTAAATGTGAATGGCAACCCAAAGCTTTAGGGGGTGGGAACCAGACTGACCCTCCCACCAAGGAAAGGGAGTCGACTGGGTTTTCATTACAGAAGCTGAAAAAAGGTAATAAATAGTTGCTCACAACTGTCAGCAGTGATCGCACAATGTCAGTGGCCAGAAAGGCCATCAGGTAGGGGTACGGAACCGGGCAAAATTCACAAAGTACAAATTGTTCATCATGAGCATACCGGTTAATTTTAAAATAAAAAAACTAACAAAAACCGGGTGAATACAGGAAGTGATGTCACTTCCAGTATATGCAAATGTGGTTCTTCCATGTTCCGGGTTCAGTTCTCTCTTGGCTAATTTAGCAGGGAAAGGGAGTTACTCTCCCTCATGCTTGTGCTGATAATATGCAGGGTGGCACATTAGCAGAGAGAGAAAAGCCCTCTCCCTGCTATATTCCCCCCATTAAAAGAAACAAGGAAAAATCCAGAATTTATTGAATTTGAGATTTGGTCGGGAAAGCCAGATAAAAAACGTGACTTTCCTGGCCAAAATGGGAAGGTATGATCATGAGGGGTGAGGGGTGGGTGATTTAGTAGGATGGAGGTCTGTAGCTCCCAAAATGAAGAGTGTGTGGCCCCCCTGTAAAAGACTAATAGGGACAAGAACACAACCTAGTGCAATAAAGTTCAGTTCTGTAAATTATAAAGTAAAAGATAAAATACTCACAATAATGGAGGTACAAAACAGGCAAGGAGTGATCTCCTACCAGGCCACGTGTGTTCAGCTGCGTGGATACCAGAATGACGTCACTTATTCATAACCAGGAAGTGACGTGATTCTGGTATCCACACTACATAGATAGCGGTGCTTGTGGGTTCAGTTGGATCAATGGGACTCATTTGGGGCGTCAGCCTTTTGTCAACCATTTATTACAGGAAGTTCCTGCACAAAGCCAAAGTATTGTACAGATGTGGAGTAAATGCACAAACCAACAATAATTAAGTAGGAATACAAATGTCTCATGCATTAAATATTCAATATTTGCTGTGTGTCCGAGTTTAGCTTTATATGGCTCAGTGAGCTGCTTTCTCTCTTCCAGGTTGAGAGTTGCTGTGCAGGGAGTTACAGGAGGCTGCTAACAAAACAGATTAAAGTACTTATCTTAGCTCTACGTAAAATACATTTAATTACTTGTAATGAATTCATAACTGGATTAAAAAGTGGCTATTTATAACTGCATTTAGTTTAGATTTAATGTGATTTAGTTCATCTTATTTAGCATCCAAAGGCTGATAGAGTTGGATCATACTCTTTCGATATTTGTAAGTGCCAAAGTCCAGATGTTGAATTCAGACTATCCAAAAAAACAAAGAGATGTCCGTGAGGTCCTTATTCGCTGTCACTTTAGCTGACCTTCCCTCTGGGCAGTATTATAAGACTCAGCCTAGCTCACATATACTCAGCACTTCTGAATGCACCATGCTTGGTCCTTGTACTTTCATTTCTTATATTAGTGGGACTGGCCAAGCTCATTTAAATGCTAATACACAGCCATCTGCTCCTTTAGCATGACTGTGCACTGGGCCATGTGACATCAATTAATATAATTGTGAGCTTTTCATCAGCTCAGCCTCAGTGTCGCACAGACAGAGCAGCATCTGCCTTGCTTTATCCTTCTTCATCACACTTTACTGTGACCATTGGGGTCTGCGTTGCAATAGTATAGGAAATATACACAATAGCAAACATAAATTATAATATATTTAAATCTTTGTAACTGCTAAGTCATTAATGCTGAAGAGAACTCCATTTTTGGGGCATTTATAGTAACATTTTAACATACAGATTAAAGGCTCCCATACACGGGCCGATTTTTCACCGGTCGATCACCGTTCACGAGATCGATCGGCGATCAATCAAGTTCTGCCCACCCTGAACAATCGACCAAACATAAGAATCAACTAAAAATCTCATGCTCACATCACTCATATACATATAATGCAACATTCTTATTATTAATTTAAAAAAAAGCTCACCAAAAATATATAAAGAAAATGATCAGTTTTGTTATTGGCTTGTCTATTAAACACTTTATAATTTAACATTTTGTTTTGCTCTTGTGTTGCCTTTGTCTTTTGCTTGGCCAATAGACTTGATACCATTACAATCATTATAGGATCAGGGAAAGGACTTGATCCCATTTACTAGATGTATAAGTGAAACGTTCCTCATGCTAATACACTCACTTACATATTACTAGACATATTCCTACTTGCTCATATATACTGTGAAGGAAATTAAAACAAGCAACATCATTTTTTTTTGTAATACGTTAGAGACAGAATAAGGCCATACAGAATATACATCGTCAGCAATATTTAGCAGTTTTGTATTACTGCAAAAACCCTACTGTATTACTGTATTACTTAGCAAAAATGCATCTGTGTCATAACCATCGCCATTTCTTAAGTGTAGGTTAGATAATGAAAGTAGATCTTTGACTTGCTGCCCTGGGATGCATGCCTATATATCTTTAATAGGAGATTTTAATCAGGCCTTAAATGTATTAAAATTGGCATCAGATAGACAAATTGTATTTTAAAGGTCAACTAAACTTAACATTTAATTTTGTGAAATATTGAATGAAAACTTCCAGCAATATTTTTTTCATAAATAATTACATGCCATGCAAAGTTATAACACTGGCTATATGTCTTCACAAAACCTAAAATTATATTTATAACTAAACTTAAATACTGCAATAGGTTGACTATGGACTACAGACTATATGTCTTAAACTGGCCATGCACCTTTAGATCTCTCTGTCAGATCTCCTTTACATCTACCAACAACTATGTCGTGCCGGGTCCTCTGTGATTGAACACAGGTAGACTTGATGGTTTAGAAAGTCCCTCATATTACATGGTTTTGGTAAAACAAATGGAGATCTAAAGGAAATCTGTGAGAGAAATCTAAAGGTGTATGGCAGTGGTGGGCAAATGAGTTGAAATTGAGGGCCACAAGTGGGGCCCTCTGCATCACCAAAAGGGCCGCACATAACATCGATCCAGTCCCTATCCTCATCAACATATCTCGGCAGGCGGTGGAGCAGATCCTGACAGGCAGTCAAAACCCGACAGCGCCCCTAGGAGCAGTGGTCATATGTAAACTTGGTTTCCCCCAATCAACATTGACAATTTTACTGATGTAGGACCGCCAAAGTTGATAAGGAAAGCTGGCTTAGTGTGTAACCACTTCACAGGTGAGTTGCTATGCCCTATGCATTAACAGTAACAGGTTTTGGGGGCTGCATGTGAAGGACCAAGGGGGGCCGCCGAACAACGACCAAATGGCCGCATGCAGCCCCGGGGCCTCAGGTTAGGCACCTAGGGTGTATGGAGACCCTTAAACTTTATACTGTGAAAAATGTTATATTTTTATTATTAACTTTTATTATTAAAGCACCAGCTCATTTCACATCAACATACATTAAAAAGAGTTTATATGCTACAAAAGCTAACACACAGGTACAGAGTAGGACATGGGAGTAGAAGAGCTGGATTGTCAAGACTTTTTGGGAAATGTTAAAATCTCAGCATCGATTACCTGGCACACCAAAACAAGGTTCTGATGTACAAGAACAGTAGTGTTGAGCACTGGAATTAGTCCAATGCCAAAGCCTTTATATGTAAAATGGATTACAGCCCCTCCTAGGAAAGGATAATGCACATGAGCACTAAGGCTAAATTTACACTCGTTTCTCTGGCTGCTGCAGGCACATAGGCGCTTGGGGTCATTTAGATCAGTGTTTTTCAACCTTTTTTGGGCAAAGGCACACTTGTTTCATGAAAAAAATCGGAGGGCACCGACGATACGCATAATTGCGGCGCACTTCCGGTCCCCGCCAGAAGTAAGTCATCAGCAGGTGCCCCGCTGGAACGCAGGTGCGTACCAGCAGAGCAAAAACACCGCCCCTGGTCTGTGGGGACGCGTGTTGCTAAGCAACCGCATCCTCACAGAGCCGGTCCGTGTATAACACGGATCGGCTGTATAAGTCTTATAGTATAAGACTTATACAGTCGATCCGTGTTATACATGGACCGGCTCTGTGAGGAAACGGTTGCTTAGCCCTCCTATCTAGCTGCCTCTTATAGTATAAGACTTATACTATAAGAGGCAGCTAGATAGGAGGGCCGAGGGTGGGGTCAAAAACCCACGGCACACCAGGCAACATCCCGCGGCACACTAGTGTGCCGTGGAACAGTGGTTGAAAAACACTGATTTAGATAACAACCCCATGACAGGTCTATGGTGCTAAAGCCCGAAAACCGACCAGCGGGAGCAAGTAGGCCATGTTAATGTGTTGTTTTTTGAACAACAGTGTAAATTGAGCCCAGGAAAAGGCTCTAAGGAGTGGAGTAGAGACATGTTGGAAGGAAGGTGAGTATTTTACCAGGCACCCTATGTTCCAAAGGGTTTGTGAGACTTATTAAGAGACCACTATTCTTAGTTGTTCTTGTAAGTTGTATGAGGGATTGGTAGTTTTAAATGCAAAAAAAACATAAACCCTAAAATTGGGTATCTGTACTGCTCATCTGCCAATGATCAAAAATTCCAACAGTTTTATATTTGGTGAGGTGTGAACCTGATTGGCAAGATGCCCCCCACCCCCACCGTACATTCCTATATTAAGTTATTTCTTTGAGTTGAGTTTCAGTTGGTGCATAATGACTAAAGGTACCCATACACATATAGATGGGCGCTTGATCGATGGCCGCTTAGAGCGCTGTCATCACGCCATGTGCACTCTTGTCATCGCACGGCAATTAAACACCATCCATCAGTCTATCCCACTCAAAGACAGGGTGGTTGAACAGGTAACGGACAATCTGTAAATCCTGATGGAATAACATTCCTTTGGATGGTGGCAGAGAGCTCACACATTCTTTGGGTGTTTTAGGTGGTTTTCAATCACTGACAACTGCCTCCATTACTTAGGGCATCCATGCAATAATTGTCCCTCTAACATGATATATCCCATTAGCTGGGCAGTTTTTTTTGGCCTGCAGTTAGTTTACATTAGAGAGAGGACAAACTGCTGAGCCCATAGAAAGAAATCTAAGATTTTCAGTGCCTGTTGTAAACTTTACGTTTTCTATCTGTAATAAGTAATGTCTACAAAATTCCAATAGATACAGACAAGGGTTGCTTTAAAATTATGTTTAAATAATAATAATAATAATTTAGTGATTAATAATATGTTCACAGGTTAATTTTTTCACTGCTTTACTAAATAAAAGACTTCAAACATTAAAAAATCACTAGTTTAGTTGTCAGAGGATTTTTCGAGATTTTTTTATTTAGTAATGATAAAAACAATGAAAAAAGCAGTAATGGGCAGGACACTGGGAGTTGTGTACTGATTCTTTGCACCCTTATTTTGCCTACACTCTTATTACGGAAATGTTCATTGCTTTTAATGTACATTTTGACCTCTATTAAATTTTGGCATGGTGCTCGGTTTATGATAATGTGTGTCAGGCTCCAATCATAGATTATTCACACTCATCAGGGAGTTATCAAATTTAATTAAAGATGAGAAAATGGATACACATTACTCAGCTAAACAAAAGGAGGTGAATAAGGAGTAACTTCTTCCAAACAAAAGACGTAAAATGATGATAACAAAACGTTACTATAATATTGTTTTGCATTCTGCAACAGTAAACACCTTTGCCTTAAACGCATATGTTCACTTTTTTTGTAAAGAGAGCAGTGATTACAGATAGTAGAACTGACATAACTGAAGCTGTTATTGCAAAGTTTTTGCAATCTGGCTGTTTCTTAAAGGTAGCCATACATGGGACGACTTTCACTAGATCTTTGGGCCGATCGTCCGCAGTGTGTATCCCGTGTGGTTGCTCAGCTGAAAACCAGGTGCGTCCACCTGGTCAGATCGAGCAGTAATCTCCTGCATGTCGGATCGCATGGTGATCCGACATGTTGGTAAATTCCTGGCCAATCCCATTACTTTGAATGGTGACGGCAGTCCCCATTCAAAGTAATGTCCGGCACACAAAGGGTGCCGGCCGATCCTCTAAAGGGCCGGCTGCAGCGTGATGACATATTGTAGCATTTATCGCTACCTTAAGACAGAAAAGCTTATTTGTACTTTATTTGCCAAAATAGTATCTAGCCCCGGCCTCTCATTTACTGCTAGGGAGAATAGAATTGACGTAAGCACATAAACACAAAAAATATCACAAGAGTGGATGGATAAAAAATTAGTTGCTGGTGTCTAGATGTGCTGCACACAAGATGACACCTTCCACACATATACTGGCCATGGTAGTTTTTATATGAATACATGCTGATATGGCCATTGCAGCTGTGGCATGCAACATTCTAATGCCAGTTTGTGACAATCTAAATCTCATTCTAAGTTTACTTTTAGAGTTTGAGTTTGCCTTTATATAGGTAGCACTTTTCCCACTTGGGAAATATACTGAAACTTACCAGAAAAACACCTGTCAAAGTCAGGTAACTTCCTCTGTGTAGCATTACCCACAAATATCTAATTAGAGCATCATAGGCTCCTCACAGTGGCCTTCAATTTTTTATTGGCCTCAAATCTAATGCACCCACCTTAAATCAGGCCATAAATCGTCCCTGAAAACGATCTAAAGGTAGCCATACACGGGTCGATTTTCCACACGATTCCTGGCCGATCGATCACCAGGCGCGTGCACATCGATCGACGAGGAATCGAGTGCAGCCCACCTTGACCAATCGACCCCGCCCGATCGACTTGGCCCCCAAATCGGATCGGCCAGAGAACCAACCTGTTGGTCTTTTCTGATCGATTGAGCACACATCAAGGGGAGTTGACATTTGTGAAGCGATCGATCGGGAACAGAATCGCCCAGGAATCGGTGGCCTAAGGTGGTAGGCACAGACTTGATTGGGCGATCGATCGACGCCTGTGGCTTCACCGGAATCGATCGGATGGGCGATCGATCGCTCACGAGTCGACACATGTATGGCTAGCTTAAGAAATTACGCACATGTCCGTAATTTTTGGTTGATCTCATTACTTTGCATGGGGATGCAGGTAAAAGCTGGCACACAAAGGTGTGCGCCCGATTCTCAGCACGATGATGGCATCACGCGTGGTCAAACTGCTAAGAAATCACAATTAAAATGAACCATCTATGCCCGGCTTTAGGTATAAATGTTATATGAAGTGAAGGCACCAAACAAAAGAGAACTTTGTATGCATATGTTTAGAAGTCTTGTTTATGGTACACATCCTTTTCTGGGCACTCAGGTGCATGCAAGGCAAACATACTAAATTATTTTGTTTTAAATATTTTGTTTAACATATCAAATTGATATGAGAGTTTCCTATACATTCGCACATTTTATTGTTTACACAGGAAAGATAAAAAACCGATACCGCCGTCGGGATACATTGGTCTGTTTTAATGGATCCTAATTTTTATCTCAGAGTGTATGGCTAGCATAAGATCTGAAAAAACTATATGTTTCTATGGATAACACCTTCACTTTCTTTCCTTGTCATGATGCCCACAATATTTTATTAGCACAATTTGGCTGAATAGGTTGTTAATATATACAGTAGCTCTATACAACTTGTAACTACACGCCTGACAGGGTGTGCCAGTATATATATTTCTTTGCCAGCTAGAGAGCCACATGTTTCTTTATGCTGGTTTAATATCTTATGAATTTTAAGATTTTATTTTCTTACATCCAAACTACTAAAGTATTCAAAGGGAGACTTTCTGAGGCACCTACATAGGTTGAACTTTACTAATACCACCCAAGTCTAACACTTTCACACCCACCCACAACAAGTTCCAAATTCTTATGCTGACCTCCATAACTAGTAAATTGCTTGCAGGGCAATATGGCAGACCACTGGATCTTGGTGTGAGAAGTGAAATCTAATGCCAAGTTTTACATTCACTGTCTCTTTACCTTAACCTTTAGGCAGGATTTACCCGATCAGTCATGTTGTGTCTGCTGGGCAGTTGCCCATAGACTTAGCCATGGGGATTCACAGTCACCCACCTGCACAATATACAAAATTTAGACCAATGGACATTCTTTTCTTCTGCCCAGAATTTCTTGGTTGGTTGGGATATCCTGCAGAAACACACCCGCAACTGTATTCTAGAACGCTACACACTAGAAATCAAGCAAGTGATACCTTCATAGTAGGGCTATTTAGCTTTTTGAAAAATTACACAAGCATTCATGGGAAGAGGGCAGAAGAAAGATATGGTAACTTTTTGTAAACAAGAGTTAAAAGCTGATTATATAACATTTTATAGGCAGCTATATGCTGTTGTAGAGAAATTTCTCATCTTGGACATTTCTTTGAGCAGACTACAAGTAATATAGACTTGTGTGAAGTCATTAAATCCTGTGTGTGGGCTGCACTGAAGGGAATGTAAGTTCCTCTAATATTTTCTTAAGTTTAACACTTTCATGACCTCCTATACTCCTCCTATTTACTTGTCTCTGCCTGCCTCAACCTGAAGGGTAAATATAGTTAAAATATGGACATGGAGTAATACTACAAACAAAAAAAAAGCCTTAGATGAGTGAGCCATGATTGTAGGGTGCGAGCGATTCTCAGAGGGAGTCAGGCACGGCAGGGTGGGGAGGGTTTTGCACTCAGGCTTTGAAGGTATCACGCTTGGTAAGCTGCATTCTTTACAGCATAATAGGAAGATTCAGAGTGTGAATGTATATACAGACACCTGTGCATAGAAAAGATGAATGAAGACAACTATATCTGAACTCCCATCCTGACTTCCAACCTTTATCTCTGTTTTATCTATTTGTTTCATGTTTTGTTTACCTCATTAGAATCCAAGACCAAACTGAAAGTCTATTAAAAGGCCACAGACCACCAAAATATTTCATTTTGTCCTTTTCTTTAAAGTCCCAACAAATGATTATATATCCCACTGCCCAATTGTCCTCACTAAGGGTTATTGTTTCATCATTGTCCTCAGCCCTTATATTGAACAATGATGCTTCTCTATAAACACAGTCAGATCAGGATGACCAGTCTGACATTGCCAACATTTACACATATATAAAACATACATCTATTTAGTATATGAAAGATTGTTTTACAATTTTTTATGGTGTCAGCCTACTTCAACTGGATGAGAACCTTGAGTTGGGAACAAAATGTAACCAGTATTTAAGCCCCCATAGACGTTATGTTTACCTGCTGATCTCCCGGTAGGCCAGTTGTGCTGAAAATCAGCTGTTTGCCCTTTGTGTGTCGGCATTTACTTTGGATGGGGATGTTGGTCCCCATTCAGAGTAATGAGATCTATCAAAACATTACAGACATGTTCGTAATGCATTAGATAGATTTGTGCCGATTTAAAGTTTTTAACTTATATAAAAAAAACACACATACATTAAACAGACACAAAACTCACCTGTCAGCAGTTCAGATCCTGGAAAACTGCTACACAAAAAAACCCCACAGCATAATCACCTACTCTCCCTGCAGTTCTCATGCTGGCATCTTAGCTTCTGGAGACCTGCAGCTACTTCCGCCCTCACTGCCCCCCTCTCCTAACCCCTCCACTCCACATCCCCCTCCTGTCTCTTCTCTGTCCCAGCTGCAGAGCTCCGTGAGGGGGTGCTGACGTGTTCCTGCCTGGGAGAGATGTCCCAGACACCACTTCGGCTGCCTAGCCTCCTGCTGTCAGAAAAAGATTATATAAATGAAGATTTAATAAAAAAAAATTTTTTTACAGAAACATATTATGTGTTTTTAATACAATTATACCCCTTGGAAAATCCCACCCTTCCTCCATATTTTGGAAGAAGCACATTTTTTTTGGAGCTAAAAAATCTACAGGAGTCGGTTAAGAAAAGCTGTTTTTACTTGTGGGTCTGTCTATTTGTAATAAGCGTTAACAATGGCAGTGTCTTTTAACACCAGGACAAATGTGTTAGAATATTTTATCATTGCGACATAACTTTGGATTTGTTACAGCACAAAAGAATTAGAGATTTTCTGATACCAACACTTTTTTTTATTCTGTATAGCGTAGGGGACCACTTTGTTTTAAGGAATGTTTTACCTCCTATCCTATAGACTCCACAGGAAATACTATATGTACATACCATATTAAGTATCTTTGTGGTTTTCTATTTAAAAGGAAGAAATACAGCAATGAAACATGACAATCATTCTAACCTCTCTACCCACCATTTAAAATTACATTTCGCCTTAAGTTATGCATTAACCATCAATATAACTCGTATGTCAACATGTAAACCAATATATGATACATCTGCCATAGCAGCCTGGAGTTTTTTCTTACCTTTTTTTGCTCTTGATTTCTGGGTATTTATTAGAAGCAATCCAGGGTTTGATAAATGGTGTGTGACAAAAAATTGCAAATACTAAATGTGCAATTATATACATGGTTACAAATATTTATACATGTTTTGTTGTGAAAGACCTTAAGGGCCCTTTCACACTAGCCACGCTGTTCTTGCATTTGACGGTCTTTGCCAATAGTGTCCATTACCAGCAAAAATAACAGTGTATGGGAGATGCAAAAATGCTGGCTTCAGGGTGTTTTCATTAACACTTGCTATGCCAAAAACCCAAGCTATGGAAACCTGTGTACTTTGTACCTTCAAATATTTTATTTGTTAGTATCTTTCAGTTTATTTGCCCTATAGATTCTTCTTCTTCCTGCATCACCTATTTTCTGCTTCACATTCTGGTTGTGAATTTTTTGATGACAAGCTCTTTATGAGGCTTCTTCTGGGCTGTTTGCTCGAACCTAGTTCAGGCAGAGATTGTTTACAAAAACAAACTCACCCCGAGCTTGGATCGGGCATGCCTACCTATCCTCATGAGGGCAATTCTGAATCATGTTGGACCAGCCGATCGCTTTCGGCACCACCTCTTCAGCGTGATGCCAAAGGTCAGGGTGGCTCAGCTCAGGGTGGCTCCATGTTATGGAGGTGGCATCAATTTCCCGGCCCTCATGTGTAGAGGGGAGGGCAGAGAATTCTGTGTACTTTGCTATGATTGCTATACGATGCCATATGGGCATACCGCCAGGATGCATAAACAAAGACTTTATGCTCCTTATTTACAGATGGTGATAGGTGGCACTTTTTTTTAAATGCCTAGAGATCATTGGCAGGGTAAAATTTTACGTGTTCTAAAGAATAGTTGACTGCAACCCCTAGAGCACTATTCCCTAAACTTTGCCCATCAACATAGACTTCTGAGCTAGATACATAGAAAGAAAGTTAAAAATATGTCTAATGACTAACACATTAATTAATTCTGTTCTGCATACAGTGTATATAGAAAGTATTCACAGCGCATCACTTTTCCCCACATTTTGTTACCCTAAATCATGGGTCTCCAAACTACGGCCCGCGGGCCACATGCGGCCCGCAGAGGAGTCTGATCCGGCCCGCCAGCAGTGATTGCAGTTCGGCCGCCAAGTTACCTGCCTGCATATTCACTCAGTGTCACGGCCCCCTCAGGGATGACGTCAACCGCCTCCGCCCACGGCACGCTGTGTGCTGGGAGGGGTGGGCGTGGGGGCGGTGTTGGGAGGGACACTGATGCGCCCATGCGCCTGCCGCTCGGCGGGCGTGTGCCTCAGGCGCGCCGCCGATGACGTCACTGGAGGGCGCCGGCCCTCCAGCTCTCTGAGGGACCGTGATCCGGCCCCCACTTTAAAACGTTTGAAGAGCCCTGCCCTAAATCCTTATTCCAAAATGGATTAGAATAATTTTGTTTGTCAGAATTCTACGTATAACACCCCATAATGACAATATGAAAAAAGGTCACTTAAACTTTTGGCAAAATTATTACTAATTAGTATTAATATATTACGCTGCACAGGGATATTTCATGCAAACAACATGAACATCTCATTTAATTTTAGTATTGAGCATCAGGAAAGGTTGAGATTTTGTCAGGCTAGTAAAAAGGAGATATTATTGGATACAGTTGCTTTGTGTATTTTATTGGCAGTTCAGGCTGGATTATTGATTCTCCTTTGTCTCAAAGTGCTATCAATGGTGCTAATTGATGGTGCGATTATGTCATTTGTGGCTTATTAAGCACAATGCCAATGTGCATTAAAGTTTGGTATAATCAATCAAAAAATGATAATTCTTGATTGCGTTATGTGGGTTATTGTGCTAGATTTGCTGAATAGTGTGTTGCTGAACATAGACGTATGTAATGAAACATCCCTACAATTTTAACATATGATATATCTAATGCTCACATTTTTCATTTGAACAATGCAAATTTAGAGACTTAGGACTAATTCCTCCCAAAAAACGAGAACCGGCTCCGCCCAAAAACTCGACATTAGGCATTCCCTGGTAAATTTTCAGGTGGTTGCCCATAAAGATAACATGGGGGTGGTTGTCAATATCTGTACAAAGCAGTAGGGTGTGTTAGTTCAGCTTTAAGCTCCCTAGTAGGCTCACAGGGCTCACTGACCTCTCTAGCTGCATATACTGTTGAGTATTTTATCTGTAAAGATCACAGGTTTGGCCAGGGTACCACTCCGATTTGCCGAAACGCAGCAACATCATAGTGGCCGTGTCTTCATTTTGAATGGGCGCATATGCATGATGAGCGCACATCCATACGTTGCGAGTATTAGAACGTGATATATGTGTTTCGGCAAAACATAGTGGAGCCCTGGCCTTTGATTCTAAAGGTCAAGTCAGCTTTGGTTAGCTTTTAGCAGTTTAGAACCAAAATACTGGTGATCATCCAAGTTTCTGCTTCCATAAAATGTATAGGGGAAAAAAAAATCTTCACTTCGAAGATGTATTTCTTCAAATGTCTATGGCTATGGAGATATAATATTTTACAAAAGGTTTTAATGCTTGTTCAGAATATGTTTATCTTTTACTATTGTCTGGGCACAGGTAGCTGATGGATATGATGTATGAGAAGCAAATCTTTACAAGTCCTGTATATATTTGAAGGGGGAAGGGGGTTGTGGGGACCGATGGACATAGGGCAGAGGTCCCAGTCTTCAGTTTCTCACACACAACCACCTCACAAATTTTTCCCTAAACAGTAGGGACCTGGGGACTTTAGAGGCCAAAGGGGTACATATAGGTATTGGTCTGTCACATAGCAAGACAGGATAATATTAGTCATCAAAATCACATATATAAGAAACCATCAAGGTCCATTTAACACAAAAGAATGTTCATTCGAAGTAGTAAGGGTTTTTATCTGCCTGCCTGAAAGAAAGGGTTCTCTTGGAGCATCGGTTTTGTGGACATGGGTTAGCTGATCACCTAATATGACCCTTGAATACATTAGGACTATTACCTTTAATACTTATATATTTATATGCAGGCCTCTTTGATACCTTTGGGGAACCCCTGAGGAAAGCTATATATGAAACATATCATTCCTTGATCTATCTTTGGGACCCATGGTTTCCTCCTATCTCCCGCTCCTTCGCAGAACAGGATCTAAGCGACAACTCAGCATTCACTGTCAAATTTATGCTTTATAAGGACATTAAAATCCAACCGGACAAATACCTTTTTACCCTTTTGATTCCTTTCATCCCTTCTCACCATAACCTTCACGGGTACTTCTCTTTGTTCGG
>CM070039.1:38586799-38609644 GCA_036250615.1 Ptychadena robeensis | reverse complement strand
TTGCCGATAAAAATTGGCTTTTTCCCTCGGATGGATCTAACAAAAAATCGCCACTTAGAAAAAATGATTTTGAACGACTCCACAGTTTTGATCGTACATCATAGTCGGATTTTTATCGTCATTTGTTGTCCCAATTTTTTTCATCACTGGGAGTAATAGTAATATCGTGGATGATTTTGTTCATTTAGTCGGAGCGCTACAAGAAAAGTAGGAACGATGTACCGATCACCATTAAAATTTCACACATGTCCGATCAATTGATGACCGATTTTCTGCTAAATTTTGATCGTAAGCTCCCTGTCGGCCATGTGGGCAAAACCAGATTAATGCCGATTAACGAGAAACTTTGATCGGGCTTGGCTTTTATCGGCATTTTCGGCTGTGTATGGCTAGCATTAAGGGCACTATTAATTTTAAAATTCCAGCTTATTCTGTGCCCCTACACATTGTGTTGGCTCTTTAAAAGATGTGGTACATGCCTACCGTTCATAATGTTAAGATGAAGATATCATCATTAAAGCCACTGCTTTTTGGTGCAGTAGACATTTCAGCTTGTTTTTATACCTTACAAGATATATTAACATATGATGTTGTACATATCACTTGTCACCCCTGCTTTTCCACTTTAATGGTAATGGTCCCCTATTAACATATACAGACCTTCAAACATACAGCATGCAACCATTTAACTTAGATCACAAGATTTAGGGAGCCAACATCCCAAATAGATACATTTGAAAGGGGGGATGGGTTGGTGGACCGATTGACCATAGGGCAGAGTCCCGTCCTCAGTTCCCACACAACACCACCTCACAAATTTTTTCCCTAAACATAGGGCACCTGGTGGGGACTTTCGAGGCCAATGGGTACATATAAGGTATTGGTCTTCCAATAAAGCAAGACAGGATAATATATCATCACGTATATTAAGAAACCCTTAGGGTCCATTCACCAAAAAGATGTCTATTCCAAGTAGAAAGGGGTGGTACCCGTAAGGTTATGGTGAAAAGGGAGGAAAGTAATCAAACGTCCTCAACTCGAGCATGCAACTAGCACAATCAAGCCTTCTTAAAACAGAAGGTATTTACCGGCCCATTCCAGCACAAATCCACCCAAACTTTAGATGGAAGCTCTTGTCTTGGGACAGTGAGCGGAGCCATGCAAATATTCCTTTTCACCCCATCTCCAAATGCACATCCAGAACCGCTGGTGTACCGTGCCAATTATAGCCTTTTTTGGTACAGAGCATTTTATATTCCAAACTTGATACAGCTTGTTTTCAGGCTCCTTGGCCATATTATGGTCGTGGCATGGAAACCATGGCTCTATGGTGTGGGCTCGGACGCCCGAACAAAGAAGAAGTACCCCCCGTGAAGGTTATTGGGTGGAGAAGGGCATCAAGGAATCAAAAGGGTAAAAAGGTATTTGTCCGTTGGATTTAATGTCCTTATAAAGCATAATTTTACAGTGAATGCTGAGTTGTTCGCTTTAGATCCTGTTTCTGCCGAAGGAGCAGGGAGTTAGGAGGAAACCATGGGTCCCCAGAAGATAGATCAAGGAATGATCTGTTTCATATATAGCTTTCCTCAGGGGTTCCCCCAAGTATCAAGAGGCCTGCATATAATATATAAGGTATTAAAGGTATAGTCCTATGTATTCAAGGGTCTATTAGGTGATCAGCTTAACCCATGTCCACAAAACGATGCTCCAGAGAACCCTTTCTTTCAGGCAGGCAATATAAAAAACCCTTAACTACTTCGAATGAACATTCTTTTGGTGTTAAATGGACTTGAGGTTTCTTATTATGTGATTTTGCTGACTAATATTATCCTTTCTTGCTATTGACAGACCCAATAACTATATGTACCCTTTGGCCTCTAAGTCCCAGGTCCCTACTGTTTAGGGAAACATTTTGTGAGGTGGTTGTTTTGTGATAAACTGAAACTGGGACCTCTGGCCCCTATGTCCACGGTCCCCACAACCCCCTCCCCCTTCAAATATATACTGAACTTGTAAATATTTGGCCTTCTCATACATCATACCATCAGCTACCTGTGCCCAGACATAGTAAGATAAACATATTCTGAACAAGCATTAAAACCTTTTGTAAAATATTATTCTCCATAGCCATAGACATTTGAAAAATACATCTTCGAAGTGATATTGACAACCACCCCCATGTTTATCTTTATGGGCAACCCCCTGAACTTTACCGGAATGCCTAAGTTCGAGTTTTTGGCGGAGCCGTTCTCGTTTTTGGGAGAATTAGGTCCCTAAGAAGGTCTCTAACTTTGCATTGTTTCAAGATGAAAAATGGTGAAGCATTAGATATATCATCTGTTTAAAATTGTAGATGTTTCATTACAACATCCGTCTATGTTCACAACACTATTCAAGCAATCTAGCAAAATAACCCCACATAATGCAATCAGAATAATCATTTTTTGATTGATTTATACCAAACTTTATGCACATTGGCATTGTGCTTAATAAGCCACAAATGACATAATCGCGACCAACAATTAGCACCATTGAGAAGACTTTGAGACAAGGAGACTCATAAGTCCGCCGAACTGTCCAATAAATACAACAAGCAACTGTATCCATCATATCTCCTTTTTACTAGCCTTACAAAATCTCAACCTTTCCTGATGCTCAATACTAAAAGTTAATGAATTTTCATGTTTGTTGCATGAAATATCCCTGTGGCGCGTAATATCTTAATACTAATTAGTATAATTTTGCCAAAAAGTTATTGACCTTTTTTTCATGATTGTCATTATGGGGTGTTATACGTAAATTCTGACAACAAAATTATTCTAATTCCATTTTGGAATAAGGATTTAGGGCAGGGCTCTTCAAACGTTTAAAGTGGGGGCCGGATCACGGTCCCTCAGAGAGCTGGAGGCCGGCGCCCTCCAGTTGCATCATCGTCGGCGCGCCTGAAGGCGCACGCCCGCCGCGCGGCAGGCGCATGGGCGCATCATGTCCCTACCCAACACCGCCCCCACGCCACCCCTCCAGCCACAGCTTGCCGTGGGCGGAGGCGGTTGACGTCATCCCTGAGGGGGCCGTGACACTGAGTGAATATGCAGGCAGGGTAACTTGGCGACCGAACTGCAATCACTGCTGGCTGGCCGGATCAGACCTCCTCTGCGGGCCGCAAGTGTGCCCGCGGGCCGTAGTTTTGAGACCCTGAATTTAGGTTACAAAATGTGGGAAAGTGATGCCTGATGAATACTTTCTATCATACACTGTAAATGCAGAACAGAATTAAAAATTTAATGTGTTAGTCTTAGACATATTTTAACTTCTTCTAGTATCTACTCAGAAGTCATGTTGGATGGGCAAAGTTGATGGAATAGTGCTCTAGGGGTGCAGTCCACTATTCTTTTAGAACACTTAAAATTTTACCTGCCAATGATCTCTAGGCATTTAAAAAAAGTGCCCCGCTATCACCATCTGTAAATAAGAGCATAAATTCCTTTGTTTTATGCTCCTGCTTATGCCCATATGGCATCGTATAGCAATCATAGCAAAGTACACACAGACTAAAATTCTCTGCCCTCCCCTCTACACTTAGGGGCCTTTAAATTATGCCACCGCCATACCATGTCCACACCCTGAGCGAGCCAAGGAGCCACTGACCTTTGGCATCAACGCTGAAGAGTTGGTGCGAAAGCGATCGGCTGTCCAACATTATTCAAGAATTGCCCCAAATTGAAATGAGGATAGTAGGTCATCCCGAATCCAGCTCCGGGGTGAGTTTGGTTTTTGTAAACATCTCTGCCTGAACTAGGTTCGAAGCAACATCCCAGAAGAAGCCTCATCAAGTAGCTGTCATCAAAAAATTCACACCACCAGAATGGAGCAGGAAATAGGTGAATGCAGAAGAAGAGAATCTATAGGGCAAATAAACTGAAAGATACTAACCAAATAAACTAGTTGAAAGTTAACAAGTAACAGGTTTCCATAGCTTGGTTTTTGGGCATAGTGCCAGTGTTAATGAAACACCCTGAAGCCGCATTTTTGCATCTCCCATCCACTGTTATTTCTTGTGGTGCGGGTAATGGACACTATTGGCAAAGACCGTCAAATGCAAGAACAGCGTGGCTATTGTGAAAAGGCCCTTAAGGTCCTTTCCACAAACAAAACATGCTTATACTATTTGGTAACCATGTATATAATTGCACATTTAGTATTTGCAATTTTTTGTCCACACACCATTTATCAAACCCTGATTGCTTTCTAGATCAATACCCATAAATCAAAGCAAAAAAAGGTAAGAAAAACTCCAGGCTGCTATGGCAGATGTATATATATTGGTTTACCTGTGAACTACGAGTTATATTGATGGTTAATGCAAACTTAATGGCGAAGTTATTTTAAAAATGGTGGGTAGAGAGGTTAGAATGTTGCATGTTGTCATGTTTCATTGCTGTATTTCTCCTTTTAAATAGAAAACCACAAAAAAAGATAACTTAATAGGGTATGTACATGATAGTATTTCCCTTGAGTCTATTAGGATAGGAGGAAAACTTCCTTAAAACAAAGTGGTCCCCTACCTATACAGAATCAAAAAAAAAGTGTTTAGTATCAGAACATCTCTAAATTCTTTTTGGCTGTAACAAATCCAAAGTTAGTCGCAATGAGAAATATTCTAACACATTTTCCTGTTTTTAAAAGACACTGCCATTGTTAAACGCTTTATTACAAATAGACAGACCCACAAGTAAAAGACCAGCTTTTTTACCGATCCTGTAGATTTTTTAGCTCCAAAAAAACATGTTCTTCTCCAAATATGGAGGAAGTGTGGGATTTTTCCAGGTATATTGTAGTAAAAAAACACCTAAATATGTTTTTCTCTGTAAAAACTTTTTTTTTATTAAATCTTATTTATATAATCGTTTTCTGACAGCAGGAGGCTAGGCGCCGAAGTGGTTTCTGGGACATCTCTCCAGGCAGGAAACACGTCAGCCCCCCTCACGGAGCTCTTGCAAGCTGGGAACAGAGAAGCGACACAGGAGGGGGATTTGGAGTGGAATGGGGTTTGGAGAGGGGGGCAGTGAAGGCGGAGTAGCTGCGGTTCTCCAGAAGCTAAGATGCCACATGAGAACTGCAGGATAGTAGGTGATTAATCTGTGGGGTTTTTTGTGTAGCGTTTTTCTTCCAGGATCTGAACTCTGACAGGTGAGTTTTGTGTCTGTTGACTGTATGTGTGTTGGTTTTTTATATATTAAAACTTTAAGTCGGCACAAATCGATATCATTACGGACATGTCTTAATTTTTGATAGATCTCATTACTCTGAATGGGACCAACATCCCCAATCCAAGTAAATGCCGACACACAAAGGCAAACAGCGATTTTCAGCACACTGGCCTACCGGGAGATCAGCAGGTAAACATACTCTATGGGGGCTAAATTACTGGTTACATTTTGTTCCCAACTCAGGTTCCACCAGTTTGAAGTAGGCCTGACACCATAAAAAATTGTAAAACAATTCTTTCATTCTAAATATATGTAATGTTTTATATATGTGGAAATGTTGCAATGTCAGACACTGGTGCATCCTGATCTGACCTGTGTGTATAGAGAACATCAATTGTTCAATATAAGGGCTGAGACATGATTGAAACAATAACCCTTGTGAGGACACTTGGCCGTGGGACATCTAAGCTTTGTTTGGGACTTTAAAGAAAAGGACAAAATGAAATATTGTTGTGGTCTGTGGCCTTTTAATAGACTTTCAGTAATTTGTCTTGGATTCTAATGAGGTAACACAAACATGAAACAAATAATAAACCGAGATAAGGTTTGGAAGTCAGGATGGGAGTTCAGATATAGTTTCTTCATTCACTTTTCTATGCACATGTGTCTGGTATATACATTCACCTCTGAATCTTCCTATATTGCTGTAAGAATTCAGCTTTACCAATCTGAACCTTCAAAGCCTGGAGTGCAAAACCCTCCCCAACCCTGCCGTGCCTGACTCCCTCTGAGAACGCTCGCACCCTACAATCATGGCTCCACTCCTCTAATGCGTTTTTTTTTTTTGTAGTAGTTACCTCCATGTCCATATTTTACTATATTTACCCGTCATTTTGAGGCATGCAGAGACAGTAAATAGGAGGAGTATAGGAGGTTCTGAAAGTGTTAAACTAGAATATTAGAGGAACTTAACATTCCCTCATGAAGCCCAAAACACCAGGATTTAATGACTTACACACCATCTATATTACTTGTATCCTGCTCAAATACATGTCCAAGATGAGAAATTTTCTCTACAACAGCATATAGCTGCCTCTAAAATTTTTATAATCATCGCTTTTAACTCTTGTTTCCAAAATGTACCATATCTTTCTTCTGCCCTCTTCTCCATGAATGCTGTGTAATTTTTCAAACAGCTAATACCCTACTATGAAGGTATCACTATTGCTTTGATTCTAGTGTGTAGGCGTTCTAGAATACGTTGGCGGGGTGTGTTTCTTCTGCAGTATATCCCAACCACCCAAGAAATTCTGGGCCGAATAAAACTAGGTCCATTGGTCTAAATGTTGTATATTGGCAGGTGGGTGATGTGATCCCGCATGGCTAAGTCTAGGGGGGCAACTGCCAGCAGACACAACATGACTGATCGGGTAAATCCTGCCTAAAGGTTAAGGTAAAGAAGACATGAATGTAAAACTTGGCATTAGATTTCACTTCTCAACCAAATCCAGGGGTCTGCCATATTGCCCTGCAAGCAATTACCTAGTTATGGAGGTCAGCAATGAATTTTGGAACTTGTTGTGGTGGGTGTCTGAAAGTGTTAGACTTGGGTGTAATTAGTAAAGTGTCAACCTATTTATGGTGCCGTCAGAAAGTTCCTCCCCTTTGAATCACTTTAGTAGTTTGGATGTAAGAAAATAAAATCCTTAAAATTCATAATATATTAAACCAGCATAAAGAAACTTGGCTCTCTGCTGTCAACGAAATATATTACTGGCACAGCCCTGTCAGGCGTGTATTACAAGTTGTATCGAGCTACTGTAATATTAACAACCTATTCGCCAAATTTGTGCTAATAAAATATTGTGGGTCATCATGACAATGAAAGAAAAGTGAAGGTGTTGCCATAGAAACATATAGTTTTTTTTCAGATCTTTGCTAGCCTACACTCTGAGATCAAAATTAAGGATCCATTAAAACAGACCAATTTATCCCGACGTCGGTATCGGTTTTTTAGCTTTCCTGTGAAACAATAAAATGTGCGAATGTATAGGAAACCTCATATAATTTATATGTTTAAAACAAACTCTTTAAAACAAAAGAAATTTTGTATGTTTGCCTTGCATTCACCTGAGTGCCTCAGAAATAGGATGCGTACCTAGAACAAGACATTCGAAACATATGCATACACAGTTTCTCTTTTGTTTGTGGCCTCACTTCCATAGAACATTATACCTAAAGCCTGTCACTAGATTGTTTCATTTTAATTGTGATTTCCTTCTTAGCAGTTTGAGACCACGCGGATGCCATCACTCGTTCTGAGAACGGCTGCACACCTTTGTGTGCCACTTTAACCTGCATCCTCCCCATTCAAAGTAATGAGTCAACCCAAAAATTACTGTGCGTACTTTCTTAAGCTAGCCATACTGTGTCGACCTCGTGAGCCCGATCGATCGCCCATGCCGATCGATTCCGGTGAAGCCACCGGCGTCGTCGATCGCCCAATCAAGTCTATGCCTACCACCTTAGGCCCCTAATTCCTGGCGATTCTGTTCCCGATCGATCGCTTGCACAATGTCAACTCCCCGTGATGTGTGCTCAATCGATCAAAAAGACCAACAGGTTGGTTCTGCTGGCCGATCCGATTTGGGGTGCCAAGTCGATCGGGTGGGGTGTCGATCGTTCCAAGGTGGGGCTGCACTCCGATTCCTCGTCGTCGATTTGCACGCGCCTGGTGATCTATCGCCAGGAATCGTGTGGAAAAAACAAACTTCGATCGGGCTTGGTTGATCGGGCTATTTATCGGGCTGTGTATGGCTAGCATAAGGCAGGTAGTCCCAGAGGTAGATACACCTTTAAGACTTTGTATACCGGAGGCGTACGTGGGGGCGGTCTAATGCTGTAATCTCGAGATATGGCCAGCAATTAAGATGCCTGTCAGGTAGCTGACGATAGAATTCAGTGACAAGGTCCTCTGTGTAGACATCAGGACATCTTCTCATTGAAAGTGAACGATGACGCGCCTCTTGTCTGCTATTCCTTCTAGAACATTCCATGGCTAGTGGAAAGCGTTCTGATTCTATTCCTAGATTTCTTATAATTTTACATACTCTGCACATTAACCTTTTCTTTCCTGCCACGCGTCTTTTTCCTCATTTTCGTTTCCTATCCTTTGTTTCCATCATCTTGTTTCATCTTACCACCTGCTCATTCCCCCATCTTCCCCCTCCCTGCCATTCGTGCTCTCATTTACCTCCTCCTCTTCTTCACCAAAATATTTTTCATCCTTTTTTCCCTCTACTCGTTCTCCTTCTCTCCCCCAACCCCCTCCTTTTTTTCTTCCTCCCTCCCGCTCTCCCTCCCTCGCCCCCTCTCCTCAGTACCACTGCAGGCTTCATGAAGACAGGCTGGTGGTTGACACGGTCCTAGGCATAGAGAGCCGGTGGAGAGGTAGGGAGGGAGTGAATAAAGTGGATCTCAGCCTGTGTATTTCACAGTAGGCTATTACCAGTTCTGTCAGTGCCCTCTTCCTAAGCATCAGCTGAATTAAAACAAAGAGCATTATGCTGCAGTGCCAAGGAACAGAAGGTGTGTTAAATCCACATCGCTGCTGTCTGCAGATCTTCTTCCCTTACAGGCAGTTCGTTGTCTTCTTCCAGTGCTTTATAAAAAAAATCTAACGTCTTGTCCTCTTGCCCCCCCCCCCTGTGTTTTATTCCTCCAGTTCCTGCTTGATTCGTGCTTTTGTTCCTGCCTCTCCTTCCTGCTACAGCATCCGGATAAAGAGGTATTTATGCCAGTGCTGAAATATATCTTCGTAGCTATACCAATAACGTACGGCTTGCTGCCTTGTAGACTTCAGTCAATCCATGCTATTACTGCTACTGTAAATGTATTCGCTAAACTAATGAAAAGGTATTTGCTTTTTAAACAATCGACAGATTAGGGCCCACTTTGCATTGTAAAGTCGAAATGAGAGCGCATTCAGCGTTTCTGTGCGTCAACGTCTTTTATTTTTTTAGCATGCAGCTAGAGACAATTTTTCTCGTTCTACGTACATTTTACTTATTCATGGTTGTTATCTTTTCTTCTTTTTTTGAGGGGGGATATCTAAAACATTGTGTATTCTTTGTAACCAGCAGTGATAGGGTTAAGCCTTAGTATTTGTAGGGAGGGGGTTGTTATTTTGATGATTGCTCTGTCACCATTGTTTGCGCTTTTTTTTTGACTGGTGTAAAATTTTTTCGCTGCATCATCCGTGTGTTGCAGGAATAGCGGAGGTGCAGACAGAGACAGACCTGCCTGCTGAATCAGCAAGTCACAGAGGGCCTGTGTCTTTGGAGGTGTAGAGGGATAGATGCTGATAGAAAGAAAATGATGTACCATACATAGAATTCGAGACCTGTTGGATAGATGATTACTGATGCTCAAAATATCAATGCAATTTATATATGAAGTTGGTAGGAGAAATATCAGATTACAAATCTACTGTTGCTTAACAAATCCAGGAGTCATCCAAATGCAAAACTGTCGCCTGTACTACTAGTAGCACTAAATGATCAGCTCTGCCAGTTGTGCAATGCATGCAAATCCTTTGTCACTGAAGTCATGCTAATACTTGGCTTACATCAGAATGGGATTATATTATTATTATTATTATTATATTATTATTATTATTATTGGTCATCATGGGTGTGATATAGCTGCACCATTCATCATGTAGATCAAAACTAGTTAATCCATCCCTCCTGGCATTCAGATTGTATTGCAGTAATTCATAATAGGCCAAGGCTAATATTTCCAGACATATTTATTAAAATATTGTATAGGACCATGTTTAGTTTTATCAGAATGTAGACAGCTGAATTGTGATTGGTTGCTTCTAATTGACTATTATTATTTCCTTGTCTCTGTGTTTTTAAAACAATGGTCATAGTCTATGTTGACTTAGTATCATTGATGCAATGATACTTAGTTTTGTTGTTGTTTAAGAGTACATGAACAAAGCATTTTTTATAAATATTAGACCAGTAGAGTCAATATTTAGTAGAGTCATAATTATTGAGTACAGAACCTTTGTGCCATTTTTTGTTTGCATTGTATTGTATTACTTAGCTTAATCATTTCCCATTACCTATTTATTTTCCCCACAAATCAGGGCATCCTCCGAAAAATAAGGCACCCTTACATTTTAGCCTCTAGCGAAATATAAGGCATCCCCCCAAAATAAGGCACCCCGAAGATACGGTACTGTAACTCTGGACAGGGGGATTCAGAGGGGTCAATGAAAACGACACAGGAAGATCAGAAGGGCCCTAAAAGGGACCCCCCCCCCCCTGAGTCTCCTGTGAATTTTGATCCCCCCCACCTTTGATCCCCCTGTGTCATTTTAAGAGATCCCCCACCTGATACCCAGTGCCATATTCTTCTTACAGAAAATAAGACATCCCCCAAATAAGACGTAGGGCATCTTTCAGAGCAAAAATTTATAGAACACAACCCTGTTTCTTTTTATTTTTGGGGAAACACGGTATATGACCATCAATAATGGTCATCAATAATTATGTACAGGGTATATTGTCACTATCCAACCAATGACATTCCTGAGGAACACAGAGTAGGCCTTCTCATAAGACAAGCCCTGTGCAAAAAGTACCACATTCTTTTAACTATAAGACACACTTTTTATCATCATAAAATCAATGGGAAAGTGTCCATGCATCTTATAGTCCGAATATGTAAAACATTTTTTTTTTGGCTGAACCATCCTGGGAGCAAAAGCTATGCATCCCAGGCATCAGAAATGTGATCTGTTCCCTCCAGCCAAGCCAAAAAGCCACTGGCAAGAAGACATCTTATCTGAATTAGCACTAACAGTACCCATTCTCTAAACACACTGACCAACTTATGGAGAGACACATTTTACAATTAGGTACCATGAGTTGTGTATTAACATTAACATTCTGCATTGCAATAAAGACATTTTGTGACACACTCATATCTCCTCCCATATGTAAATAGCTACTCATGGGTAAGGTGCCAAATTGTAAAATGTGTCTCTTTATCAGTTGATCAGTGTTTTCAGAGAATGGATCCTTTTTGTGTATAGACACATGCTAAAGTTTGTGCCCTACATACTCCGCTGCAGCGAAGACCTCCCTCCTGGTCACTGACTGGCCTTTTGGCTGGAGGAATATAGTGAATACTGCATGGTCCAGTCCTGCCTACTTTCCCCCCCCCCCCTAATTTTCTCTCCTTAACTTTGGGTGCGTCTTATAGTCCAAAAAATATGGTAGATTCTTGAGAGATTTTGGCTGCTCTGTAGCAGGATCCAATTAGGTATGCAATATATTTTTATTGCATAGGAACATTTTGGACTTTACTGCAAGAGTTTTCTTGAAAGAGTCAGGGCAGCCATTAGTGGTTTTACTGTTGATCCCAATCACATGTAGGCAAAGTCCTAAACATATGGCATTTAATTTGAATAATGCAAAAGTTGCACAAACATTTACTGATAAGGTCTTAATGCATGATTGTCTTTACATGACATATACATATGATTTGAAGTCACTAGGTAAAATACCACATGATTCTTGAACTCCTTTAGCGCATGTCAGCCTAGTGCCAAACCAAGAGTAATCCTTAACCTTCTGACTGTAATTCTGTTGACCAGGAGTAACATGTAATGACCTGAAAGAAAATTAACTTATATTTGATATTTATGGATATCCATTTACTTATAGTGACCTGTCAGAGTGATGGGGTGTTTTGAAAATGATATTTTTAAAAGAATCAATAACATACAAAAAAGAAAACAAAAACATCAATACTGTAAGTTACCTTATTTGTTCAGGATGTTCTATGACAGGGATATAGAGGATTCTTTTAGTTTGCTAAATTTGAAGTCAACCCTTATCCCTGTACTATTTGCAAATGTTGTTGCAATTGCTGTATATTTTACAAAATCAATTACTTACACATAGAGTATGTGAAACATTACATGCGTTAAGTTTCTAGTCTATCAATCCCAGCTCTGCCAAATGTACATTACTCTTGTCAATGTTGAGCAAATAATCTAGCAATGTTTGTGGAATGATAGTCATGTGATTCCTAATTTCGATCTTAAACTTCCTCAATCCTGGCTGCATTTTGATTCTTGTCACTTCAGAACTAGGTATACCGCCCAAAAGAGACACCTGCCAGAACTTACTAACTCTAATTTATAATTATCCTTTAATTAAAAAGGGATATCATTGACAGATATTTAAAACTGTGATTATAATTCTCCTGGTGATGTAAAGCTTCTCAATATTTAAATCATTTAAATATTATACCCATATTTCAGTTACACAGTCCCTATGCTCATTATTCCAGCACCTGATTATTTTCACATAGCTGCAATTTGTTATACTTATACTTGTAATAAGTATACAGTCCACTTAATCACGAAAAAATCTTGGACAATTCTTTTGCTGCCATACTGCCCATCTAAACCTCATTACTGATCCCTGACCTGAGCCCAATTTGGGACTGACTTAACTTTGACTTCATTGATCTTCCTATTTTCCAGTCAGGCATTTTGAATTTAAGGAAGAGTTTATGTTGCACGCTCTGTATTTTATGGATAAGGGAGGAAGGAAGATGAGCAGAAGACATATTTCTGTGTGCTCCCCCATGCAAACAGCAGAGATTTGTTTGTCTCTGTGATGAATAATCATCATCTGCATGAGAATAACTTGGAAAAGATGGTATTGAACCCAAGACCAGCATAGCAACCCTTAAATCCCTTCACTTTTAGAACATAGCAATGGAAGCTTTCATACTTTCTTTTTTGACAAGAACACTTCAAGTAAGGCCTAATCCTTTGTTACATCACAGTGCACAATTATAGTATATTGTGACCATAAACCATAAAAAAAGAGTAAACATTTGTTTATATATATCAAATATATTATATCAAATGCCAAGATGGAGCTATTCATACTCTCTGTGTATATCCATAATAACAGGTAATATGTGATCATATTAAAGTTTGTGTTGCATCATTGATTTCCTATAGTATTGACCAAGAGCAGAGCACCATGGTGTAATGATATAGTGAATAGTCAGTGGTATTTATTACTGGAATCAGCACTACAAGTGCTGGAGCAGCCCAAGCAGAGGGAAGGAGAATACAGTGGCTCCCTGAGGCTGGATTCAGAGCTTGGTAATGTTATGTACATCAAGCCATAATTTACATCAGATCTCTCCACTCTGCAGTTAGCACCTCTTAGTGGCAAGATTAACAAAACCACAAGCATCTCAGTGAATAAATTTGCTGTGTAAAGAAAGCAGACACGACAAGTGCTAATTATACTGAGCACAGGCAAACAGTATGCCGAGTCAAGAATAAGAGTCACATTCTGATTTTATAGTGACCGAATGCTGGAGTCGGCTTCTGAAACAAAGGTAGTTAACCTTCAGTCAGTTCAACAAAGGCATGGAATTATTTTAAAATGATCTAGTTAAAGTAAACCTCAAGTCAGCTATAGAAAAACACAAATTAACTAATGTAGGAGTTAATTAGTATTTGTACAAATATTACATTGAGACAAGTATTATGCTGATTGAAAGAGAGAGAAGATTGAGCAGATAGACCACCTGACCAGTTTTTGGCTAATAGAAGACAACTGATTCCTTCTAAAGTCCATAAATGTAACAGAAATAATGCTGTCCTTATTTATTCAGCTTTGGGGTTCGTGGGGTTATTTACTCATCACATTTGGGGTACAAAAACTGTACTGAGATAATGTTTGTAATTGTAGACACCCTTTTAATTTTGGAGCAGTTTGTCTGCAGCTTATCCTAAACTTAGTGATTTTAGCAAACATTCACTTTTCCAAAATGTCCCTTTCTTCTGCATATAAACTTTCAAGTTCAAATAATTTTTGCATAACAGGAAATCAATCTGACAATTTTGCCATTTGTCACAAGGTCTATTTATAAGTTGGTGAGGACTGCCATTATTTGGTCACTGTTGTATTATGAAAATTTCTACTGTCACTGTAATTTAATAGCAGACCAGAAGCTAAACCGTTTTGGCAGGTGGTCTGAATAACAAACAGCAAACGGATATATACAGTATTGTATGGGTCCTCGAAGGATGTTATAGTACTCATCAGAGTTTGTGTTCTATTTGATGTATCCTTGCTTTATTGCAATCTTTTGTGAGATAAATTTTCTTAGTAAATACATAAATATATATATTGTATATGTCTTATTATATATATATATATATATATATATATTTGATATTTGTTATTTACTTTGGATGTATTATTGTACTAAATTGTGCCAGTGCATTCATTGGTACACCTGTCCATTACATTTACAGACATTCCAGTGGCATGCTATCCTATTCCTATTCAAGTATCAAAGGAATCAAGCCCCCCTTGCAGGCATAACTGTCTTTGCCCAAGTTTCCGGAGTGTGCCTGTGGAAATGTTGGATGATTCATCCTAAAACATTTGGCCAATATTGTTGGAAAAGTCTGGGTATAAATCTATGGTGTAACTAATCCCAAAGGTGTAGCATGGAGTGAAAACCAGGGCTTTGTTTAGGCCAGTCAAGCTCTTCTACATCCAACTCACCCAATCTAGTGATGCTGGAACCAGAGTGTTCCCAAAACTGTTAGATGCATAGAATCATTCAAAATATCATGGTTTACTGAAACTGGATTTAGTCCCAAATCAACTTCATACAATAATCTCTCTTCCACCAACTTTGGCAGTTAAATAGGTAACATTTTCTTCCATCCACCACACCTAGACTTATTTATCAGATTGCCCAGCACTGAAACATGATTTGATATTCCAGAGAATACTTACTGCCTCAGAGTTATTTACTTACCTACTGCCTCAGAGTTCTGTGGTGCGTGCTTTACGCCATGCTTTCACTTACAGTTGATGGTAAAATATATAATACAGGGATGTGCAAACTTTTTGCAAAGAGGGCCAGGTTTGGCAAGATGAAATGCAGGGTCTGAGCATTGAGCCTGACATTCTTTGAAGCATTAACATTCAGGGCCCTTTAACACATTACATTCTGTGTTGTGTATCACCATTGTACACATTAGCATTAATGGCACACCGGGCACACCAGATGCGCTTTCCATGTGTTAGCATAATAGTATCGCAAAACATGGTAAGGCAGGCTTCCTTCCTTTATAACTGATGCTGGTGGAAACTTGAACAGGGGCCACATTTGGCCCTCGGGCAGGACTTTGGACATGCCTGATCTAAGTGATACGAACTACCTTATTGCAAAAGTCAGACCCTATGTCGATACCAGGCTTTAATTCATTCTTCCACATTACCCATCATTCCATACATGCTTGTAAATGCAGACTGCATGCCAATGTGCTTGGTTTTATAAACATATGGCAAAGAGTCTGGATATAACAGGTTCAATTATGTATATTAATATTTTTATCTATATAATGGATGTCTAATATTAACCCGGGTAAAAATAGATCCTGAGTTTCCAGTTGTGATTATTGTACTGTTTTCTGTTTCTTGTTTTCTCATTTACACATTATGTATATCCCACTGTTTGTGTCCCACCGCCTCTTCTTGTCAGTCTGGCACATCCTTCCAGCCTGTCTCTCACCTCTCTCTTTCTTACATTAGCTAATGCCGAAAAGCTGTGGTTCCACAGAGACTGTCAAACCTCTGACATGTATATTTCAGATATCCTCATATGATCAAAAGTCATAATATTGTATTAATGTCAGGTGTTTGTGTGTTTTGGAGTCTTCTGATCTACTTGATGGCTGGCTCTCATTCATGTGTGGTCAAGTCACACCACAAGTCTTGTGATTGTGTTATCATAATACCCAATTTATTGCTATCCTTTTCCAGATGTATTTTTCTTGGTTTCTTGATTCTCTGGTTCCTGAATTAGAACACAATTCACTGTCCTAGAAAAAAAGACACAGTTAATTTCTTGTCTACAATTGATGGTTGCAAATTTTTGACTACCGTGTATACTCGAATATAAGCAACATTTTTCAGCATCTGAAATGTGTTTGGGTCAAGAGATGAAAATCGCCACATTTTATAGGTGGACTATAATTGTGAACAAATTGCAAAGCCCCTGAACATGGTATCATCACCAAATTTGCTGTAGATGTAGAGAAGAGTTGTGGGAACATTTGAACATTGGAAAAAATATATTGCTCTAGTGTATGTAGTTTTTGCATAAATTAGGTTCAAAGTCAAGTCAGCATTTTAAAGTTGACTTAATTTTAACTTATTTTGTGCACACTACACATGCTAGAGCAATATTTTTTCTTACCAATGTTCCTACAACCCATTTCTACATCTCCAGCAATTTTGGTGATGATACCTTATTCAACGACTTAAAAATCTGCTGAATTAAATAATAACATTTCACCCTTTTTCTTTGTGTTTCTGAGCCTTAGCTGCTGCATCCCCCATGGCTTATATTCCATTTCAAAAAACCTTTTCTGTTTTTCTTCTAAAACAAGGTACCTCGGCTTATATTTAGGTCGGCTTATACTCAAATATATACAGTAGTTCGTTTTTTTAAGTAATTGCAGAGCTACTGTGCAACCCTTTGTTTACATTATCAGCTATGTTAGTGATGATACCATGTTCAGTCGCTTTGTAATTAAATCACCAACTCAAATAGTCAAAATAGTCAAAATAAAACATCGACCATCTCTACACACAATATAGACATATAGTAGTTTTTAATAATTGCCCCTGAAAATAATCAGTTATAATTATTGTTAAATGTCAGTTATCAGCAGTGGTTGAACATCACATGCAGCTTTCCTTGAATGTCAGGGATTTATCCTGGTCAAACAGCAAACATATACCAAACAATAAATTAGGAAGATACATGAACACGATACGATGGTGATGAATCCAGTTGTATAGTCTAAATAACTAGTTAAAATATTTTATTTGACTAATTTATACCAGACATAAAAGAAAGAACCTGATTGGTTACAACAGACAATTCATTGATATTACATCCGTGCAGTTGTGGTGTTATCATTTCAAGGCAATTATTAAGACTCCCAGTCTTTTACTGGAGATAATATGCAGACCCAGATCAATAAATATTCATGAGGTACAGTTAGAATGGCACGACAGTGACCACATAAAGCCATTGTCCAGCTGGCAATCTTATTGACTGACATGTGAATGGGGCTCACTTTGTGCATCCACAAAAATGCAATTGCAATAGAGAAATAAATAGAATACATTTCTGTTTCTTTAAATTAAATTTTTTAGTTCAGGATAAAACAGTACTTGTGTGACTTGATAGGTTTACACAAAGTGATGATTCAGTGCATTGCATAAATGTTTTGTATACTTAGGGCTTCAATGAACCTCTAAAGGAACAGTAATAAGCAGCATAGGCAACATTCGCATTTGAATATTTAAAAGTTGATTGTACATAAATTGTATAGTAAGATTAGCAAGCCGCGAACAATTTTTCGGGCGACGTGCATGGGTGCTTGGGCCATCGGTTAGTGGCAAAATCGACCACGGGTCGCCGGTGTCCACATGGGGCAACAGATCCCTCTCATCCCAAAGCTCGGTCAGCCAGAGAACGGAAATTTCAGTCAGTCTTTAGCTGGCGTCCCCATTCAAACTAGCGGCCGCCACTCCCTTAAGTTGTATGGGAGCTAATTTATATTGATCTTCACTGATTAGCTGGTCAGGTTCACGTCTCACTTCTGCCAGAAAACTACTAAAGCGCCCCATACACCCAACAATCTTACCATACAATTTCTGTACAATCAACTTTTGTTCTACCAAAACCATGTAATATGAGGACCTTTCTAAACCTACTAATCACTATGTATTCTATCAGGGAGGACCCAGCACTACATAGTTGTTGGAAGATCTAATGGGAATTGTATAGAGTGATCTAAAGGTGTATGGAGGGCTTTATTAATCAGCCTATTGTGCTTCTCCAAACATTGTCATGCAGGAGAACCTTTCCTTGGAGAACTTTCTAATTATTTATGAAAAACAATTAAAACACAATAAAATATATTATAAAGAGTTGTAAAAGCCATTCAAGAATATATTACAAAGTAGGAAAACATTTTTTCTGCCAAACATTGCAGACTCGTTGCATGGTTGTGTTTGTTCCGTTTGCAATTCAGTTGTTATTAATATGTGGGCCCTCTATACTGTTGGACCACATAAGAGCTATTACAACTCTAGTTATACCTACATAAACAATGAGCGCTTGGAACATAGACATAATAGTGTTGGTGAGCTAGTTTTGAGAAATGAAAAACACTTATATAATCTAATTATCAGTAATGTAACCTAATGTATTACATGTTAGCCTTTATTCATCATGCATGGGTAATATTCACAATGATAGAATTACTGAATGCAAATCCTTCTATTCATATTTTCCTGTCTTTTTTCTACAAGAGACAATTTTAATTGAATTGTTTGATTTAAAAAGTAACAGCCAGCACGATCCCTATATTGTTGGTGCATTTACCACTCTCACATGCCCTATAGTTGGAGGAAGGTAGAAGGTATCTGTTTACATGTCTCCTACTTCTTATACCTGCATTTATTGCACATGTTAAATAAATCTGTAGACATTTATTTAATTACTGGCCCGTACTGAATGCAGATTTGCGAGCACAAATAGCAATTGGATTAACACTTTAACCCTTTCTTTACCAGGATTGCTCAGCTTAGAGATAGCATTGATGTAAATGCCTGTAATTGGCTTATCAGATTGACTACCGCGCCATATAGACATCTTGATCTGGTGTTTTGGTCATCTACACATGCATGCCAGTAAATAGCCTGGGCCTTTTTTATGCTTGTTTTATGATAAGTATTGTATTAATGTATACATCTATAGCCTTAAAGCCCCCCATAGACCCATACAATTTTCTTTAGATCTACCAACAACTATGTAGTTTCGGGTCCTCCCTGATAGAATACATAGTGATTGGAAGGTTTAGAAAGGTCCTGATATTACATGGTTTTGGTAGAACAAAAGTTGATTGTACAGATATTGTATGATAAGATTTTAAAGGCCTCCATACAGGTTTCGATTTTCACATTCAACCAACTTAAACCGATCAAATGAAAATCGATGCCTGTCCACATGGTTTGATCAACCTTAATCGATTGAAATTGACCAGAAATCAATCGAAAAGTGATCTGACATGTCAGCAAATTTTGATTGATCACGTATAAATCAAATGTATATTGAATATAAGAAATTAATATTAGCAACTATCCTTACATGCCTACAGCATCGGTGGCCTGAGATGGTCTTCCTCAGGCTTGGTAAAATTCCCTGTAATAGACCTACTTTTTATTCCACTCTTCAGTTACGTATGTCACACTCCAAGCCTGAACATTTTAATATCTGTTTGGTAGAAATAAATGTTTTTCTGATCTACCTAAAAGCATTTACAAGCTTTTTCATGGTAATTTTTAGCTGCTACATTAAGAGGGTGTAAAAAAATGACAGCCAAAAGCAGTATGTTGAACACCGTTGAAAGGTAGGCTGTACATTAAAGCAATATGCTTGAATAATCAAATTGTCCCAGTTTTACTAGAAAAGACTTGAATATTATCATAGTACATAATGGCGAGTTGTAAATTTGCAACCCAAAAGGTATATTACTTCACATGAAGTACATTTATTAATATCTTAGCGTCATAGCAACATTACTTTGATTGACTGCAAATGCATGACCCAGACTTCAAATTCCTGTATTGTTGGCAGGATCGGTGTGTATTTATAAGTTTTTATCAATTGCAGTTGTATATTTCCTAAACCAAAATGAACAAATAAGACAAGTTAATTGAATGAAAAGTAATTTCAAGTGCAAGGGTATATGATTATATTCTTACAGAGACATTGCTATACCAAAAATCCTAGAATTGGCCTAAATATTTTTATTCATGTAAATATGGTTGATCATTATGGCACTATTTTTAGAAAAAAATTATGCCAACCATTCACTATGTTAAGCAGGTCAAACACACTTTTGGCTCTTGGATTAGATTGACTTTTTATATATCGGCTGTCAATCTAACATTGAATGATGGCACTACCACAAAGTGTGAGCAATTGTAAAATAATCCATTCCTTTCCTAAGACCTGTGTGCATGCACCATACTACCATCAGATACAAATTAGTTGGATTGTAAATACACCAAAAAAATTAATCAGATACTTGACTGAAATTTAGCAACATGGTCGATCACTGTTGATTTTATAGTCGATTTCCATCTTTTTGGACCGATTGAACAGAAGTTGAACCAGCTTGTCACACTCCAGTATCTAATGTATATAATGTAATGTACTCCTGTTACCAAGTTGAATAACAGTTGGTTGGTGCTTGTCAAGGATGGAGTACTTACTGTGTACTGCCAACGAGCTTATTACGTTTAGGGATAAAAAGTTCTCCCTCAAGTACATGATCATAATTGGGTTGATCTTCCCTGATTCCCTGCTCAGAATCATTTGATCATTTGTGCTGAAACAGGATCAGCCAACAAAGCCGTACTAAGTGATCTTCTTTTTCCAAAATTTTTCTTTATAGGTCTACACCCTTTTTATACATTCTGTGTGCTACAGTCTTTGTTCTGTGGAATTATACCTCTACGTACAATGGCTCAACAAAGGCAGTGAAAACATATCATTGATGAAAATAATGTATTCTATTTATATATGAATGATTAGGGTTGTGGATACTTGGAATGTGATGGTCTGTAGCTTGTATTAAATATTATATTGTATTCATGTCTGGGACAAGAATGTGCTTGGACTGCCAAGTTGGCATACCCACAGTCCTGGGAATACAGCAGTAACAATAGAGTTTTCAGGCAGGGTGACCAGGTATTTGGATGCATTGATAAACAGAAAACAAAGGTGCAATATATTTGGGCAGTTTGCCCTGTATTATTAAAAGGGAACCAGACAAGCCTAATCTTTGCAGATACATTTTTTAGGGATTACTGTATTTTTGGGCTATAAGACTTACCTTAATATAAGACACATCCATATATATAGATGTATAAATATGTACATGCTTTTCCAGCAATACAGATGGCTTACTTTGATCACTTCAGGAGGAAGTGATTGCTAAGCAGCCATCAGAAAATGCTGGCTGCTCAGCAGTCACTTGCCTCAAGTCTGGCCACCAGAGAGAGAGGGAAAACCTGCCCACAAGCTGATCTTCCCTCTGACGGCTTCCCCATCTCCTGGTACTTAAGCTCTGTGCTACCTATCACCGGCAGGGTTTGACAGCTTTCCCGTCTCCTGGCACAGTACCATATTGATGTATATTTATTTATTTTTTAAACCTTATTCCTTAGATAACCATAGCTTGTCCCAAACTGTCACATAATAATAAAGATGGATTATGCAGAGCAAAATTATTGTTTGGACAGTGATGAACAGTTGTCAGTTTTCAACTTTTACCCCTCTGTCACATATAAATGACCAGCCCTGTAACCAGGATTTACATTTCTTCTAAGACAGGGAGGGAATACAAGAGAATAAAAGCACATGTTATCCCACAAATGATAAAAGATTCAGAAACCTTTAAATTTAACTTTTTTAAATGTGCCTGTATGTGCAATGGTTTCCTGAAATGTTTGGTCTGTTTCCTAAACACAATTCAGTAAATAATTTGTAATTTCCTGCAAGCCTGGAGCTATGTATCCTGGATTTTTGCTGCAGTACATTGCTAGAATTTCTGACAGGAGAAGCCACAACAGTCATTCTTTGTGCAATAATTACTGTATATTAATATTTATAAAAACGAATTCTTAGCTTGCAGGACAGACGAGGAGGACGATGTGATAACATTAACAGCTAAAAAACCTCTCCTAAGAAGACTTAAGGTGGGAGAGTCCTGATGTGTGATTTGGTGACCTATCCACACATTGCACTTTATCCTACACAAAGGCCTCAGCTCAGTGTGTGTCTGCTGAGCTGAGATTCAATTTGGAAGAGATTAGCTAAATGTAATAGGAATTATGGGTAATACTATGCAAATTAGTACAAAATCCAGAGGCAGTAATTGGTGCCAGCTTTAAATTTAGATAGTTTAACTAAAAAGATTCTGGAGCAGAGTTTGGTCTCTGGTGTGCAATTTATCAGTACACAAGAGAAGTTATATTGTAAGTGTAAACCAACCATGTGTTAAAGATCTTACCTGCCAAAACATTAAATTCACTTCAAATTGAGGTTTTAAAATTTTTTTAAATGTATTTACAATATATGGTGTTGACTTTCAGTTGCTCTGAAATCACCTGCCCAGTGTGCAGGTCCTTGGAAGGCGGTTGTCAAATATTGCCAACTGCAACATGTTATCCTGTTAACAAGTTAACAGGGTATGCTTAATGTCCCATTAACCAGGTAGCTGTGGTTTTCAGGTGTCCGGTAGAAATTGGGAGTTTCTAGGGGACTATGTGAATTAGCCCTAAAATTGATAAAGAATGAATACATTCCTTTTTTGATGTTCCTTCACTGGGCCTTAGCCTATTTTAGGAGCCCCTTTGTATTAGCTGCGTTGCATTGACAATGAATACTGCAACACAGCATGCCAGTGTCA